>JAUPFT010000019.1:13078065-13678065 GCA_036936625.1 Parnassius smintheus behrii
AGGTTTGTTATCGCACGGCGTGTATAAATAGCAGCTGTTTCGGCTCGCCGCTCTTTGCGCCCTCCTTTCTGCCAAGGAGGGTCGCGTCCGTATACGGCTTAAAGATCTCTAGTTAGACCGTTAAGCCAGTTCCTAAAAGGTGGGGTTTAGTGGGTAAAAGCCTCCACATAACCACGCAGCCGGCTGCGTGGTATGCTATGAGCATTCCCCACCTCCCTCCCCCGCTTTCCGGAGGGTTGCCCATATTTGCTTCTGGCGCAAAAAAAAATAAAGCTCGCCTTCGCCTCGCCTTAGCGGTCAGCCGCCGTAGAGTCTACATTACCTGAAGATGCCTCGTGTAGAGGCGAAACACGTGTCGTATTATCTTCGATGGTGTGTTACCTGGAATAGTGGTGTTGGGAGTAGTGGTGCTGGGACTAGTGGTGACGGAGTTAGTGCATGCAATTGAGAGAGGGCGGGAGTTGCTCTTCAATCCAGGTAAGACACATCATTGTATTTATTTAGTGGAAGGTTGCAAAGAAATTTATGTTTTTATTTTTTATTATAATGGATTTCCGCAAAGTAACGTAAGTTGAAAATGCCGGCTCTCTTGCGATTTAACCTGGAACGCATTAATTAGTTTCCCGGTGGATTGTGCGAGAGGTATAATTGAATTTTGTCGACTAATAAATATAATATACAGACTGTTAACACATAAAAAAAAATTATACGTAGAAATATTTCTGTTTGGCGTGATTTTTCTTTACAAAAATCGATCTACGTACCTATATTATCACAAAAATACTATCGATTGACGTGAATATATAAGTAATACTTTTTAGAGCACGAGCGAATTCGAATCCTGACTAAATTAAGTCATTTTCCTAAAGTCTGTGAATATAGTCTCCTACAAAATCACAAAAGTCTTTTGAGCAATATGTAAGATTTGATTCTTACTGTCCCATTTCAACCTGCTATCCTGTTTAACTCAGCATACGATAAAACATTTGCAATTTGTAATATTTCAGCGTCACTTGATAGTAGACGGTAAAAGACGATTGGATGCAGAGCACGAATCGTACGTGCAGCCACGTCAGAATAAGGCGCCCGTTGCTTAGCTTGATTTTATGCTCAAAAGTTTGTTTTCATCTTAAGACATCTTATAAACAACAACGTAAATAAAACGCTACTCGTTTACGTTTTTGAAGTGAAAACAAAAAAGTTCTTGGGTCACGTTAATTACAAATATCACCATGAGCGTTTGTCGTTAGTCGTGAGCGTGTCGACTTAAGGTCAGGCGCATTCAACTTGAGGTAAGATTACTTTATGATCTATGCAATAACAAGTGTGATTGCATAGATATAATTAATCGTATTAGTTACTCCGTACCACCTCGGGCACGTATGTGTTCTTTGCATCCTCACTCACTCTTTGCTATGCTAAGATCTCAGACAATCCGATCGCCTCTTCATCGTACATTTGACACATACAACAAAAAATTTAATTCGATAGATTTATTTTCCTGCAGTACCAGATCCTATAACAGACAGCTAGTAACTTGCTGTTAAACACTTAATGTTTCTTTAAAGACCTGAACACATAAACTATTAACACACACGCGCATGCGAGCGCACATATGCTAATACACTAACACACGACACTCTAATGTTAAAAAATAATATTTTTGAAATTAAGGTACGTTTCTTTTATAAAACAGTTTGGGGTTCTCTAAATAAATTTAAAAAATAGTAGTGTGTTGACGACACGTATCCGTGGTAAGCCGTGGGTTCAGTTTTAAATGAGACCGTTTGTCGTATTCTCTTTATAGCAAATGCAAAACGTTCAAGCTTTTTACATATGAGACCGATATGTTCTTTCCTGTTAATGTATCTAATTCGTCTATTTTTAGCTATTATAACGGATATTTTATTATTGTTTAATAGTATTATATGATCAAAATTGCATTATTTTTGTTTTGTTAACATTGAATTCGAATCATTGGAAGTTAACCAACGTATAATATTTTCCTAAACAATATTTGCCATTGAGTCAATAGGATTATTGCCTTTGCCTTTATTACATTTATCTTGTCGTCTGCAATGTCTTTCCAATATATTACGAGTACTATATTGTCCTATGTTAAAATTATCATGTTGCTAGAAACGTATGAATTTACAATTTTAGATACTGTTTTACAATTAATTTTAACTGAGAATTTATATATATATATATATATATATATATATATATATATATATATATATATATATATATATATATATCCTATATATAAAAGAATTTATATATAGGATATCCACAGTAAAACCAGAGTGACCGACATAGCCCAACGGATTAGTAAGCTGAAGTGGCAATGGGCCGGCCATATAGTTCGAAAAACCGATAACCGATGGGGAAGAAAGGTTTTCGAGTGGCA
Source organism: Parnassius smintheus behrii (assembly GCA_036936625.1). Lineage (NCBI taxonomy): Eukaryota > Metazoa > Arthropoda > Insecta > Lepidoptera > Papilionidae > Parnassius > Parnassius smintheus. The sequence continues at coordinate 13,080,479 of JAUPFT010000019.1, forward strand.
GCCTCGTAACGGTAGGCGTAGTGTAGGGCGACCCCCCACTAGATGGAGTGACGTCCTGGTAAAATATGCAGGAAGTCGATGGATGCAGGTGGCTCAGGACCGTGCTTTGTAGCATTACTTGGGGAAGGCCTATGTTCAGCAATGGACTTGTGAAGGGCTGTAATAATGATGATGATGGGAATATATATAGTTAAAAGTCACGTTACAATTACACTCGCTAACAATAGTATTTTACACTGTTTGAAGTGAGAACACGCATTGCGTAAGTTGCATAATAGACCGTATGGATCTCTATTTGTTATATTATTATATTGTTACCCATAACAACCACAATAACGTAGTCCTTAGTCACGCTTTCAGATAAACCATGAACACTAAGCAAAATGTCCTTCGAAGTTGCGTTTGCTTTTACCATTGCAATAATGATGTACGTGTCGTTCCATCTTCTTGAGCGCAACTTTCGCTGCGAAGAGCCGTGCTGCGAGGCCACGAACTTGTTCATCTCTTAAGCTTTGATTATCTTTAAAGGAACTCAGCATAATAAAAACTAGGTTGTAGTCATGAGTATTGTTTTTTTGTGGTTGAAAACTGAATAATAAAATTTCATTAAATCCGCACATTCTTACATACATACATACTAATAGGTAAAATAAGGGCTTTAATTAAAATAAATTAAAAAGTGTCTTAAAAGTTTTTGAAAAAATCAAAATATTTCACGTAAAACATCAAAGGATATACTTTATTTATTCATTTGATATTTTTACACGCACTTAATATAATATTTATAAAAGAAAAATTTAATTTATCCGTTTTATTGGAACTCAAGGGTGATAGATAAAGTACTTATTCACCGTGTTCACATTCACACACAAAAATTTATAACATAAATATTGACGATAGAAATAATATTAAGAAGTTCATGATACGATTTATGACTTTTTTTATTAAAAGTAAAAGAAATTATCGGCACAGTTAAATTTCACAGCTTATTGAATTTTAACATTCGTATAAGCGTAAAATAAGGTGGGGGAGCATAAAATTATAACAATGGAGGATTTATTTCAGAGCGAATTTTCTTTGGAAAATTAATTTATGATCTGTTGAAAAATAATCATAGTCATTCTGATGTTACTGACGCAAAAGTAATTCATTTCTATGAAGTTTGTTTCTTGATTCTAAAATGAATAAAAAAGTTCATTAAAAATCTGTACAAATAAATTTTTATATTTATAACATGAAAGTGACAAATGTGTGTATGTAATGTGAATCAAGAAGGTTATTGTTAGGTTTCTTGTAATAGTGCTCAATTGTACCGTATTGTGACGGCGTAAGAAAATCCTTTATCCTACATCACCCCGTGGGTGTTGAAAAAGACGACAGAAGAAGAATGAAAAAAGAGATGGGCGGCAACGTCTTGAATGAATGAAAAAATCAGTATGTAGAGTATTATATATCTATTGCGACCGATACTTTAGTTACACGTCACTCACGTCGTCAAACATTTTAATGTATTGCAGAAGTAACTTAGATATGTGATCGTCTACTTTACACGGCTTTGTAATTCTTTAGACCAACACGAACTAGCTCTCTTTGCATTGCTGCTTAGCATTATTAGAATAGAATAAATATTATATTAGAATAAATATGTGATTATTGTTAGAAAAAATCCAGTAAATACATAGATAAACGCTGTCATGGTTCAGGAGCTAGAAGCTTGATTCATACTTAAGTACGGGAGTAAAATAGTTTCTATTCGGACAGATACCATTGATATTTTTAATTGCAATTTCATATGCTTATTCCTCTTATGCTCTACAGTGAATGAAGGTGAGAAACCAGCGCACACTTCAACTGATGGTAAGTGGATGCTGTGGCCGATAAACATCTACATCTATTCCTGATTAAGAAGAAAACGTGGATGATTTGTCACCATTGAGGACTAAGATGAAATGCCTCTTTTCAAGTTAAAAGGGTCTCTGGTCCACAACATACGAAATACAACTGTATCTACACGTACTTCTGTCATTTACATTGGTATTTAATATACAAATTATAATTAATTTGTAGAATTCAATTTGATTAAAGAAGAAATATTACCTCACGCAATTTCTAAACTAATCGAAAACTTAAGACGATTTCGCGTATTTGGACGGACGGACAAACGGACTCCGAGGCGAAAAGGATATCTGATTCTATCAAAGTAGATAAACGTGTAATGCCCGGAGAACTAGTAACTCGATTTAATAAATAAATAAAAGGGTTTTATAAAGAATATATGAAAATATCCAGATATAACCTGCGTTTTTCGTAGACGAAAAACAATTTCCCTTCCGGCATATTGCGAATTTCCTACCTAAGATCTAGAAATATCTATCTTACTACTAAATTTTCAAAACGTAGCTCCCACGCTGAGATTTAATCTTATATCAGTACTGCGGCAGTTTACATACATAAATTGCGTAAAGACAAATTGACCCGATATATTAACGTGTTGTTGGTTGTGGCAATATCTAGGGAGGTCTATATTCAGCAGTGGACTTGTGATGTGACGTAGAAGAAAGGTGTTAATTTTCAAATAAGCAGTAAAATTTTATTATGATATTTTAATATAAATTAAAAGCATCAAATTGCAAAAAGACAAACATCCAAAAACCTGGAACATTTATTTGTAGTCCATACAAATACTTGTTCTGTGAAGGATTCAATCCCGCGGCTTCCAGCGCCGCAATTAAATACTAAGCAAATGTGCCACGAAGACATGAAAAGAAAAATCTCCTTCTACTTCATTAGCCCTTTAAAGTCACAGATCGCAATACCATCGCAAGTCTTGCGAAGGTGTTCCCCAACAAAATCATTTGATAAAATTTTAAATACTACAAAAAAAAATTAAAAATTACAGAAGTAAACGTGATGAATATACTTCCCCCTTACTAAGGGACAGAGCCAAAAAGGTGGAAAAAGTTGTAAGTTTAAACTCATTAACACTTTTCCATTGCTAAGTTCCCAAAGTTGTTTTGCTCATATTTATGTTAAAATTCATCGAGGCAGTACTGCATACCCTACAACTATGACTTATGCTTAAGTGACTCTTGTGAAGTCAAAAGCGAGTTTTTCTCTCCATATTTTCTATCATCATTTTTAGAGTCCCAGCCTTATTTACTCGATCATTTCGACAGCATCTGTAATATTAACACTATTGAAGTGACACCTCAATTAGTACAACGGCACCTAAAATCAGTTTATTTAAATAAATCCGCTGACCCTGATATCCTGCCAGCATTTTTTTAAAACTGTGCTGCCTAATTATACATGCAAATAACCATATAATTTAAATGTTCACTACGAGAAGAAATAGTGCCTTCTATATGGAAGTCAGCTTTTATAATGCCTGTCTATAAAAAAGGTTTAAAAAAGTCAAGTGTAAAATTATAGTTCTATTTCTGAACTGAATCTGCTAGCTAAATTTTTTGAACGTGTAGTGTACAATCAGCTTCATGTTTTCTTTTAACCTCATTTAACACTCCAACAACATGGTTTTCAGAATGTAGGTCTATGGTTACTAACTTAATAATTTTAATGAATCATAACGGGGTATAGAGGTAATCGGAAAGACACTATTCGTAGGAAGGCTTTCAACTCTATTGATAATTGTCTTTTACTTTCGAAGATTTATGCTTTGGGAATCCGTAGCAATTTATTTCGGTGGTTCACGTCCTACGTACAAAATAGAACACAGGCGCTTGTACTAAATGGTTACTCCTCGTCATGCGTAAGTATTCCCTCTGGCGTTCCTCGAGGATCTTTACTCGGTCCTCCTTTGTTTTTAATTTTTATAAATGATAATGGTACTTGTTTTTGTTACGCAAATTTAGTTTTATTTGCAGATGGTATAAATTTTTTTAGTTATAAAAATGTCCCACATGCATATATTTTATTGGATTGTTTGAATAGATAAGGTATTTGTTGTAGAAATAATAAATTGGAATTAAATATATCTAAATGTTTTTTTCACAACGTTTTCCCGTAAGTGAAATAATCTTTATTTTAACTATAAACTTAAAAATCGAATTGGGATGAATGAATCAAAAATAAATGACCTAGGAATATTCATGACAACAAAGTATTGTTTACTCTCCATTTAGATCACATTGTTGACAATGCTTATAAAGCATTAGGTTTTGTTAACCGTTATTCCTAACAATTAAGAAAAGTGAAAACTTTAAAAATTTTGTATTATGCTATGCCATTTATATAAACAATATTGAAAAAATTCAAATAAAGTTCCCTGCTTTCTTACATCATAAATTTTACTTACCTTTTGCCGAATTCTCGAAGGATTGCTACATAAAGCTTCACCTACTGCTGCCTCTAAACGTACGCGGATACATAGTTGACATCATCTGTTTTCTAATGAAAATCGCACAACGTAAAATAGATAGTTCAGAACTTCTCAGTAAAATCTTACTAACTACGCTAAAATGTATTACTCCGTGTTCCAACTTATCATACTAATTATAAAAGTAATGGTTTTATTTTTTCATTTACTTACCAAGTTTTTTTTATTTAACAAGTGCTTTGAGGTTATTTAATTAGTATTCCGAAAACGACTGTTTAGATTTATTCTGTATTAGTACCACGAGCACTAAATCTACTCTTACAATAGATTTCTTAAATAGTGTGTCTGAGTAAAGATTTGTTATGAAAATTAATATTAATCAAATATTGCCTATATGTGGAAGCTATTTGAAACTTGGATTGTAAATTTGAGCTCCCGAAATAAAATAAAATAAACAAAGTTATGTACATTTTTTTCTGTGTAATTATTAGAGCACAATAAATAATAATTAGTAACATTACCTTGTTTGATTGTAAGTTTTTAATCCTTACAAACAATATCAAATAAAATTTGAACAACGTAGGCCAATTTAAGCAGAACTTTTACAATATTATTATACTGTTAAGAAAAGCGTAAATGTTGGCTTTGTTTAAAAGTTTAATCGAAATGCCTTACGAAGCCATAATTCTTAGTAATGAAAATATTAACCATTCAAGTAATGTTTATTTCTTGGAATTCAAATAGGAAATTACTTTGGAGGTCTAAATTTCACAAATGTGTTCATATCGTAATTAAATTTTGAAACTGTTTTACATGACAAGTGAATTTAACCTATAAGTTATTTTTAGTTATTTACTACGGGCTTAATTGTTGTTGAGGGAATAGTCGATACTCTCTTCTCCGATAAATAAACTTAACCAATACCAAAAATTAACATCTCATTAACGTTCCACAGCTGAAAACCATATACTGGGGACAGCCTTTCCTGATTTTTGAGCACTATATTTTTTATAGAAGAGAGGGCAAAGCATTCGGCTCTCCTGATAGTAAGTGTTGACCGCCCCCCATGAACAACTGCAACATCAGGAGAATCGAGAGTACATTTCTGGTCTTTTAAAAAGTAGTAAGCTCGTTTTTTGAAGGTTCCTAAGTAGTATCGGTCCGGAAAAATCGCCAGTGTGGATGATTTAATCCAGTCTGGAAAAATAATACTGGGCACTGCCGCTGTCTCATATTTGAGAGGGTTTTAGAACAAGGAAATGTCAAAATTTTCATTTCTCAGCAATTCAGGTTTGCTCACGTTGTTTTTCTTCACTGCCAAGCACGTGTCAAATTAGCACTTAAAATTGCAATTAACGAATTCATTATTTCTGGCAGTCCACGTTTCCACGGCTCGTCATTTCAATCACTAGCAAGAACGAATAAGATTTAATAGAAGCAAATCAGTCACGAAAATCAATAGAAATAGTGAAATATTATATATTTTTATACAAGATTGAATGGGAAAGGAGCACAATCTATCGGATGGTAAGTGGATACTGTGACTCACGGACTCCTACATCCTTAAATTGCTGTTGCATTGTATCGTCTGGGAAATAACATGGAATGCATTTTACTTAAAAATGTCTTTGGTTCTCATAACTCACTATTTAAAACACGACAGCATTACGCTGCTAATTTACGTTGATATTGTAGATTATTATGAATCTTTCTACGTAGTAGAACCACGTTATAGCAGTGTTTATGCATATGTGCAGCACGAACGGTTCCTTTTATTTTTAACTAAGCTTGAGTATACTATGAACTCAGTTTTGTATGAAAATCATTAGTGATGACCTCCCTGACAAGGAATACCACAAAGCACCGTCCTGAGCCGTCGTCCATCGACTTCCTGCATGTATAAACAGTATGGAAACAGATTTAGAAGATACTACTTACCTAATTTATAATTATTTTTCAAAATTATAGCTAACGCTAAATCTAATTATTAAAATAGAACCAGTTTTAAGATCTCCTTTCCTTTACATCACGGTCGTTCTAAATAATAATTCAGCAGCCTGGTAGTTTTTGTCCATTACATAATACCGGGTATTTCTTGTAACAAACAAATTGTGGGAAGCATCTTCTTGTAACTTTGCTGTAAATTTATGTCGTTACCCTATATGTAGGTTACTCCAATAAATTCCTTGCAAACACGTTAATTTTCCAAACTCTGGAAGGCTTACAGCTTTAAAATATACAGCTGCAGTAATGGTTTACTTAAAATCTTCCCTAAATATTGCTTGTTAAAAAAATAAAAAGACATATATATATATATATATATATATATATATATATATATATATATATATATATATATATATATATATATATATATATATTGTATATATTTGTTTTACCTAATTAAAAAAATAATATAGCTTTATAAATTGAATCTAATATATAACGCTTATTACGTGGTAAAAGCACGTTTTATAAGTGGTAGAGCTCTTATAATATGGTTGTAGCACGAATGGGTAGGCTAAACCGTGGTAGGAAAACACTGTTACGGAATAGTAACCTAAACAGCGTTAAATAGTAACTTAATTCCGTTGCGTATCGTACGATGTGTGTAGAAAAACGGAGACCTGTTTTACTAGAGACTAGGCATGCTATCTTAGTCCTCATGAGTAGCAACGCATCTGCAATCTGATTCTTTATCGAGGATAAATGTAGATGTTTATGACCTACAGCGAACACTTACCATCAGATTGACTGTGTGCTCATTTTTCACCCGTATAATACTCGTATTATAAAAAAAATAATAGTTACACTGTCGATTTAAGGTAACCCATACGTATAGTTGTAAGTTTTGAAATTAATAAATGCTTACTAAAAATATAATGATTTTTCTCTAGCGATGGATTAATAAGCTGAAGTGGCAATGGGCTGGCCGAATAGTTTGAAGAACAGACAACCAATGAAGAAAAAAGGTTCTTGAGTGGTAGCCTCGTACCGGCAGGCGAAATGTATGGTGAACCCCCTCAAGGTGTAGTGATGACCTGGTAAAACATGCAGGAAGTCGATGTATGTAGGTAGCTCAGGACCGTGCTTTATGGAATTCTTTGGCTTTTGTTCAGCAATGAACTTGTGAAAGGCTGTAATAATGATGATGATGATAATTCACATTTGCCGCAGAAGTGGTAACTGAGGAAAGTAACATGCTAAAGAGTTAGTAACCTCCTATTAGGTTTAATAATCGTTATTTTATTTATTCAGAAAATAATAAAAATTACGCAATAAAATAAACGTATGTGAGAAAACTCATGATCAGGTGAAGCGTTGATCTGTGCAAAATGACCGCGATCAACTGCAAATTGGCTTACATTTTAAGAAGCCAATAAAAGAAATTTACTACAAGCTGATGGTGAATGCGCTGGTAAAAATAAAATGAGATAATTTAATAAAGAAAAAATAAAGGTTAAACAGAACGAGCTGGGGTCATGGTTTGGAAGAAGGAACAAGACTCTGAATGAATGGGCGATTGCAACCGAGCTTGGTGGAAGTGGCAACACAAATATGTGCAGCCGAAGAGAGTTAGAATTGAACTATTCTTTCAGCTGCTTGTTGGATCAACGAATTTCTTCTATATGATGAACTATGGTAAAATAAAGCATCATAGGAACTACAAATACTATTAAACACAGTCATCTGCTGGTTTTAAAAAGTGGTGCCCCATTCATAATATTATTATTATCTGGGGTATCTATATAGTTTTATAATCTGGTTTAGTTCTATAAATATATAATTATAAATTAAAATGAAGAGATAAATATACATAAATATCAATTAAATAAAATAAATACAAAAATACATAAATAAATAAAAGCCCAACCAGATGGAGGCCCTCGGCAGGGGAGACCAAACGGCCGAGGGTTAGGGGGAAAGGGAAACAAACAGGCGGACGATGCGGGCGGTATTGAGGAGCACCACCTATTGCATTTGAGTCTGGCGCGGTCCGACACGTAGTCCCAGCCGCCTCAGATGAGCCGAGAGGCTGACTAGGATTAGCCCGTTTGCAGAGACGACTACAGGAATAATTTCGGTCGGCAGACCACCCCACATTTTTATACACTTCGGTCACCTCGTGAGCTAGGTCTAGATATTTTGTTTGCTTATCTGTTTCGGCTTTCACGAGGTTCTCGTTATATGGCATGGTAGTGTCGACCAAAAATATCCTTGACTGTGTCCGGTCCATCAGCACAATATCAGGCTTATTCGCAAGAATAGACCTGTCTGTGATGATAGCCCGGTCCCAATAGAGCCTGGCGCGATCATTTTCGAGCACTGCTTCCAGCAAGTACTTGTAATACGGCAATTTCCAACCCTCGATTCCAATCTAACAGTGGTAGAGCCACGAGGCAGCTTTTGCTGTCGCACGGATGGGCCGGCTCGAACCGGGGTGGTACCACGACCTCACAGAAAACTAGCGTGAAGTAGAGGTTTACCTCTGCGTTTCGTTTGGTGAGTGCAGGTGGCCGGAGGCTCTTTTTACTGGAAATGAGTCATTCCATCTTAGTCCTCACGGGTGACAACGCATCTACATTTTGATTTGTAATAGAGGATATATGTAGATGTCTATGGGCCGCAGCAACCACTTACCATCAGGTGGACTGTGTGCTCGTTTGTCACCCTTATCCTATAATTATAAACCCGAAGTCCTATAATTAATTATAATTATAATTATAATTATAATTATAATTAATTATAAACCCTCGAGACCGTATTTCAGAGCGAGCTCCTGGTGAAGAACTCTGTCTACTAGGTTGTGCCTGTGCAAGTACTCAGAGTTAGAAAGCGCCGAACAACCGGAGATGATATGCCTAAGTGACTCACCTGGATGACGACAAGCTCGACAGATGTCGACGGTGGCATCCTTTAGAATGTATCTCCGATAGTTGTTGGTCTTAATAATCTGATCCTGTGTTGCACAGACAAAACCCTCGGTTTCCCCGAAGTGGTCACCAAAGCGTAGCCAGTGGAGGAAGGCTACTGTGCCTACGATATGCTCATGTAGAGCCTTGTAGAACCTCCCGTGGAGCTCCTTCTCCTTCCATACGGTCTCCCGGTCGTAAATGCTCTGCACTGCCAGGTTTTGCCACTGCTCGTTGGCTAAGGATAGAATGGTAAGTCCTGTATGACTAGAAATGACGTCCTTATAAAATGGATCATCCGATCTCGCCAGGAAGTAATTACGGGGGCTGCACACTTCGCGATTATGTATGGTGAGCGCACTCAAGAAGCTACGCTCACCATGCTTTCGCGGCAAGTACAGCCTCATTACCGACGATCTCGGATGATGCATACTATGGGACGTCATAGTAGTGCGGAGTTTTCTATCCAGGGCGTTAAGTTCAGTCTGAGTCCACCTGAGTATGCCAAAGGTATACATGAGGACAGGCGTAACCCAACCGTTATATGCGTATGTCTTATGTACTGGACAAAAGGCTATTAAGCACTTTGATCAAGCGTGCATTAAACACGTCGCAAACTGACTGTTTCATACCAGCCTCATCGATACCGATGTTCTGTGACATACCCAGGTATCGGTATGTTTCAGCCTCGGAAAGGGTCCTCATATTGATGGACATAGATGATAGATAGCAACCCTTCCCCTTTTAACATGGAGTACCGCACACTTATCCGTCCCGAGCGCCATTCCAATAGAATTGCTAAATTAGCAAGTGATGTTTAGCAATTCTACAAGATGGGAGCGACTAGAGGCGAATAACTTGAGGTCATTCATGTAGAAAAGTTGGGTCACTATTGTACCTCCTTTGTGAAACTGAAATCCTCTCTCGAAGCCCTCCAGTAAAGGACTGAGAGGGTTCAGAGGGTGGCAGAACCAGATTGGACTCAGACATTTGCCCTGAAAGATACCTCTTCTTATCCTTATGTGGTTCTCCGCAGCCATCATCCGCTCTCCTAGTGCCTAAAGAGCCTCTTCTGATCACTCTGGAAGAGACGATTCTATTAGAACCGTGTCGACCTCTCGGTATATCGCTGAATCCGCTTTCCCCAAGCAGCGATTCTATGCGCTCCGTCAGTTTTTGCGTTACGTCCGGCTAGGACAAACTGACATTTGTCCCAGCAAACGCCATCCTGACGGAGCGCACAATTCTTGGCCTGTTATTGCCTGATCTGAAGCATATCAGTCTGCCGATGAGAGCTCTAGCCTTTGCGATACGCTCCTAAATTATTCTTCTCCATGCTGAGATAACGCTACTCTGGCCAGAAGCGCGTCCAGCCGTAGAAAACTTCGCGTCTATAATACGGCAGACTGCCAGCGTGGCGCCAAAAAGAATCTAGTCCGTCTCGCAAATGTCTCTGTTGGCTATCAAATAGGTTACCAGCATTGGGTTGAGAGCCCTCACACACAGCCCGATTCTGCTTGCTTAGGGCTATGCGGGGAAGTCGCGGTCGATTTTCGAGAGGCGTACTGCGCATTTCCACAATCGCTTCCTCCAATGTACTCATTTGCTCTATTTCTAGTCTAGTTCTAGTTCCTGGGTGAATGTTCCATCATCATTTGAAGTAGCAAGCACTGGGGTATTCACGGCGGCATCAACGTGTGAGGGTTGTTCTGCAACTTGTGGCAACGCATCCTCAGTCGTAGCATTTTTATTTGTTGAGGGAACAGCCTCATTATTATTATTATTATTAATGATACGTTGTATGTGCGTGGCAATCTCTATCGCATGTGTTGTATCTTGCTGGCAAGAATAGGAATTTTTGGCACGCGGCTTATATGGAAGAACTATAAAAATGCCGAGACTGGTGAAAAAGAATTTTATTATATATTGCTTGTGTGTAAATAATGTTTATTAACAAAATCGTTTATTGAATGTGGTGAGTAACAGCAAATTCTTCGAGAATTATGCCATTTACCGCATTATTGGAAAGTCCAATGTCGAACAGTAGACGAAGGTATCTGATATATGAATATGATATATGAATAAATTATGCTAATTATCACTCATAAAGCTATTGTTTACTCTGCGTAGTAGCGGCGTCAGAATATCTGATACCTCATACCGTCTCATGGTTTTTGTAAGAATCGAAAAATGGAAATAAACTAGGAGATATGCATCAGCATCTTATTGATTACAACGGAAAATAACGAAAAACATTTTGGTTGCCGACTCGACTACCAAGCAAACAGTAGCACAGTCCTCCCCGTGGGGAAGTTCTATGTTCAGCAGTGGATTTTAACAGACTGTAGGGCATGAATAAATTAATGAATGACTGAAGTTCTTATATGTCATATAAAATTTAAAATAGTCACAATAAAAGTCTGTGCACAACAAACACAGATTTTAACAAACTGCTTTAAGTTGACTGCCTCGTATATAGACTTATTGGGGTGCCATAACTGCTACGCTTGGTAGACAGGTTGGTAATCGCAGTTTCTTATTTTCTGGTTGATATAAAGATAATACAAGTTGCCCATCTCTTGGTTTTTTCTCTCTTACGACCCCCGTGGAACCGTCAAGGGATAGTGGATATGAAATGTGGATTTTTATATGAAATATCTTTATTTATTATAGTACCCGGTTGACCGAGCTTTGCTCGGTATTTTTCGCTCGGTTTTTTTTAATTCGTGTGTTTTGGAAATTATATTTAGATACAAATTACATACTGATGAAAAATGAATAATATTTTTTGATCTTAGTGACATAATAGAAAAAACTGAACTGGTTATTTGAATAAAAAATCATGAGTTCAATTAGTTTAATTTAAATTTTCGTGTTATTAAAAAATACTAAAAAAGGGCTCGAAAAAATAGATTTTCTCAAAAAAGAAAGGAACTTGAAAAAAAAATTAAAAAAAGTTGGTCGGTCGGTCTGGGCTCGAACCGGGGTTTTACGATTCTGTGACCGCCCATTATACCAATTAAGCTATTTATAATCATTGACATTCTGTCAAAATTTACCTTCTTATTCCAACGATATTGTCGCAGTTTTTGATTGCCTAAAAACACGGACAAAAAGACATTTTCTAAAAATAAATCCTAGCTAGATCGATAAATTATCCCCGAAACTCCCTAGACACTAAATTTTATGGAAATCGTTGGAGCCGTTTTATATATATATATATATATATATATATATATATATATATATATGTATATATACAAGAATTGCTCCCCGTTAGCTCTGACAGCGCGCGACATGTTATACTACCGTTCCCTCTGGACCTTAATGGCGGGAAAATTTCTAGGTTAGGAAATTTTTTGCAATATTGCAAATTTTGCTATATTTTCACTTTGAGACAATATTTATGGATAAAACTTACAGGAAGTCTTGTTGAATGTATAAACTATCGAATAAAATTATTTTTGGTTGCTAGAAATTGTAATAAAGTATATAAATTACACTGTATAGCATAATAGTAGTATAAACTTCAATTTTAGTGACAAAATTACTACTAATTTGAATTCTACACCTTTGTTTTTGGAGAAATTTATATGAAATTGTTTGGAAATATGTATATTTTATATTTTATGTGTTTCCATTCGTTACTCATACCAAAATATAAAAATATTAAAAAATTAAAAAAAAAATAATAATATATTATCTGTATGACATTTCGAACAATATTTCTAAAATATGTTTGTGTGAATTTGAAATAAATACAACGTCATGTTATTTCAAAATATGTAGGAAAACTATTTTTACTTACATTTTACACTAAAAATAAATGAGAATTTGAAAAATAACACATTTATAACCCGCCCGCCAAAACGGGCCTTTCGGAATTTGAAGTACTTTTGGCAATTTACTTTTCACTTTTTATACCACAAATTACATATCTACGTGTTTACTATATTACAAGGAATATAAAAAAGTATAATACTTTCGTTTTTAGTCCAGACACAAATATAAAATTCTATAAAAAAGACAGAGCACCTTCATCAAATTGACACGTGGAACGCCGAAAGTTCAGAGTGATTTCTTTTTTTTTTTTTCTAAGAAACATTGCCAGGTTATGGTTTAAAATAAAAGAGCATATCTTTCTCTTTGATACTATTATCTATTGCATATTGTCTTTGGTTTTGTTTTAAAGGAAAAAGTAGTTTTTTCATAAGGCAGTACTTCTGATCTGATTAGCCTCGTACCCGAGCCGACGTAAGGTAGGTATTGTACAATCTGATTAGATTGGTGGCCGAGTGAAAGGGATAGTATAGGATTTATTAAATTATTTTAAAATTATTTTACAAGGATGATATAAGTTGCCCATCGTCAATTATGAGACGAATAATGGGTGGTAGATATGAAACGAAGATTTTAATATGAATTATTTTTATTTCTTCGACGTAAGAAAAAAAATTCGATTGTCAAGTGTCATTTTATTAAACCTTATTGAACTTTCCATCATTCCTAAATAGGGCTCTTCTGACTGAAGAGAAAACGGCAAAAAAACTTCATAGATATCTTCTTTTTTGTCATGTTTTTATAACTTATCTATATAAATAAATAAAATGGATGTGTCTGTTTGTAATGTCAAAATAAAAGCTTTTTACTAAATGCATATGAAAGAATTTACGGTACTTATACCAATAAGTTTTGTTTGTCAGTCTGTTTTTTTTTCGGGTAATCTCCAAAATGGCTGGACCGATTTTGACGAGACTTTCACTGGCAGAAAGTTGATATTATAACGAGTAAACAAATGTACGTTTATTTTAGAAAAAAACTTAGGGTTCCGCGCAAAAAAATAAAACCATTTGAAATCCAATCGTAATAAATTCGATTGGATTAACGCGGTCGAAGCCACGGGGAACAGCTAGTTTATAAATGTACAGATAGAGTGAACGCGTAGTAGCAATGCAAGACAACTGCAATGCGACTGATTCCAGTAATATTGCAGAATACTGGAATCAGTCGCTCGAACGATCTGCAAATTGAAAGTTAACGCCATATTTAATTTGACGTGGCAGAGCTCTTTTTGCAGCAAAAACCTGAACAATTTGGAATTTTTGAAGGACGCCGATTCAGCCGCTCAACTATATTCAGTCTATTGAGCAGTGCGGCTGCAACTGGTTTTATAGTACGCATAAAACCGCATGGAATTATACTTCGACAGAGGAGAACACCAGCATATAGCTACTCCCCTCCGGTGGTAAGTGTTGCTTTACGATTTGTTATAATATATTATTTAACTTATCTACGACATAATTTATTACTGTCTCAACAAATCACCAAACGAATTTCGGAAGATTTTCTCGTTGAAAAAACCAATTATTTAGATGTTCAAGTGTTACTTAAATATTACTTTTTATTGGTATTTATTTCACAATTAGAGGTTCACGTTACAATATTGCAAGTATGCAATACATTTTTAATGATACTGATGACTTAAATAAATTGTAGCGAAATATATTGAACTAATTGTGTTTAATTTCCTTGTGTATATATCCCATTTTGCGGCATGCACTTACAGCCTTAATTAATCCGTTACATTTTGTACACGGCTTAATTAATTGATTTAGTTCAATCTATTAAGCCTACGTCTAATTTAGTGAAAATATTAAATCAAATATAAGACCATCGTATAAGGCACCGAGAAATATACGCCCTTGTATTTCGTGTTTTATGATATTTCTAGAAAAGGTTATGTTATTTTATATACTTGTATGAAATATTCAAATATAAAGTCTTTTTCATATCCTTTAGATCATACAAAAAATCAACGTAATCATAACAGTTTCCCTATTACATAGTAAACTAGCTTTGCCCGCGAGTTCACATATAATTTTTTCTTCTATTGTTTTAAAGCCGAGTAAGCTAGAAAGTTATTTGATTTGAAACTTATATACTATAACTTTTTTATTATATATTATACGTTTAGGTCTATTTTTGTATAATAAACCTCAGATTTTACTCAAATCATAATGTAGCAGCGTTGGTGGCGATACCACACCTACAAGGCAAAACAAAGGACGATCGTTGTTTCGCACTGTTATTGTTGTAAAGGGCATATATATATAGTCTTGAACGAATTAACCACTGGACCCGACATATGAGCGGACGTACCTATGTCGGTCTTGTCAGTATCAGTAACCAAGCAGTTTTAGGCTGGGTCGTTTGTTTTTGTTTGGATTATACCATTCAGAACAGTGACTAAAATTGTGGAGTGAGTCAATTTCACATCGACTATTGCTTGACCATGTTGAAAAATATATCGATATTTGACGATATGACCGAATGAATGATGATGTTATTTGTATAATACAATAACACTTAAAAATACTTATACATTCCCAGTGACCCTTCTCGGAAGAGAAAGTGGGTAGAAGCAGTTCGTAAAGATGAAACCTGGATCCCGACGAAACACAGCGCCATAATATGCAGTGTATATTTCGATACTGCCTGTTTTAATACTAATGCAAAGAAACAGAAAATGACACCAATGAAAGCAGTCTCATTGCCCATAAAGACAAGGGAAAACTGATACTTCCCTCAAGTGATACCATAGCTATTTGTTAGCACTGCAAACTCGAACTTAGGAAGGGTGTTCAGAATAAAAGACTAAAAAAAGATTATAAAACGGACTTTCTTATGCCGAAAGTAACAGAAACATTGCTGCAACTTCCGTTGTACGAAGACATTCATTTCCATAAATTTGAAAACGACGACGTGAATCACGTCGAAGAATTAACGAAAGCCGTTGCTGAAAAGTATTTAACATTAGAATTGCTTATATAAGAAAACAAGTGAACACAACAAATTCTAAGAAACACATTTTAAGAAAGGTAATACATAATAAGTAAGTAAACCTACTAAAATAATTTAAAGTTAACAAAACATTTGAAGTTTATCATAACTTTAATTGTATAAAGTCTATAAAAATGTCCTGCTTCTTTTATTTTAATTAAAATTTAAATACCGGAAGCTTACCTCACCTTCATTATCCCTTTATTTCCTTTGTTTTACAGCTTATTTACGATACGCCTTTTCTTTCTCAATCGTTCATCGATATATTTTATCGACTACGATCAAGCACTAGACATAGAGTAAACTTCTACGAATTTCGTATCTGTGTTTACATTAACGTAATAAGATCTTCGTGCACGTTATTCACTTGGTTGAACGAGTTTTCATACAATTGTGTTTTATGTCGGGTCCAGTGGTTAATTCGTTCAAGTATGTAGTATATAAAACTGTTGGCGTTGGGCTGCAATTACAAAAGTGTGTGATATCTTTCACTTTTCCTTAACGGTGATGATGAAGATTGAGATAATTTTTTATAATATTTTGTCACAAAATAATGCGTCAAAATATACAAGAAACATGCTATATATTATTAATCTTTAAAGCAATCCATTTTAAATGATGTCTATATTTTGGTTATTGGGGTCATGAAGTAATAGTTAATTGATAATTGTATAAATATTTATCTTCAGTTTTAAACAATTAAGATTGTTAAATATAGTTAACGTTTCAATATTTTAAAATAAAACATGAGATTTCTGTTAACGCGTTAACCATCTGAGTCGTGGTAGCTCAGATGGTTAACGCACGCTGTAATTATAACAGAACGCGAGTAACCCGGGTTCGATCCCCGCCGGCACTAATTAAATTGTTAATTGCAATTTTAAGTGCTGATTTACCACGTGCTCGGCGGGGAAGGAAAACATCGTGAGGAAACCTGCATGTCTCAGGAATAAGAAAAAAAAATATTGCGAAGACATGTGAAGTTCGCCAACACGCATTGGGGCAGCGCGGCGGACACTTCCCCGACCTAAAAAACCCTCTCATAAATGAGAGTAGTCCTGTGCTCAGCAGTGGGACGTATATAGGTTGTAATTTTACTTTACTTTACTTTTACTTCTGTTAAAAATATTTTTAAGAGAATCCACTACCCCATATTATTATCCCATGGGTGTTGTAAGAGTTGATAGAGGGAACTTGAAACAGGATATGGCAGCAGTACCTTCCCAATAACACACATTTGGTCCAATACGCCGTAGGGCAGTAACATTACGTGTTTCAGAAAATTTTGAAACACGTCTAAACCTGTGTTCTAAGCTTCGCCTACATTTTCCAGAGTTACAGTTACAGAACACAGGTTTAGACGTGTTTCAAAATTTTCTGAAACACGTAATGTTACTGCCCTACGGCGTATTGGACCAAATGTGTGTTATTGGGAAGGTACTGCTGCCATATCCTGTTTCAAGTTCCCTCTATCAACTCTTACAACACCCATGGGATAATAATATGGGGTAGTGGATTCTCTTAAAAATATTTTTAACAGAAGTAAAAGTAAAGTAAAGTAAAATTACAACCTATATACGTCCCACTGCTGAGCACAGGACTACTCTCATTTATGAGAGGGTTTTTTAGGTCGGGGAAGTGTCCGCCGCGCTGCCCCAATGCGTGTTGGCGAACTTCACATGTCTTCGCAATATTTTTTTTTCTTATTCCTGAGACATGCAGGTTTCCTCACGATGTTTTCCTTCCCCGCCGAGCACGTGGTAAATCAGCACTTAAAATTGCAATTAACAATTTAATTAGTGCCGGCGGGGATCGAACCCGGGTTACTCGCGTTCTGTTATAATTACAGCGTGCGTTAACCATCTGAGCTACCACGACTCAGATGGTTAACGCGTTAACAGAAATCTCATGTTTTATTTTAAAATATTGAAACGTTAACTATATTTAACAATCTTAATTGTTTAAAACTGAAGATAAATATTTATACAATTATCAATTAACTATTACTTCATGACCCCAATAACCAAAATATAGACATCATTTAAAATGGATTGCTTTAAAGATTAATAATATATAGCATGTTTCTTGTATATTTTGACGCATTATTTTGTGACAAAATATTATAAAAAATTATCTCAATCTTCATCATCACCGTTAAGGAAAAGTGAAAGATATCACACACTTTTGTAATTGCAGCCCAACGCCAACAGTTTTATATACTACATACTTGAACGAATTAACCACTGGACCCGACATAAAACACAATTGTATGAAAACTCGTTCAACCAAGTGAATAACGTGCACGAAGATCTTATTACGTTAATGTAAACACAGATACGAAATTCGTAGAAGTTTACTCTATGTCTAGTGCTTGATCGTAGTCGATAAAATATATCGATGAACGATTGAGAAAGAAAAGGCGTATCGTAAATAAGCTGTAAAACAAAGGAAATAAAGGGATAATGAAGGTGAGGTAAGCTTCCGGTATTTAAATTTTAATTAAAATAAAAGAAGCAGGACATTTTTATAGACTTTATACAATTAAAGTTATGATAAACTTCAAATGTTTTGTTAACTTTAAATTATTTTAGTAGGTTTACTTACTTATTATGTATTACCTTTCTTAAAATGTGTTTCTTAGAATTTGTTGTGTTCACTTGTTTTCTTATATAAGCAATTCTAATGTTAAATACTTTTCAGCAACGGCTTTCGTTAATTCTTCGACGTGATTCACGTCGTCGTTTTCAAATTTATGGAAATGAATGTCTTCGTACAACGGAAGTTGCAGCAATGTTTCTGTTACTTTCGGCATAAGAAAGTCCGTTTTATAATCTTTTTTTAGTCTTTTATTCTGAACACCCTTCCTAAGTTCGAGTTTGCAGTGCTAACAAATAGCTATGGTATCACTTGAGGGAAGTATCAGTTTTCCCTTGTCTTTATGGGCAATGAGACTGCTTTCATTGGTGTCATTTTCTGTTTCTTTGCATTAGTATTAAAACAGGCAGTATCGAAATATACACTGCATATTATGGCGCTGTGTTTCGTCGGGATCCAGGTTTCATCTTTACGAACTGCTTCTACCCACTTTCTCTTCCGAGAAGGGTCACTGGGAATGTATAAGTATTTTTAAGTGTTATTGTATTATACAAATAACATCATCATTCATTCGGTCATATCGTCAAATATCGATATATTTTTCAACATGGTCAAGCAATAGTCGATGTGAAATTGACTCACTCCACAATTTTAGTCACTGTTCTGAATGGTATAATCCAAACAAAAACAAACGACCCAGCCTAAAACTGCTTGGTTACTGATACTGACAAGACCGACATAGGTACGTCCGCTCATATGTCGGGTCCAGTGGTTAATTCGTTCAAGACTATATATATATGCCCTTTACAACAATAACAGTGCGAAACAACGATCGTCCTTTGTTTTGCCTTGTAGGTGTGGTATCGCCACCAACGCTGCTACATTATGATTTGAGTAAAATCTGAGGTTTATTATACAAAAATAGACCTAAACGTATAATATATAATAAAAAAGTTATAGTATATAAGTTTCAAATCAAATAACTTTCTAGCTTACTCGGCTTTAAAACAATAGAAGAAAAAATTATATGTGAACTCGCGGGCAAAGCTAGTTTACTATGTAATAGGGAAACTGTTATGATTACGTTGATTTTTTGTATGATCTAAAGGATATGAAAAAGACTTTATATTTGAATATTTCATACAAGTATATAAAATAACATAACCTTTTCTAGAAATATCATAAAACACGAAATACAAGGGCGTATATTTCTCGGTGCCTTATACGATGGTCTTATATTTGATTTAATATTTTCACTAAATTAGACGTAGGCTTAATAGATTGAACTAAATCAATTAATTAAGCCGTGTACAAAATGTAACGGATTAATTAAGGCTGTAAGTGCATGCCGCAAAATGGGATATATACACAAGGAAATTAAACACAATTAGTTCAATATATTTCGCTACAATTTATATGAGATACGCTTGATCTCTTTTTCTGGTCGTGTAGAATTTACGTTTGAGAGACTTGAGACAACAGAGACGAGTGAAGGACTTGAGATTGCACCGGTGATTACGCATATACTTGGATATTGTGATCTTTTTCTAATGAGAACGGTGACAATAATGCTACTCTGCTACTCTACACGAACACGCCCAATAACAATAATTTCTAAATATGTTATAAATATTATTTATACTTATTGTTATTATATTTTCGCCTTGTATTTCTTTTATTAAATATATATTAAATAGTTTAACAAAGTTTTTAATAAATTTATTAATTTTGAAAGGCAACACTAAGCCTGAAAAATATTTATTTTAACACTTTGCTTATTATTGTAATTTTACGGCTGTATATAGAATTTAAATATTAATTATTAAAAAATCTAATGGACCGTCACAATTTCAAAGCTAAATTTAGCAATAATTGAAGAATACAAATTCTTTTTGCGCTCGTTAAGTAGCGAAAGAGTGAAAATAACCGAAAATTATTAAGCATCATTAATCAAAAAATATGCAAAGAACTAAAGCATAAATGTTGAGACAAATTGCGTGCTGGAGTGTTTTCTCATCAGGATATTGCCCCCTGCCCATCGATCTGATATTGCAGGCGCTGCCATGCAAAATGTTTGGTTTCAGTTTAGTCAAAAAACAATTTGAATTTGTATAGGAAAAACATATCCCATGTAGTGTAAATTGCCTATATTGATCAGGCCCTGAAGCAAATACAGCAGCAAAAGAACCTTAGTATAGCACCTTGTGGATTTCTCATTGATTAAGCCTATTCCTTTATTGGAGCTATGCCTGACGGGCTCATTGGTGATGACATGCTAGTAGAGGTGAAGTGCGACAGAATTCAAAAATGGCCTAATGAATGCAGTTGAGGCAAATAAATACAAAATATTGAAATATGATAAAAAATCGAACACCACAAATATAAACAAAAAAAAGGGATTTTTAAGGGGATTTTAAAGAAAGGGGCAATTATACGTGACCGAAAGGCAAATATGTTTCCTTGGAATTCGGGCTAATGAAAATGAACCTATTAGTATCGCACGCATTTGTAAAGATGACCATTTTTGGAAAACGAAAATGAAACGTGTAGTAGTAGAATTTTATTTAGAATGTTTTGTTGTCAGAAATAGTATAGGCATTCACGCAGTATGTCGATCAGACATATTCCATTACAAGATAAAGAAAACGTTAGGATTTCGTCACTCTCGCAGCAATAATCGAACAATGATTTTCAACCGAGCCATAGCACACGTCCACTTGATTTCGTGAAATTTTGATTTGTTGGTTTGACACCCAATACCCATACTCTGTTGATGTAATATGGTTTTTATTCATTTTAATTTGCCAAATAATATTTTTTACGCTCAAATATTTTAATTTTATTCCGATTGTTCTAAGTATTTTTTTTTGTATTATTGTGTTTGTGTTGTGAATTTAAAAATACATTTCTGTAAACAACCCGCTGGGCCGTGTAGTAGCGGTGTAAGAATAATCATTACCCTATACTATCCCGCGTGTGTCGTTAATGGCGACAGAGGGAAAAAAGTCGGAAAATGGGCATCGGTGACTTTCTAATAACGACCAAAAAAACTGCAGTGGCTAACCCGCTTGTCAAACGTGGAAACGATGGCGAATATCGCCCCTATGAGCTAAATTATAAATATACGTGGTAGAACCACGCTGCAGCTACATTATGGTTGCATCACGAATGGGTCGGCTCGGCCGGGGAAGGACCACGCTTTCACAAAATACTGGCGTAAAATAGCAGCTTATAAAGTATTTATACTACTAGTAATACTGCTGTGATTTGTTTGGTGAGTGTAGAGATCGGGATATCCTTTTTTACTGGAAACGAGACATTTCATCTTTGTCCTCAGAGGTGACAATGCATCGTCTTTGTGTAACATCCACTTACCATCAAGCAGACTGTGTGTCCGTTTATCACCCTTATTGTATTAAAAATGAGGATATATATATATATATATATATATATATATATATATATATATATATATATATATATATATATATATATATATATATAGAGAGAGAGAGAGAGAGAGAAACGGTACAGGAACAACCTACCTTTGTTTCATTAATATTGATTTATTAAACAATCAAATACATTGTTTAAGCTTCCATAAAGTGATACAATATGTACATTTCATGCAATAATAAAAGTGAACTACTAAATAATAAAACGTTTATCTGATCTTTGATCCCGAATCCTACCAAAGAAGGAAAGTAACCATTCAATTGTTAAAGAATTTTTAAGTTGCATCGTGAATAAACACATCTAATATAGCGCTAAATGGAATCAGCTGGGAAGGCGTTATAATTGCCTTCAAGTCTAGGATAACCTTCCCTTAAATGCTGTGTATCAATGAGATGAACCCTATTAATAAGAACGTACATATGGATGAAACAATTTTTGAAACATAATTGTTATTAACTTCGTACATCAAACTTAAATTTCAATTGAGGAAAATAATTGTATTAAAAGTGTACTCAACCACCCCTCTTTATTACTCAATCTCTGCAGTTTTTTTTTACAAAATAATAGTAATAAATAAGCACACATTCCACTTGATCGTGATTGAATGCTGTGGCCTAAAGACATCTACATTTATCCTCAATTAAGATTCAACATGCAGATATGTTGTCACTCCTAAGGTCTGAGATGAATTGCCTCATTTCCAGTCAAAGAGTCTCTGCTACTTTACATTTACCATACGAAACACAACAGCAGTAAGTGGCTATTTAATGCATGTATTCTGTGAGAGCATGGTGCTACCCGGGTCGAGCGTACCCATTCGTGCTACAACCATAATATCGCTTCAGCGTGACTATACCGCGTATAAATCTCCACTACGTATAAAGTGTAGCATTGCGTAGAATTAATTTTGATTTGACACAATTTAATGCACCTGCCTCGAAAAATATTAAATCTTTTAAATTATTACAGAATGAAATCAAGTCATTTTCAAAATGATTTAAATTTTTCGCAAAAGGGAAGATAATAAATATTATACATGTACAGATTAAATACATGTATTTTTTAAATGAATCATTTTAAACGCTGTTTATAGCTACAAAATATTTTATTAAGCAGTACATCGTGTTTTAAATGTGATAGAACTGTGCTGCAGCAGCCCTCTGTCAATCTTGCTACCAGCGTGAAATAATTACCTACAATCGCGAGGCACCAGAGTAACATACGAAGTCGGGGCTAGCTCGTTGTAGGCGATTGAATGTTATTTTTTAATGCTGTTTACGTGAACATTTTTTTGTAAATACTTGTTGAAATATTTTTGTTTAATGTTTAGTTTATTTAATTTTGGAATAAAATGGTTTAAAAGGGCTAATGCAATTTAAAATTATTACCTATTTGATCAATTGTAATGGCAGAAAGTCGTTTCTACTATAACTGTTGCGTAGATAGATGCTAAATGACAAGCAAAAGGTTTTTAAAAGCATACTAGGTGAATTTATTTCATTAAAAAATTAAGTAATTATTGTAATACCTACGTAATGTATTACAAAACTTAGTTGAAATTTATTTCACTATATCCGTGTATCTACTTACATACCTTTACTTGTCTTTTATAATTAAAATGTTTTAAATTATAAATTAAAATAACACAAAATACTGAAATTAAAACTTTGTCGACTAACAAGATTTTTCCTAAGTAGAATACGATCACATTTCTATTCTAAATCGTATTTGAGGTTTATTTGTTGTTTCTTCCGAGCCAAGGATCGCGACTCCCAACGAATGGCAGAACTCCCATCTCACATAGGTGTTAAAATATGGTCAGTCGATCACAGTCAGAATAGATACTTTACCTAAGTAACTTAATTAGCATTTTGCAATATACTTTTTTACTCTTTATTGACATCAAGAAGTAAGCACGGAAAGTCCGCCGTGATTTAGGAAGGGGAAAAGATGCAAATTATTATGGACACTCGTGCGCAGCGACAAAGTTTTATTTAGCTTGCATGCGCGACTTATATAATTATTAATAATTATTAGGCTATTAAACGTCGGTAAGCAGTCAACATCAAAGTAGTACAACTTTTGTACGTAGTACTATTATTTATTCTGTGGCCGCAGCTTTAATATGGTTGTAGCACGAATAGTCGGTTCAACCATGAAAGGAACACGCTCTCACTGAATACCAACTTTAAAGCTCAATGTTGCTATATTTCGTATGGTCATTGTAGAGAAACGGAGAGCCTTTTTTACTTGAAACGGGCTTTCCATCTTAGTCCTAGGAGGTGACAACGGATCTGAATTTTGTTTCTGAATCAAGGCTAGACCTAGATGTCTATGGGCCACAGCATCTAGTTACCATCAGGTGGTCTGTATGCTCAATTGTCACCCTTATTAAATATTTTAAGTATTTAACAGTCATTTTATAATATGTAAAGCTCTTGTGTTTTATAAAAAATATATCAAATATTCACCCCATTTAAAAAGACAAAATATGATCTTTTTAAAGTTTATTATTTAAGCATCGTTTGATTTTACTTAGGAATATATTGAGGCAAGTGCGTGAGTTATTATTTTCACAAAGCGTGGAATTACTTTGATGTGGTAATGAATTTACTATAGACCGTGGCTAATTAATACTGGAAGTAAGCTATGTTCGTAGTAGTAGGAGTAACGCCCCGTAAATGGAACATAAAAGGAAGGAATTTAATATTGAATCTCTCCTCTCTTTACGCTGTTTAGTTGTTTGTGTGGTTACTTTTTGATTAATTAGTTGAAGAACTCTATACCGATAGCTCAACCTGTATTAATAACTATTTATTGGGAAGCGTATTCACCCGACTAAATAGTTGAACCCCCTTTTTTATTTGTTACACATTATATAAAGCTAAGCACAACTATATTAATGTTAAACAATCGTTACCTGCTGTGCTATAAATCATCGGTGCGCTAGGGACAGACGCATGCAGTGCGTCACTTATACATAAAAGCTTATTGATACCCCGAAAGATGAAGAATAGTATGCTCAGGCCGCAGTAATTTATTAATAAGAGCAGGTAATTAAATAATTACCTTTTTATTTCATCGCGGGCAGCGGGTGTTTATCTTTAGTGCATTATTAGCGATGGCCCGCAACTTCGTCCGCGTACAATTTATGATTTCCTATGAGAATATATAATATTATCGCAGCAAAAGATCTACTTATTTAGAGCTTATGCAAACATTTGTTACAAGTTCATGATGCAGGAAGTGTGTATACATATATATATATATATTAAATTTAATTCTTTATAATACTGAACCATGTGTTGGGAATTTGTAAGTACCAAAATGCATCACTTTCAGTATGATATTCGAGATATTTTTCCCATATACTAATACAGTATAACAGAACTGATTGAACTAAAGATACATACACTTGTTTTAATATCTGTGAAAAATGAAGGACAATTATACAAATATTTAACTCCTATTTAACCCCTTTGGTTGATGAAATTTTTAAAAACTGTAAAATACAGAGTTTCATGGATATAACTTGAAAAATCACGGACGTTCATACAAACTTTCACCGCCCGTTTAACTCCCTTGGGAGTCGAATTTCAAAAAGCCCTTTCTTAATGGTCACTTACGTCATAAAATAAATCTACTGTCAAAATTTTAAGTTACTACCTTTATTGGTTTAGGCTGTGCGTTGATAGATCTCTCTTTCTGTCAGTCGGGACAAGCCTTTTTATAAGTATACATTTTCTTATTTGTCATGTAATTGTAATATATAAATGATTGCTGCAAAACGACTATCTAATATATAAAACTAGTAAATCGATTAAGGGTTGGACTGTATGAGCACCAAATATTATGTAACACTAAACATTTTGGTTGACTTAACATTTGCATTTACGCGGTGGGCTTAACGTGCTAGTTACGGGTTGCAATAGTTCTTAAGGAGGACATTTAAGCAGCGACGGATGCACGAATTAGTCATATGCAACAATTTCGATTGTAAATGATTTTTCATAGAGTAGCCCGTACAACAAAGGCCATGTCAAAAGTCCCATGAAAATTTCATTGAGCCTCGGGACACGATGGTTCGAATACCCAAGCCAATCAACCTGCCAAATTAAGTCAAGAATGGAAAGTGTGACGAAACTGAAGATATGTCATCTTCTGATAAATTTTCAATTCAATTCAAATGAAAATTGAAAATTATAAAAAAATATAAAATTAGAGGCTTCTTTGTAGCTTTCATCTCTTTAAAACTAATTTCAGCCTCGAGCACTGACGTAAAGTAGCCAGCCTCTTGGTATTCTATATGATAAATAACGGAGAGGGTGTACATGAGTTAAATACGTTAATTCCTTCTTCTCCTTATCACGACCGAACAATCCGGCAGTTAGCATATATCGCTTAGCTATTGATATTACTCGCACTTTAATCAAATGGTTTGCTCCATCTTTCGTAATGCGTACATAACAGCAAAGGAGTAGAATAATTTTACGCATATATGGCCACCCTAAATGAAATTCGGTCTGAATTTTTCTTATTAATAGTTAACGAAAATTAAATCATATTTGTAATTACCAAATAGTAGTAATGTTGTCAACACTGTAAATGTTGATAAATATTGTTTTGTTCGTTTGTAGTTTTGAGATATACCGTCCACCGCCAGGAAGAATAAATTATTACCAAAATCACCATAAACTTCGCAATTTGAGGATTTGACATAACGTGAAAAATGTTGCCGTGTAGTTGCGACCTAAGAAAATCCATCATTTAGAAATATTCCTTATGGTGGCTCTCCATTAGATGAAGTGACGACCTAGTAAGATATGCAGAAAGTAAATTGATGCAATTATAAGTAGTAGAGCCACGCCGCAGCTATATTATGGTTCCAGCACGAATGGGTGGGCTCGACCGGGGTATAAAAACGCTTTCTCTGAATACATAAGAAAACATAACATAAACACTCACACCTGTCACCCAAAGGGGTAGGCAGAGACTACAGACTTCCATTTAGCACGATCCTGACATACCTCTCTCGCCTCTTCCACATCCATATACCTACGCATACATGCTCGTCGGTTAAGGATACTCTTAATTTTGCCCATTTTTAATATATCGCCAATTTGGTGGGCAAACTTTCGCCTAGGACGTCCCTTTCCGACTCTTCCAAGTCTTTCCTCATTCATTCTTTCTACATGACCAAACCACCGCATCATCTTGCAAACCACACTCTTCTTTTATCACACAGTTTCTCACCCTGTCACTCAGATTCAGCCCTAACATACTCCTTAGCGACAGCATTTCTACTGCATTTATTCTACTCTCGTGCTTCTTCTGCCACACCCAACTTTCACTACCATACTTTAAAATAAAGACTAATACAGCATTGTGAATTTGCTGTGTTTCATATAGTGAGTGTTGGAAACCGGACACACTTTTTACAGCTAACGAGACATTTCACCTTAGTCCTTAGGAGTGACAACGTATCTGCTTTGAGCTTTGATTTATAATCGAGGATAAATATAGATGTCTATAGGCCACAGCATCAACTTACCACAAGGTGTAACATGTGCTCGAAACGAAAAAAATGCTGCAGTATTCTGTATCCTGCAGTTACCCTAGACAAAAATAATTTATGCTGAAATTAAATTTCATTTAATTCTTTAAGTCCCCATACTTCGTTTTGTTTGTGATATTACTCCTCAATTTGGGTCCATAAAATACAAATCTATTACTATTTGCATCAACTATTAACATTAATTTTCTATAAAAGAAACAAATTAGAATTATTCTAAATCAAATTGAAATATCTGTCTGTAATTTCGATATTTTTTTCTTAATTAAGCTTTTTTAAATATCTGTGAAGGCTAATCTTTGTAATTAATCTACAGAAAATTTTGGAAAAACTTGAACTTTGTGAGCAGTGGCGTGAATTCGCCGTTATTTTTTTTAAACAAACCACGTATTTTATCGTATATTTTATCTTGTCTGTGAAAAAGCCTAATAATGTTCCCAGCTTTTTATAGGAGAGCATACAAACAAGGAGGTGATGGCGATGGGCCTGTAGTTGGATTGGTCTAAGCGGTCGCCGTTTTTAGGGAACGGGTGCACAAAGCCGTCTTCCATGATTTTGGGACTACGGCTAGGGAATAGGAGTACCGGAAAAGATGCGTCAAAACCGGTACCAACTCTGGGGCGCACGTCCTCTGCACAATTGGAGGGATTCCGTCAGGCCCATTCGACTTGTGGATGTCCAGGGAGAGGAGTGCTGTGTGAACCGCACCTCCCGCATGGAGCATTCACACCGCGGGATGGTCGGCGGCTTGCTGCCATTGAACAGTTATTTTGCATTGGTGGTCTGTTCTTTGAGCCACATGGCCGCCGCATTAGCCGCCTAATTCTTATAATAACGTAAGAACAGCTTCAAACATTATATAACCATCAATTGAAAACCACGTCGTGATTACATAATATCACTGGCAACAAACAAAATCCTAAGTCTTTAATTTTTTTTTTGGAATTTTAATTACAATGTACTACCGACATAGACGCTAAAACAAAAATTAATGGAAGCGTTGTCCATTTTCCTCTCTGTCAATCCACAAAAGCACGTGAATGATTTTTTAGATCTAATTGTCTGGAAACAAACTATGTTTATTTGTTGTGTTATAGTTTGTTTCCAGACAATTAGATCTAAAAAATCATTCACGTGCTTTTGTGGATTGACAGAGAGGAAAATGGACAACGCTTCCATTAATTTTTGTTTTAGCGTCTATGTCGGTAGTACATTGTAATTAAAATTCCAAAAAAAAAATTAAAGACTTAGGATTTTGTTTGTTGCCAGTGATATTATGTAATCACGACGTGGTTTTCAATTGATGGTTATATAATGTTTGAAGCTGTTCTTACGTTATTATAAGAATTAGGCGGCTAATGCGGCGGCCATGTGGCTCAAAGAACAGACCACCAATGCAAAATAACTGTTCAATGGCAGCAAGCCGCCGACCATCCCGCGGTGTGAATGCTCCATGCGGGAGGTGCGGTTCACACAGCACTCCTCTCCCTGGACATCCACAAGTCGAGTGGGCCTGACGGAATCCCTCCAATTGTGCAGAGGACGTGCGCCCCAGAGTTGGTACCGGTTTTGACGCATCTTTTCCGGTACTCCTATTCCCTAGCCGTAGTCCCAAAATCATGGAAGACGGCTTTGTGCACCCGTTCCCTAAAAACGGCGACCGCTTAGACCAATCCAACTACAGGCCCATCGCCATCACCTCCTTGTTTGTATGCTCTCCTATAAAAAGCTGGGAACATTATTAGGCTTTTTCACAGACAAGATAAAATATACGATAAAATACGTGGTTTGTTTAAAAAAAATAACGGCGAATTCACGCCACTGCTCACAAAGTTCAAGTTTTTCCAAAATTTTCTGTAGATTAATTACAAAGATTAGCCTTCACAGATATTTAAAAAAGCTTAATTAAGAAAAAAATATCGAAATTACAGACAGATATTTCAATTTGATTTAGAATAATTCTAATTTGTTTCTTTTATAGAAAATTAATGTTAATAGTTGATGCAAATAGTAATAGATTTGTATTTTATGGACCCAAATTGAGGAGTAATATCACAAACAAAACGAAGTATGGGGACTTAAAGAATTAAATGAAATTTAATTTCAGCATAAATTATTTTTGTCTAGGGTAACTGCAGGATACAGAATACTGCAGCATTTTTTTCGTTTCGAGCACATGTTACACCTTGTGGTAAGTTGATGCTGTGGCCTATAGACATCTATATTTATCCTCGATTATAAATCAAAGCTCAAAGCAGATACGTTGTCACTCCTAAGGACTAAGGTGAAATGTCTCGTTAGCTGTAAAAAGTGTGTCCGGTTTCCAACACTCACTATATGAAACACAGCAAATTCACAATGCTGTATTAGTCTTTATTTTAAAGTATGGTAGTGAAAGTTGGGTGTGGCAGAAGAAGCACGAGAGTAGAATAAATGCAGTAGAAATGCTGTCGCTAAGGAGTATGTTAGGGCTGAATCTGAGTGACAGGGTGAGAAACTGTGTGATAAAAGAAGAGTGTGGTTTGCAAGATTATGCGGTGGTTTGGTCATGTAGAAAGAATGAATGAGGAAAGACTCGGAAGAGTCGGAAAGGGACGTCCTAGGCGAAAGTTTGCCGACCAAATTGGCGATATATTAAAAATGGGCAAAATTAAGAGTACCCTTAACCGACGAGCATGTATGCGTAAGTATATGGATGTGGAAGAGGCGAGAGAGGTATGTCAGGATCGTGCTAAATGGAAGTCTGTAGTCTCTGCCTACCCCTTTGGGTGACAAGTGTGAGTGTTTATGTTATGTTTTCTTATGTATTCAGAGAAAGCGTTTTTATACCCCGGTCGAGCCCACCCATTCGTGCTGCAACCATAATATAGCTGCGGCGTGGCTCTACTACTTATAATTGCATCAATTTACTTTCTGCATATCTTACTAGGTCGTCACTTCATCTAATGGAGAGCCACCATTAGGAATATTTCTAAATGATGGATTTTCTTAGGTCGCAACTACATGGCAACATTTTTCACGTTATGTCAAATCCTCAAATTGCGAAGTTTATGGTGATTTTGGTAACAATTTATTCTTCCTGGCGGTGGACGGTATATCTCAAAACTACAAACGAACAAAACAATACTTACCAACCTTTACAGTATTGACAACATTACTACTATTTGGTAATTACAAATATGATTTAATTTTCGTTAACTATTAATAAAAAAATATGCGTAAAATTATTTTACTCCTTTGCTGTTATGTACGCATTACGAAAGATGGAGCAAACCATTTGATTAAAGTGCGAGTAATATCAATAGCTAAGCGATATATGCTAACTGCCGGATTGTTTGGTCGTGATAAGGAGAAGAAGGAATTAATGTATTTAACTCATGTACACCCTCTCCGTTATTCATCATATAGAATACCAAGAGGCTGGCTACTTTACGTCAGTGCTCGAGGCTGAAATTAGTTTTAAAGAGATGAAAGCCACAGAGAAGCCTCTAACTTTATATTTTTTTTTAATTTTCAATTTTCATTTCAATTGTATTGAAAATTTATCAGAAGACGACATATCTTCAGTTTCGTCACACTTTCCGTTCTTGACATAATTTGGCAGGTTGATTGGCTTGGGTATTCGAACCATCGTGTCCCGAGGCTCAATGAAATTTTCATGGGACTTTTGACATGGCCTTTGTTGTACGGGCTACTCTATGAAAAATCATTTACAATCGAAATTGTTGCATATGACTAATTCGTGCATCCGTCGCTGCTTAAATGTCCTCCTTAAGAACTATTGCAACCCGTATACTAGCACGTTAAGCCCACCGCGTAAATGCAAATGTTAAGTCAACCAAAATGTTTAGTGTTACATAATATTTGGTGCTCATATAGTCCAACCCTTAATCGATTTACTAGTTTTATATATTAGATAGTCGTTTTGCAGCAATCATTTATATTTTACAATTACATGACAAATAAGAAAATGTATACTTATAAAAACGCTTGTCCCGACTGACATAAAGAGAGATCCATCAACGCACAGCCTAAACCAATAAAGGTAGTAGCTTGAAATTTTGAAAGTAGATTTATTTTATGACGTAAGTGAGCATTTAGAAAGGGCTTTTTGAAATTCGACTCCCAAGGGAGTTAAACGGGCGGTGAAAGTTTGTATGAACGTCCGTAATTTTTCAAGTTATATCCATGAAAGTCTGTATTTTACAGTTTTTAAAAATTTCATCAACCAAAGGGGTTAAATAGGGGTTAAATATTTGTATAATTGTCCTTCATTTTTCACAGATATTAAAACAAGTGTATGTATCTTTAGTTCAATCAGTTCTGTTATACAGTATTAGTATATGGGAAAAATATCTCGAATATCATTACTGAAAGTGATGCATTTTGAGTCTTACAAATTCCCAACCATGTTCAGTATTATAAAGAATTAAAGGAGACAATCAATTTTTGTATGGAGAATGGGCCCACCACAAATTTTCACGTCACGCAATGAAATGGATGTCGATTTATTCCTTATAATCTATAGATTACAAAAGTAATATTAGTTTTACCACATCTAGACGGAAAATCGAGAAATTAAAAATTAAAATATGAATTTTAAAATAACCTAGAAATAAACTAAAAGCTATTTATAGTGGTTTTTACCGGTATTTTAAGTTAAAATAGTGCACTGTTGAAAAATAGTTCATATAAAACCAAGTTGTAGGTACATTTAGAATTTTCAGGTACTTCAATATTTTTAGTAGTTACGGCAAAATATAGTGCCTGTCTGTGTACAAATGTGGTATGGATACAATTTTTTACATATATTGATTGTGAGTGTACTTCCCAATTACCGTTAAAATAATATGATTAAATTCAAAATGACTAAGGTATAATATATCCATTTATATTTACAATATTACCAACACACGTTATATAGTAAGAAAGATGTTTTAAACTGACTGTAAAAAACAAGTTATAATGCAACCGTATTTATAGATAGTAAATCATCATTTCCAACATAGTCTATATAATTCAGATCTATTAATGCAGACAGACAGACAGGCCCGGTGTCAAGACTTTTTTTAATATGCTTTGGTTGATTATTAAATACCTAATTATACATCTTAAAATGACTGGGTTCTAAAATACCAAAATGACTAGGTAATATCATGCTTATTACACACTGATAAATTGTGAGGAAGTAAGATGTTTTGAACTGTTTGTGCCAGGATAACAAACACAGAGGTATAGTTTAATTGTATTTATTATTAGCGATCCGCCCCGACTTCGCACAGGTGATTTCTGGTTTCGACAACAACGCCACCTACCGAGTCCATATGTGAATATGAATCATATAGAGACCCATTCAAACACACATAAACATTTCATCAAAATCGCTTGGATGGTTTCTAACGGACATAGGTAGAAACATTTTTCGTGTTTTCATATCAAAAGATCATATTAAAAGATTTTTTCAAAATAACTTGATGTTAACATTTCTATTTATGATACGATATTGATATGTAATAAGTCCCAAAGATCATGTATAATCACTGCATTAATTATGGTAAAAATCGTCAGTGTTTTATGAGTCCTCTTTTAAAAATAACACAGCAGACAGGTGCAGTGCCGGCCCTTTGTTCATTAAAGTATTCATCTATTAGCAAGTATAAATCCCATACATCATTTAAATATAATGTCTCGCCCGTTTACGATATTATTAGAAATCAGAAGGATATTGTCAATTAAAAGAGATAAAAAAGGGTGCCAGAGCAATAAATTCAACTTTGCTCGGCGTTTATTTATAAATTACACATATAACATAATATATAACAGATAATAAAGCACACAGTAAAATAGAAATAGTTCAAATAAGCAACAAAAATAACAATTTTTAGTCATCATTATTCATCATCATTACAACAGTCCACTGCCGAACATATGGCTCCTAAATTAAAGATTTAATGTAAAATATTACAGATGCCTTCCGTGAATTGCCATCACGTTCCGTCCCGTATGGTGTCGTTAAAGTCGACAGAATAAAATAAAAATACCAGGAGATGAGCAGCAGCATCTTCCTATAGAATAACACAAAAAACTTTGGTTGCCACAAGTGGAACAACTATAGCAAAAATTATCATTTATATTACAATATTAATACGCATTAAGATTAATAATCATCATTCATCATTTTCAATATCATTACTTGAAAGTAATATATCATCTAAAAAAGATGCAGGTGGTTCAACCTCATCTCGATGCCGTGCCCAAGATAGAAACCAGACAACAGACATGACATGTGCACAGCAGCCAACAGTGCGTCTGCCTACCAAACAGTTGCAACAGTACCCAGTAAGAGCAGCCCTAGTGTTAGCAATTGATGGGTTGGTGTCAACTACTATATAAGTGTAATAAGTTTTTTTACTAGTGTGCCTTGATTGTATCCTACCTCGCAATAGATAACTTTTTGGACCAAAATCATGGACAGATTGCAGGTATACCTCGATTTTATATTCTCCAGAAGCCCTGACATGCTCCCCGTAATAACTACGAGCTTGTTTAATTTGATAAATTCCTAGACTAAACAGAATGAGATCCTGGAATGTCAGTTGAGGAAAATTATCCAGCTCTGGAAGATTACCATTAATGCTGGCAAATCGCACTCTCACTCTATTTAAATTGTGCATTTCTACGTAGGAGGCTAAATTATTTTGAGTGTTTAGTTTGGCTTGAGCAATTGCCAATATCTCTACGGCATGAAAATTATTGCGAATCAACGTATGAAATCGATTTATTAATGCAGCTGCATTTTAAAGTATAGCATGAGATGAGTAGATGCAGTATTAAAATATTCCTGACGAAATAATTTGAAAACCGTTTAAATCTCCCATTTACAATTTCAATCACCCACCTGCACAAAGTTACACATCTGGACTTGTTGGCAGCAATGGTTGATAATTGTATTTCACCAGCTTGTTTAGATTCAGGCATGTAAGCCTTATAACCACATTGCTGCAAGAATGGAATTGCATCCCTAAAACCTCTATCAAGAATAAATACATCGTTTTCTCTAAAATAGGTTCGCAGTGGACTATTATCGTTGAACAGTCTAAGAATCCGATTCTGTTGCAGGATATGGTCCAAAAACATCAAGGATATAACCATTACAGCACACTATTAAAAATGGCTTAACTAAGTTACGATACTTATGTAAACTATATGTTCGCTTCTGGTATAAGTAATTACTACTTTTTTGCACATAAATGTATGTACCATCACGTATTACTATGGCTGGCATAAATTCAGGATCCATATCTGGATTACCAAACAAGCCATTTGGTATTGTCAAGTTATATTGAGCAACTTGTTGAATGCATAAGGTATTTGTCCCTAAATGCAGTTGGATGAATTGCTCTTCAAAGCACTGACTTACAATATTTAAGTGATTGAACACAGTCGATGAAGCTACATTAAATAGAGAAGCTATGCGTTCATTGCTATCACCTGTACGAAGTTTCATAAAGAACATAGCTAGACTTCTTTTAGGTGATTTAACTCTTTCACTGATAGATGGAATTTCAACTAGTAACTGTTCAAATTGGTAGTTGGTAAATCCTAACCAATATTTGCATAATATTGAATTATGTTCAATGATATTTAAAATATTATAATTTTGAGTAACACTACTTTTAAGTAAGGAACAAAGGTTGTCTATCTGAGATGCAGTAAAATCTGAACAGTTACTACTCGTGTATAAATTATTCCAATCATTGTGGGGTTCATTTAAATGGTATTCACAAATACGAGCGCACAGTGGCACATAAAATGAGTGATCTATCAGCAATCTCTCTTTACGTAGTTTAGGTATTAAAAATCTAGATGAATGATTACATGACTTAAAAATACAGTGACGGGAAGTAGAAGCAGCACGCTTATAATTAGCCATAGTAATTGCTGATACCGCTCTGGAAATGGCAGGGGTTACAGGTGCAGGTATAGGGGGTGGTTGTGGGATGTTACCGATGTCTTCTATATTCATGGATTGTAACTCAATATCCCTGTTCTCATTTTGTTGTCTCTGTCTCCATACAGCTCTGGAAGCCCTCAGCCAGCAAGGACTGTATACTCGTTCTAAACGATCCACCTGAAAAAAGTTATTTTTTTATCAACTAACAAAATGAACTATAGTTTTACAGTGTCTACTCTAAATATTAATAATATTTATTTATTGTTCTATTTATTTCAATCTTTCTAACACTAAATAGTTTTAATGTCTTTTAAAATTATAAATATTAGCATGCAATTGTTTCCCCTTATAATATTTTTGTGGCACTACTTATTTAAATAGAAATAAATAATACATCACATATCAGACAAGAAGTAATTATTTTAGAATTATTAACAATATTTCACTAAGCCCAAGTTCTTTAAAGTTTCAGATAACATTGAATGATTAAATTGAAAAACTGTCATTCTTTACGAGTTGGGGTACTTTCAACTAATTATAAATAATTTTGTAAATCTTAACAAAACAGAAAAGATTTGATCTTGATTCTCTAGGGTGAAATATCGATTTACTAGATCGATTTAGTACTATATATCGATATGACATTGACAGATGAAACGTCAAAAACGTGAGAATATTTAATTAATTAGTCGTTTACCAATATTTTCAAAAAATAAATAAAAATACTTTGATGCTGCTCCGGTAGCAAAACTCGCGTGTAGGTGCTTCAGATAAATTCCCTTGACGCCCCCCACAGTAACAGAATCTTCAAATTGAGGCGACCGAATTGTAAACCCGTTTTATTTATACTAATGTCTTTTAAAGTAAAAAATATTACTTGTATAATAAGTACAAAAGCATACAAATATGGGTGTAAGATAAGGAAGAAGTATCGTTCATCTAATAACTAAAAATAAAAAAGTGGTTATTAATAGCAAATATCCCCCCATAAGACAATCTATGGGGAGTTCTATGTTCAGCAGTAGACTTTTGGTAGACTGTAAACTTAAAGATAACCTGTTAGTGAACTGCCATGTTGAATGAGCATAAATATCAGGCCAAATTGTATGCAAGGTATATGATTTTACAAACATCAATCTGTGTACAGCCTTTTAAAATAAAGTAAGTACCTGGTGTGATGGTATCCACTGCAAAATAATATCTCTTTCTTCAGAGTTAATAGGCACAATCCGTGTACGGTGTGCTCTTAAAATTGAAGATCCACATGGAATACAAATATTCCTGTACCCAAATCGAATGTCATTGGCAAATTATATACATAAATATCATTGGCAAATTATATACATAAATGTGAAATAGGTATTTAATATTTGACTTACGTGCATGATATAACCCTTAGGTTAAACATTTTTTGCATCAATTAGACATTAACATACTAATCCACTTGTAAGCAGTAAAACTACGTGAATTTTCATTTTTAAACTTTTACTTTAACACGAACACAGTTTACATCAATTTAAACAAACAAGTTTATACCTTTTTGACTTTTTTCTTACAGTCAATGCCAGTCAATGGAGTCAATGCAAAGAACTATGCCTGTAAGTTGGTAAATAGCAGGAAAGAATGCAGTGTCATCTTGTGTCAAAATGTAAAATAATTCAATCAATATAATATATCATTTATCAATTTAATATAACGAAAGATTAAAATTATAGCTATAGAAGGTATGAATTTATTAATAATATGAAGGGATATTTATTATTACTTTTAAAAACTTAAAATAATTAAATACATAATCATGTATAGATCGTTATGTGTTCCTGGAGTCTGTGGATCGTTTTCTTTAGTATTATTTCTAAAAAATCGTACCATATCCCATATTATTCAACAAAAATAAAAATATTAAGTAATACATTAATAAAGAAAATATGTAATTTTCATTTCCGCCGTATAGTAATATTGTTGGAATAAAATCGAGAGTAACAAAAATAATATATATTTCTCATAAAAGTTTAAATCTAGATAATATGTAAGTAGATAGATTGTATAGTGCAGTCATTAGCTTTCCATGAGATAATATTATACCTACCTCATGAGAAATCCACACAGATAAAAGTTGGCGCACATCAGCAGTTGTCTCGGCCAGTAATTGTCTTCGCACACTGCGTTGAAACCTGACTCCACAATTGCAACATACACTTTTATTTTCATTGTATGCTGATCTAGCAGATTTCATTTTCTTAAAATCGCATATAAATACAAAAAAAACAGTAGCGTGACGAACGTCAATGCCGTTAAGATTAAAGATGTAGGTAATACCCCGCCGCCTCGCCCCGCCGTACCCGTCCGCCGGCCGCTGGAAATTACCGGAAGTCAATGATAAAATAACGTTTTGGTTCACAGTCATTTAGAACTATGTTATAACGTGATATTAGCTAAAATTTTTAGAAATTAAACATAAAGTTCTTAGTGGTATCTTTTTTAAGTCAGCTTTGTGAAAAAATAGTTTTCTTTTTATACAAACTGCAAAATGACTAATTAGGTGCACGCATTTTACCCATATTACACTAATCAGAACACGAATATCAAAACAACAAATTTTTTTTCATATTTCTTGATTCCGTTTACATTTTAGAAAAATCTGTAGGCCATTTACTATTATAATTTGGTGTCTTTTTTTGATGTAATACCATTAAGTGACGTTAATATTTTTAGTGGGCCCAAAAATGATTCTCCCCCCCAATATATATATATATATATATATATATATATATATATATATATATATATATATATATATATATATATATATATATATTTAATTCTTAAGCTACACAAGTCCCTTGCCTATAACCCTGAATTCAAAATAAAAGGAGAAAAACTGACGTAGTTCCAAGTGATCCGGTTGAAACAACATTTGCTAGACAGCAACAGGCAAAAAAGTCCTCGCATTTGTATAATTACTTAAAAAATAATTGAATATTTATTCTAAAACCAGTAACTATTGTAATATAATTCTCATTGAATGGCTCAAGTGGAAAAATCACCCAAATATTTTTTACCTCAAAGAGGTATCCTGATTAGTCGTGGTATGAATACTGTTTCCCCTTGAGCACATCCGGTGATAATTTTGGCCCTTAAGGATATTTCAAACTCAACGGGATAACTTTAACTTACTGCACCATGAACTTGTAATAACTGTGTGTGTGTTTGCATAAGCTCTAAATAAGTAGATCTTTTGCTGCGATAACATTATATATTCTCATAGGAAATCATAAATTGTACGCGGACGAAGTTGCGGGCCATCGCTAATAATGTACTAAAGATAAACACCCGCTGCCCGCGATGAAATAAAAAGGTAATTATTTAATTACCTGCTCTTATTAATAAATTACTGCGGCCTGAGCATACTACTCTTCATCTTTCTAGGTATCAATAAGCTTTTATGTATAAGTGACGCACTGCATGCGTCTGTCCCTAGCGCACCGATGATTTATAGCACAGCAGGTAACGAGTGTTTAACATTAGTATAGTTGTGCTTTGCTTTATATAATGTGTAACAAATGAAAAAGGGGGTTCAACTATTTAGCCGGGTGAATACGCTTCCCAATAAATAGTTATTAATACAAGTTGAGCTATAGGTATAGAGTTCTTCAACTAATTAATCAAAAAGTAACCACACAAACAACTAAACAGCGTAAAGAGAGGAGAGATTCAATATTAAATTCCTTCCTTTTATGTTCCATTTACGGGGCGTTACTCCTACTACGATAAACATAGCTTACTTCCAGTATTAATTAGCCACGGTCTATAGTAAATTCATTACCACATCAAAGTTATTCCACGCTTTGTGAAAATAATAACTCACGCACTTGCCTCAATATATTCCTAAGTAAAATCAAACGATGCTTAAATAATAAACTTTAAAAAAATCATATTTCGTCTTTTTCAAATGGGGTGAATATTTGATATATTTTTTATAAAACACAAAAGCTTTACATATTATAAAATGATTGTTAAATACTTAAAATATTTTTTTTAATAATAAGGGTGACAATTGAGCATACAGACCACCTAATGGTAACTAGATGCTGTGGCCCATAGACATCTACGTCTAGCCTTGATTCAGAAACAAAATTCAGGTCCGTTGTCACCTCCTAGGACTAAGATGGAATGCCCGTTTCAAGTAAAAAGGCTCTCCGTTTCTCTACAATGACCATACGAAACACAGCAACATTGAGCTTTAAAGTTGGTATTCAGTGAGAGCGTGTTCCTTTCATGGTTGAACCGACTATTCGTGCTACAACCATATTAAAGCTGCAGCCACTGAATAAATAATAGTACTACGTACAAAAGTTGTACTCCTTTGATGTTGACTGCTTACCGACGTTTAATAGCCTACATAATTATTAATAATTATATAAGTCGCGCATGCAAGCTAAATAAAACTTTGTCGCTGCGCACGAGTGTCCGTAATACTTTGCATCTTTTCCCCTACCTAAATCACGGCGGACTTTCCGTGCTTACTTCTTGATGTCAATAAAGAGTAAAAAAGTATATTGCAAAACGCTAATTAAGTTACTTAGGTAAAGTATCTATTATGACTGTGATCGACTGACCATATTTTCACACCTATGTGAGATGGGAGTACTGCGATGTCCAACGCATGCAACTTGCAAGGCCATTCGTTGAGAGTCGCGATCCTTCATCATCATCATCATCATTACAGCCCTTCACAAGTCCACTGCTGAACATAGGCCTCCCCCAAGTAATGCCACAAAGCACGGTCCTGAGCCACCTGCATCCATCAACTTCCTGCATATCTTACCAGGTCGTCACTCCATCTAGTGGGGGGTCGCCCTACACTACGCCTACCGGTACGAGGTTGCCACTCGATAACCTTTCTTCCCCATCGGTTATCGGTTCTTCGAGCTATATGGCCGGCCCATTGCCACTTCAGCTTACTAATCCGTTAGGCTATGTCGGTCACTCTGGTTTTACTGCGGATATCCTCATTTCTGAGTCTATCACGCAGAGAAACTCCGAGCATAGCCCTCTCCATAGCTCGCTGAGCGACCTTGAGCGTCCTCATATGGCCAGCAGTGAAGGACCACGTCTCAGATCCGTAAGTCATCACTGGCAACACGCACTGGTTGTACAATCTAGTTTTTAGAGATTGAGGTATACCTGACGAGAAGATATGTCGTAATTTCCCGAACGATGCCCAGCCGAGTTGAATCCGTCGATTGACCTCTCGGTCGAAGTTGGACTTACCTAGTCGGACTATTTGTCCCAGGTAAACGTACTCGTCAACAACTTCGAGCATAGTGCTCCCAACAACTACCGGCATAGGTGTGACATGGACATTAAACATGATCTTTGTTTTGTCCATGTTCATCTTAAGACCTATCCGTTGGGAGGCACTATTGAGGTCATTGAGCATAGTGCTTAAGTCCTCCAGCAATTCTGCCATAAGGACTATATCGTCGGCAAATCGAAGGTGAGTGATGCATTCGCCATTGATGTTAATACCGTATCCTTTCCAGTCCAGTAGCTTGAAAACGTCTTCCAAAGCAGCGGTGAAGAGTTTCGGGGATATCACGTCACCCTGTCTTACACCTCTCTGCAGTTGGATAGGTTTCGAGCTCTGGTTCTGTACTCGGATAGCCATCGTAGCCCTACTGTACCAACACTTCAGCACTTCGATATACCGACAGTCAATTTGGCACCGCTGAAGGGACTGCAGCACCGCCCAAATTTCGACGGAATCAAAGGCTTTCTCATAGTCCACATACGCCAGGCAAAGTGGCAAATTGTACTATTCAGTCTTCTGTACAATCTGCCGCAGGGTATGTATGTGGTCTATGGTACTGAAGCCTTTTCGGAAACCGGCTTGTTCGGGAGGCTGAAAGTCGTCGAGTCTGCGTGCGAGACGATTCGTAATGACTCTCGAAAACAGCACGTAGACGCGGCTCAGAAGGGAAATCGGTCTGTAGTTCTTTAAGAGAGCGTTGTTGCCTTTCTTAAAGAACAAGACCACCGCACTTCTGCTCCACGCCTCTGGAGTAGTGCCACCATGGAGGACGGAATTGAAGAGCTTCTGAAGGACTTCAAGTACCGGTGTTCCACCCGCTTTCAGAAGCTCCGCTGTAATTCCATCCTCGCCTGGGGCCCTGCCGTTTTTAAGGTGCTGGAGAGTCATTCCAATCTCGCTTAGACTGACGTCCGGGATATCATCGGAATAGTGTCGGATAAGACTTGCTCTTGGATCGTTACTCACACTTGCGTGTGGCTCCAACGATGATGTGTACAGCTGCCCATAGAACCTCTCAATCTCACCCAAAATCTCAGGTGTACCGGAAACGATGTTGCCACACTCAGTCTTCAGCTTTGACAGTTGGCTTTTACGGGCAGACAGATCTCTGGCAAAGACTTTGGAGCCCTGGTTCCGCTCGATCGCTTCTTTAATACGAGCAGTATTAAAGTTGCGTAAGTCTCGCCCCATGCATTTGGAGATCTGTCTGTTCAGTTGCCTGTATGCTGTCAAATCTGTTGATGAATGCAGCCTCATCTCCCGTCTAACAGCCATGAAATTAAGAGTGTGATCGGAGAGTTTTTGTGTTCTTCTGCGGCGGGTCTTGCAGAACTTAGCTCCGACCGCATGGATAGTTTCCACGAGCTTGTCATTCATATCGTCCACTGCATTGCAATTTTGTAGGCACTGAAAGCGGTTGTGTAACTCGAGCTGACAGTTTTCGGGATTCTGGATTAGAGCACGAGGGGGACGGAGCGTTGACTTCATTAGACGAGACCTCTCCAACTTAACGTTTAGGTTTAGTGTGCCTCTAACCATTCGGTGATCGCTGCCAGTTTTCACCCTTGCGATCACTGAGACATCACTGAACAGTTAGCGGCTGGTCGTCATAATGAAGTCAATCTCATTTTTTGTCGAACCGTCGGGGCTCGACCAGGTCCACTTCCTGTGAGGCCGCTTCTGGAAGAAAGAGTTCATCATAAAGAGTCCCTCTTTCTCCATAAAGTCGGCCAGCTGCTGGCCCCTTCGGTTCCGTTGCCCTACTCCAAATTTCCCTAACTTCAGCTCACCGCTTTCTCTTGTGCCTAGTTTTGCGATGAAGTCTCCCATCAACACCGTGTAGTGGGTTTTGGAGGAATGCATGGCTTTGGAAATATCCTCATACATTTCCTCCACCTCCTCATCGGGATGTGCCGAGGTTGGTGCGTAAACCTGTATGACCTTCAGCGAATACCGTTTGGTTATTCTGAGTATCAGGTACGCGACCCTCGTCAACACACTCCCAATCTTTACAACGTTGTTGACGAGAGACTTGTGGACGATAAATCCTACACCTCCTTGGGACAGATGATCGCCCTCCCGGTGATAGAACAAGTTGCCGGATTCGAGAATCACCGTGTCCTCCCCCTCCCTTCGGACCTCGGATAATCCTATAATACTCCAGCGCAACTTGTCTATCTCTTCTTCCAGCTTCAGGATCTTCTCGTCAGTCCTCAGTGTGCGTGCGTTAAATGTTGCCAGGTCGAGTCGTCGTAGGTGGCAACCGAACCTCCACCGGAGATTCTTAGCACCCCCTGCCCCGCCGTTACCATGGTCGCCACCGTAGCCAGGAATAGCGGGGCCGCCGGGGACTGGGGGCCGCCTATTTGTGTAATTTTTCATGGGGGGTATATTGCCATAGTTGCCACGCTTGGCGAGCGGGTTGGCAACCGCATTTTTGTTTTTCGTACAGTTGCTGTTATCAGGAAGATGCTGCTGCCCATCTCCTGCCTGTTTCCCTCTGTCGCCTTTTACGACACCCACGGGAAGATATGGGGTTGTGGATATTCTTAACCGCCACTACACGGCATATCGCGATCCTTGGCTCGGAAGAAACAACAAATAAACCTCAAATAAGATTTAGAATAGAAATGTGATCGTATTCTACTTAGGAAAAATCTTGTTAGTCAACAAAGTTTTAATTTCAGTATTTTGTGTTATTTTAATTTGTAATTTAAAACATTTTAATTATAAAAGACAAGTTAAGGTATGTAAGTAGATACACGGATATAGTGAAATAATATTCAACTAAGTTTTGTAATACATTACGTAGGTATTACCTAAATAATTACTTAATTTTTTTAATGAAATAAATTCACCTAGTATGCTTTTAAAAACGTTTTGCTTGTCATTTAGCATCTATCCACGCAACAGTTATAGTAGAAACGACTTTCTGCCATTACAATTGATCAAATAGTTAAAAATTTTAAATTGCATTAGCCATTTTAAACCATTTTATTCCAAAATTAAATAAACTAAACATTAAACAAAAATATTTCAACAAGTATTTACAAAAAATGTTCACGTAAACAGCATTAAAAAATAACATTCAATCGCCTACAACGAGCTAGCCCCGACTTCGTATGTTACTCCGGTGCCTCGCGATTGTAGGTAATTATTTCACGCTGGTAGCAAGATTGACAGAGGGCTGCTGCAGCACAGTTCTACCACATTTAAAACACGATGTACTTCTTAATACAATATTTTGTAGCTATAAACAGCGTTTAAAATGATTCATTTAAAAATATGTACATGTATTTAATCTGTACATGTATAATATCTATTATCTTCCCTTTTGCGAAAAATTTAAATCATTTTGAAAATGACTTGATTTCATTCTGTAATAATTTAAAAGATTTAATATTTTTCGAGGCAGGTGCATTAAATTGTGTCAAATCAAAATTAATTCTACGCAATGCTACACTTTATACGTAGTGGAGATTTATACGCGGTATAGTCACGCTGAA
The DNA here is from genome assembly GCA_036936625.1 of Parnassius smintheus behrii. Taxonomy (NCBI): domain Eukaryota; kingdom Metazoa; phylum Arthropoda; class Insecta; order Lepidoptera; family Papilionidae; genus Parnassius; species Parnassius smintheus. The sequence continues at coordinate 13,124,965 of JAUPFT010000019.1, forward strand.
GCGATATTATGGTTGTAGCACGAATGGGTACGCTCGACCGGGGTAGCACCATGCTCTCACAGAATACATGCGTTAAATAGCCAATTACTGCTGTTGTGTTTCGTACGGTAAATGTAAAGTAGCAGAGACTCTTTGACTGGAAATGAGGAAATTCATCTCAGACCTTAGGAGTGAAAACCTATCTACATGTTGAATCTTAATTGAGGATAAATGTAGATGTCTGTAGGCCACAGCATTCAATCACGATCAAGTGGAATGTGTGCTTATTTATTACTATTATTTTTTTTAAAAAACTGCAGAGATTGAGTAATAAAGAGGGTTGGTTGAGTACACTTTTACTACAATTATTTTCCTCAATTGAAATTTAAGTTTGATGTACGAAGTTAATAATAATTATGTTTCAAAAATTGTTTCATCCATATGTAAGTTCTTATTAATAGGGTTCATCTCATTGATACACAACATTTAAGAGAAGGTTATCCTAGACTTGAAGGCATTTATAACGGCTTCCCAGCTGACTCCATTTAGCGCTATACTAGATGTGTTTATTCACGACGCAACTTAAAAATTCTTTAACAATTGAATGGTTACTTTCCTTCTTTGGTAGGATTCGGGATCAAAGATCAGATAAATGTTTTATTATTTAGTAGTTCACTTTTATTATTGCATGAAATGTACATATTGTATCACTTTATAGAAGCTTAAACAATGTATTTGATTGTTTAATAAATCAATATTAATGAAATAAAGGTAGGTTGTTCCTGTACCGTTTCTGTCTCTATATATATATATATATATATATATATATATATATATATATATATATATATATATATATATATATATATATATATATAGGGTGATAAACGAACACACAGTCTGCCTGATTGTAAGTGGATGTTGCACAACGACGATGCATTGTCACCTCTGAGGACAAAGATGAAATGTCTCGTTTCCAGTAAAAAAGGATATCCAGATCTCTACACTCACCCAACAAAGCACAGCAGTATTACTAGTAGTATAAATACTTTATAAGCTGTTATTTTACGCTAGTATTCTGTGAAAGCGTGGTCCTTCCCCGGTCGAGCTGACCCATTCGTGATGCAACCATAATGTAGCTGCAGCGTGGTTCTACCACGTATATTTATAATTTACCTCATAGGGGCGATATTCGCCATCGTTTCCACATTTGACAAGCGGGTTAGCCACTGCAGTTTTTTTGGTCGTTATTAGAAAGTCACCGATGCCCATTTTCCGACTTTTTTCCCTCTGTTGCCTTTAACGACACCCACGGGATAGTATAGGGTAATGATTATTCTTACACCGCTACTACACGGCCCAGCGGGTTGTTTACAGAAATGTATTTTTAAATTCACAACACAAACACAGTAATACAAAAAAAAAAATACTTAGAACAATCAGAATAAAATTAAAGTATTTGAGCATAAAAATATTATTTGGCAAATTAAAATGAATAAAAACCATATTACATCAACAGAGTATGGGTATTGGGTGTCAAACCAACAAATCATAATTTCACGAAATCAAGTGGACGTGTGCTATGGCTCGGTTGAAAATCATTGTTCGATTATTGCTGCGAGAGTGACGAAATCCTAACGTTTTCTTTATCTTGTAATGGAATATGTCTGATCGGCATACTGCGTGTATGCCTATACTATTTCTGACAACAAAACATTCTAAATAAAATTCTACTATTACACGTTTCATTTTCGTTTTCCAAAAATGGTCATCTTTACAAATGCGTGCGATACTAATAGGTTCATTTTCATTAGCCCGAATTCCAAGGAAACATATTTGGCTTTCGGTCACTTATAATTGCCCCTATACCTGGTAGTAAAAATCCCTTTTTTGTTTATATTTATGGTGTTCTATTTTTTATCATATTTCAATATTTTGTTTTTATTTGCCTCAACTGCATTCATTAGGCCATTTTTGAATTCTGTCGCACTTCACCTCTACTAGCATGTCATCACCAATGAGCCCGTCAGGCATAGCTCCAATAAAGGAATAGGCTTGATCAATGAGCAATCCACAAGGTGCTATACTAAGGTTCTTTTGCTGCTGTATTTGCTTCAGGGCCTGATCAATATAGGCAATTGACACTACATGGGATATATTTTTCCTCTACAAATTCAAATTGTTTTTTGACTAAACTGAAACCAAACATTTTGAATGGCAGCGCCTGCGACATCAGATTGATGGGCAGGGGGCAATATCCTGATGAGAAAACACTCCAGCACGCAATTTGTCTCAACATTTATGCTTTAGTTCTTTGCATATTTTTTGATTAATGATGTTTAATAATTTTCGGTTATTTTCACTCTTTTACTTAAATAGTCGATCATTATTATATTGTTTGCAAGGCAAAGTTCATTAATTTTCCAGCAGACGAAGACACCTTGAATTTTTTGGCTAGCGAGGAAGAATGTCTTTTCCACGCCTTGCTTTGGTTATTCGTCTTCGAGTCATAATGGTGTACGCACGTTTCTTCTACGGCTACTTAACGAGCGCAAAAAAAAATTGTATTCTTCTATTATTGCTAAATTTAGCTTTGAAATTGTGACGGTCCATTAGATTTGTTAATAATTAATATTTAAATTCTATATACAGCCGTAAAATTACAATAATAAGCAAAGTGTTAAAATAAATATTTTTCAGGCTTAGTGTTGCCTTTCAAAATTAATAAATTTATTAAAAACTTTGTTAAACTATTCAAAATATATTTAATAAAAGAAATACAAGGTGAAAATATAATAACAATAAGGATAAATAATATTTATAACATATTTGGAAATTATTGTTATTGGGCGTGTTCGTGTAGAGTAGCAGAGTAGCATTATTGTCACCGTTCTCATTAGAAAAAGATCACAATATCCAAGTATATGCGTAATCACCGGTGCAGTCTCAAGTCTCTCAAACGTAAATCCTACACGACCAGAAAGAGAGATCAAGCGTATCATCAACAGCTTTTTTTTTAATAATTTAATGACAGAATAAAGCATTATTTTATTTTGTACAGTACACAGTATTCGAACCCGGATGATTAACAGACCTTATTTTGAGAGTTCGGCTCAGTAATTTATGTACATATGATGTAAATACGTATGTTTTAATTAAGGGTATTCATGCATGGGTTGTTGTACGTTGCATTCCCAACAATGTTCGTAATTAAAATATACTTAATCAAAAGTATTCAGAGGGCAATAGCAAATATTTCAGATCTTAGACGTTTTACTGTATTTGTTTAAACATTAAAGTGGGACTTTACCTGCTGCTTAGTAAGCAGCAGCAGTTTAGTAAAACAAATTTATTATCTTTTTATTAAACTTAATATTTTAAAATGTCAAAGCTATTAAAATGTAATAATATAGACAATATTTATAAATTTTACACCTTAATATATTTTAAGTATTTCTTTATTTAAATGTTTTTTTTAATAATTTAACAGATGTTGATATTGGTCCTAATTTTTTCCTTATAAATAAAAGAAATCTTAAATGAAACCCTACACTCTCTAAAAACTTTATTAATCCAGGAAACAAAATGTGTATTAAGATTAAAACTCGGCAAAGCCACAATAAACACTTTTATTTCATGAAAGCTATTTATCGTTCACAAAGAAAAATCTGTGTTCTTTAGGGACCGTGATAAGTTTGTGTTAAGTATTGTTTTCGAAATGGAAAATTTATTATTATATAAATCTTTAAACAGAATTATTAAACAGCTCTTAAGGGAATACATGCGATCAATTCGAACTGCGCTATCATCTAGCCTAAAACGAAACACTTCCTAGCCTGGGTCTTATTATTAATACTTAAATATGAACTCTTTAAATTTTAAACTCCAATTCGGGAAGGCCTTTCACTATTTATGATAAGTATATCTAGCATGAATGTTATTTGACTTCCTTTTGACCCTTAACTTTATACATTACACTTGTAATTTTATACATTTTTCTATCTTTACTTAATTATTGTAACTTACAGGGTATATGAAGCATTCTAATGTTGTAATTATAATGTAAACAAAATAATGAAATAATTTAATTTTAGTAGTGTAGTAGGTTATATTAAATCTACCCAAAATATTTGTACAGCTAAGGGTTGAATGCAGGCAACGTAATTTTTTAAGGATATATTCTATCTTAACTGTTCTAGACCGCCTATATTCATAAATAAAAAGTACCCGGTTGACCGAGTTTTGCTCGGTATTTTTCGCTCGATTTTTTTTATTCGTATGTTTTGGAAATTATATTTAGATACAAATTACATACTGCTCAATCTTATGTATGATCTCAGATATCATGCGTCCACTACACACTTTTGATAAAAAGTATATAGTGGAATTACCCTCCAGAGAAGACTGGCTGAATGGCCAGATTATCTGTGAGGTCGGTCGCCTCATATGGTATACCGATGGGTCTAAATTGGGCCTCGACGTAGGCTTTGGAATTTACGGGGAACGCCCCAAATTCAAATTTAGTATGAATTTGGGTTGATACGCCTCTATCTTCCAGGCAGAAATTTTCGCCATACTAAGGTGTGCGGAAATCAATCTGCAAAAACACTACGTCAACCATAAAATTTACATAAACTCTGATAGTCAAGCAGCACTGCTAGCGCTGTGAACTCAAAGCTAGTTGGAGACTGCGTGAACCATTTAAACGCCTTGGGCTGTAACAACAGGGTCATTTTAAGATGGGTTCCGGGTCACGAGGGCATTGTAGGCAACGAATTTGCCGACAAACTCGCACGGGAGGGCTCAAAGTGCACACAATTTGGACCCGAGCCATTTTGTGGAATCTCAAGAAGCCTAGCCCGATTGACCCTTGAAACTCTTTATCACAATAAATCACTTATGATCTGGTCTGACACACCAGGCCTAAAACATTCTAAAATCTTAATCCAGGCTTTTGATCGTAAATTCGCTTCAGAAGCCCTGAGATTAAGTAAAAATAAATTGCGCATTCTGGCAAGAGCCCTAACTGGACACTGTTGTCTTAAAAAGCACATGTCCATCCTGGGACTAAGCAACTCAAGGATGTGTCGTTTCTATTCCATAACGGAAGAAACACCTCTACACATCCTAACTGATAGCGGACCCTTAATGCGCAAACGTAACACTCATCTGGGACACTATCTACTCCGCCCAGAAGAAGTGAAATTGCTCACGGCTAAGCAACTCCTTCAATTCATTGAAGACATAGGGCTTAGCAGTAAACTATAGCCATAGCAGCGATCACAATAGATCTTCTCAGTGATTTTGGTCGCAGTGATACTGGTCTCTTTACCTAGACCTGCATAGCTGCTCGCACATAATAAAAAAAACATACGGTTAGTGATTTGAGAAATTGTGGCTGGTGTACACAACTTATCTAGAAGATATTGAGATAGATCTGTGTAACACACATCTGCATAATCAATAATGGGTAATAACAAAGTCTGGATAAGTAGAAGTTTAGTTTTAAAAGGCAAAAAGTTAAGAAGCGTAGTTAGTAAGTAATAGTTACCTCTATTTAATAATCATGCTGTAGCCAACTTGTGAGGTTTTCTCTTTAGCTTTGATAATTGAATAAATATATTTCGGTGAATTAAAGTAGGCTTAAAATACTTACAAAGTGTTGACTTTTAAAAAACTTTCTTTAGAAAGTCTGTAATTACTTCAAATAGAAATCATTAAAACTTTTATCCGATAAGCTAAAAATTTTAACCGCAATATTTTCTTATTTAGAGTAGTTTATTTTGAATTTTGTGTGGAAACTGAGATTAATTTTACATTTAATACTTTTAGTATTCGAAGTCAACTATTATACAAACCTAGGTCCCGCAGTGGATGAGATCCCTAGACTGCCTGGAAGTACTCACACTGAATCCATTTATTGCTTTTTATATGGGAAAAGAAGCAACTTGCTGAATCAGTTCTTAAGCAAGATATCAAAGCATCCAACTTATAACATTTTTAAAAGATAAATGTGACAAACGAGCACACAGTCCACCTGGTGGTAAGTAAGTGTTGTGTCCTATAGACAACTACATCTATCCTCGATTACGAATCAAAATTCAGTTGCGTTGTCAACCGTGGTAACTAAAATGTAATGCCTCGTTTCCTGTAAAAAGAGGCTCCGGTTCTGTATACTCACGATACGAAACACGCGTATGGTGAGTGTAAAGGACGCGCGCGCCTTGAGCTGCTATTTTACGCTGGTATTCTGTGAGAGCGTAGTTCTTTCCTGATCAAGTCGACCCATTCGTGCTACAACTATACTACTAATATAGCTGCAGCATGGCTCTACCACGTGAAAAACTTCTCTAGGGTCTGCTTTCTATCATCGTGCTGACAATAGTCATGTAAAGTGGTTTGTTGTGGAAGAAGCATACAAATCAAATGAAAAGTATTCTAATAATAGATAAAAATAATAGATATCTAATAAAAGAGAAAGGACGCCGATAGCAAAAGTTTAAGAAGGCAAGTAAAAGCTTATAAAGCGATTAAAAATTATTAATATATTATTCTACATTAGTAACAAACTTTATAATTGATTTTTGTAAGCCTTAGATATTTTATGTTTTTCGTAATTTATATAGTGTTGACACTGCCTACAATAGATGTTTTGTGTGATCACCGGTACGAGCGCTCTGAATAATTTATTATTAAAAGAATTAATCTTAGGCTATTCCATTAGTCACACTGAAAAATGTTTTCACATATTATTTTGGTGAGTGTGGAGCACCGGAGACCCTTTTTACTTGAAACGAGGCATTCCATCTTAGTCCTCACGGGTGGTAACGCATTTGCATTGTGATTTGTAATCGAGGATAGATGTAGATGCCTATGGGCCAGAGCACCACTTACCATCAGGTGGTGTGTGTGCTAGTTTGTCAACCTATCCTATAAAAAATATATTAGGTAAATAAACCAAGAAGACACTGATTGGCATGCATAAGGAAACCTTTTAAGGTTCGAACATGCCCTTTCCATACTTTGAGAAGAAAATGTGAGTCTGATTTACTGCAAAGCATCTCCACTTAAATAATGCTATATTACGGTGGACTTGATTGTCACTTTTCTATAAAACGTACAAAGTGAACGTAAAAAGTGACAAACGAACTTTAGTTTCGTTACAGCCTAATAAAGTCCACTTCTGAAAATGGGCCTCCTCCATAGATTGCTCCATAGGAGGACATTTGCTAGAATTTCCACGATTTGCAATCGGGTTGACAACCACAGTTTTTTTTAAATTATTATTCGTTATTAGAAAGACGCAGACGCTGCTGCCCATCTCCTGATTTGCGACACGCTCCACATGATATGGGATACCTAGTGGATATTCTTGCACCACCACTACACGGTGCAGTTCATTTGATGTTGGGTAGCTACCGCAGGTCATGGAAACCTTCAATCTAAGAAGGCTACAGATACGTAGTCATCTTTGACTACTAAGGTGAAATGCCTTGCAACATGTAATTAATCTAGCCAGACACTAAACTGGAACACAGAAAAACAAGCACCGCTATTTGACGGCAGAAATAAGTAAGATGATTGTATATCCTAGATGGAAAAGGAGTACTATAACCTAGAAATGATATTCTGCATCACATTTAAAATTTTAATCTCATGATGTTTATTTTTAAATAAACGTCTAATAATACTACTTTATAATTAAATGCTTCTTAGTTCAATTAAAGTCACTCAGCAGGACTATTGGGTATGCTCAGTTTCTCTGCGCGATAGAATACCTAAGATGTCAGCAGTAAAACTATGGTAACCGACAAAGCTTAACAGATCAGTTGGCTGAAGTGGCGTCATCCATATAGCTCGAAAAACTGCCAACTGATGGGAAAGAAAGTTTTTTGAGTGGCAGCCTCGTACCAGAAAGCGAAATGTAAGGCGGCCCCCACTAGATTAAAAGACGACCTGGTAAGGGACGCAGGCAATCGATTGATGCAGAGGGTTGAGGACCGGGCCCTGTAGTATTCCTAGGGGAGGCCTATGTTCGGCTATGAACTTGTGATACCGAATAAATAGGAAATAAGTTTGCTTCTTAAATGAATGCCTAAAGATGTCTTATGCAAAATTTGAAATAGTTGTTTTATTTTTAGAAAAAAATAACTTTGATATTTGATTAAACTTATCGAAATGTAGTTTTGCAGCTTACTTTAGCTGAGTTGGTTGGGGTACCTGAATATTCACAATTTTATTCTACCGAAATTTCACTAATGGATAAATTATACAACTTCAATGCCAAATTGGAACGGTTCCAACAAGATATCACTGATAAGTTTGTTTTTTTGACTTGCACTTGACAAATTTTAACATAATCTTAAATTCGTTTTGAAATATCTAAGCCATCCACTATTTACAAGTATTTATGTAGATATTTATTCAATATATTATATACATCTATATATGTATATAATATCTATTTATGTATCATAGATAGAGATATTTATAGGTATTATTTTACAAGTATTACAAACAGCAAACCATTAATAATAGAACCACTTTCACTATGAAACAATTAAGCAGCTGAGGTTTAAAGAACATGTTAGTATTTTAGTGATCCGTGCCGAATTTAGCTAAGATTTAGCTCGAAACACTAAAATACAGAGATTTAATTAAGTATAAATTTCACATATTTTCTCAATATTTGCCGCTTTACCCTATAGCAAGATAAGCCATAATACTACGAAAATTAGCAAAATATACAAAATTTGCAGTTTCAATTTAAGTTACAATAAATAGACATGTTGGTTTATTAATTTGAGTTACAATGTAAGCAGATGTTGATACTATACAATTTTGTTATTTTTTCGTTAAATTTTTCATATTCATCAGGTGACAACCCTATCAAAATAGGTAAAAATTTTCGACGTTGTTAGGAAGCTACCCCTCCGGTCTTTACGTAGAGTATAGGCTCTGTGCCTGTGGCAACGCTGTAGGGCTACTGTTCATAATATGGCCTATAAATAAATGTTCCGGGTCTAAATTTTCTCCTTGATATACAAAGTATGTATGTAAAATGCTAAATTTCGTATGTAGCAAATTGAAAAAAAATCTTAATGCTTTTAATAAGTACAGCTTAAAATTAAATTAGTTGTGATGTTTGTACAACAAAATGTTTTTAATTTAATAACACGTCATGTGTTCTACTTACTTAATTATCTTTCTGGAACGCTGTGGCAACTATGTTCCATAAACTCATTTTCTTTTATAACACTAAGCTGAGCTTTACTGCATTATGTAATTTTCATATATTACTATTGACACCATTGTTCGACGCTAATTACATTTTATTAAAAATGTTTAAATTAACTGAAGTATAGTAAAATAAAGATTACTATTTCGTTTGTTACTATTAAAATAATATTTCTTGTATTTTCTCTTAAAATTATGTATTCAGTAAATATTTATTTTTACTTTTTAAGTTTTGGTCAACTCGTATATACGGAATTTTAACACGAACCCGAACCACGTATTGCATTTTGCTTCCTGTTGCATTAGTATAGTAAGTTTTTCTTGTGTAACAAATAATAAATACCCTAAGTATGTTCTCAATGTTGGCTTGAACTTGCAGTGGGAGTAGGACCAGTTGGGGCTATACTATGCTATATGTATAAGGAATTTTCTTCGAATTGTGACTTTTTATTATACTATCACTACGATCAGCCTAAAATATATAATTTACCTATGTAAGTCAGAGGATTCAAGCTATATGTATATATATATATATATACATATATATATATATATATATATATATATATATATATATATATATATATATACAGGTCATTTTTAATTTACTAAAGACCTTTTGGGAACATAATGGTGGCATAATTACAAACGATTTTAGCGAGAACACTCAGTACAGTATGTAATACATTTACATAAAAGCTACTTTTAAGTTTTTATTGTCATATCTGACTCCTTTTAAGTCTGTATTTTGTAGTACCTAAACAATTTCAGAATACATAGTCACATAAAATGCCTTTTTTATTTTACACTTGATATTAGTATCATACATCATGTAGAAAAATCAATATTCATAATTAGATAGGCAAATAACATTAAAAAAATCACAAATATTAAAATGAGCAATAGGTAATTATAAAGTAACCTCTTCGACGCGCCGCCGCGCCGGTTGACGCTCGCGCTCAGCTGATTGTGTCGCGAGTGCCTACTGCCCACAGAGTACTTTTTTATACTGCCTACTAAACTATTCACCACTGTGCCTATGGTACCAGGGCGCCACTCCAAATGACAAATTTACAATAACTTTTCATATACTCCTTTTTTGCATAAAGCAATTTGATTGACTATTTGATTATTTTATTAATTTGTTTACGAATTTATAGACATTTTTAATAAACAATTAGGGAGTTTGTTACGATCACTGCCCAAGGCCAAGCCAAAGGTATACATTGACGTCGATACAGGCGTCATCAAAGGCGCCGCCTGCCCTTATCGGTTTGTAGCACGTGCAAATTAAATGTCGAGTATTAGCTATTTTTTATTTATTAAATGCAAGTTGTATTTAAAAAATGGATGCGGGTTAAAATAATTACAAATATTACAATAAAATAGTTATAATGATTAAATACAGATATTTACACACGTTTTACAACAGTAATTGAATAAAAATATTTAGGTAAAAAGGGTTCAATAAAAATATTAAAATACAAATTTATACATTAGAATTAGAGGTACTCGTATGCGGATGGCGGTGAGTATCGCGCACATAGCGTTAAAAATAATCACCTCCACATTCTATGCATAGGTGATACCTAAAAGTTAACTTCACCGACACGAGATAAAAGTTGAGTATTCATTTTGATTTGATCGAATGCCCAAATTATTTTTTCTTTCAATATGTCGCGGGTTTCGAGTGTGCGATCAGTATACACTAATGTCTTGACATGCCCCCACAAATGAAAATCAATTGGTGTGATATCTGGCGATCTGGGAGGCCATACACAAGGCCAAGGTATTCTCTGTTTAAATAATCCTTAACTTGACGAGCATAATGCGCCGGTGCCCCGTCAAGTTGATAATAAATATTGCGTAGAGATACAAGAGGTATATCATCTAACAATTCCGGCAGCGTGTCGGTGAGAAAATTGTGATAGCTTTCACCATTTAATCTTTCTATGAAAACAGGGCCCATTAACGTTGTATTAATAAGGCCTGACACTAAACCGGTGTTGAAAGCTATGTGGTCTTGGTTCATGTGGATTTTCATAGCATCACAAGTGTTCATTGTGCGTATTAAATAGCCCTATTCTGCCAAATGTTGCTTCATCAGTTCATAAAATGTTAGCTCGTTCAGCAGCTAGTAACCAATTACAAAATGTAACTCGCGCAGGTTTGTCAGCTTCGCTGAGTTCATGAACACGGTGCAGGTGAAAGGGGTACTTCCCTTCAATGTGTATGACACTCCATGCGTAATATTGTGACACATTGAACTGTCGGGCTGCTTCATAAGTGCTCGCTGCTGGATTTTCTTCAAAAAACTGCAGTATGTCTTCCTGCTCACGTACTGTGCGCCGCGGTGGACGACCACGATCGATTGATACAGGCTGGAATTGCCCGTAATCTCACAATCGCTGTGTAGCACCTCGCATCGTAGCGTAGCACGGTGCACGTGAGTTGGGAAATCGCCTTGAATATTCACGGCAGGCTTCACTAACGTTATCATTGCAAATTGCCAAAATTCGCACCATTTCGGTATACTCAACATTTAAGTATCGGTATGCCATCGTAACAAGGTAACGTTCACAATAATCTCACAACGAAAAGACAAGCGTCGCGGGCGCATCAAAGGCGACTGACGACACATGTTACTAATTAGGTCGAGTTTATGAGTATCGTCGCCTCCTACACCCCTCCACCCCTCCCTCGCCACGCGCTTTTTATTGCTAACTGCCTAACTAGGACTATTACCGTTTAGAAGCTCCAATTAAAATATTTTTATTTTTGTATGAAAATAAAAATTGAAGAAATATATATTTTTTTCTTACGGATGTTGTTGTTATGGTGTAAATAATATATTCCCCAAAGGTCTTCAGTAAATAAAAAATTACCCTGTATATATATATATATATATATATATATATATATATATATATATATATATATATATATATATATATATATATATATATATATATATATATATATATATATTTGTGAAGTTATCGAAATTCCACAATATTTTTAAATAAAATAATATTGGTGTCAAAGATAATGATAAAAATATTTAATCTAAATATAATTACAGCCAAACGTTACCTCCCACAAGTTCAAGGTTGATACTGTAGTGTCAGCTAACCTTCATTTATTGTTAGCTTGGGGTATGATAATATATGATTTTTCAAAATGTTCGGCGCTTCTACAAGCTTTTTGTATAGACTAAGAGTGACAAACTAGCACACAGTCCACCTGATGGTAAGTGGATGCTGTGGCCCATAGACATCTACATTTATCTTCAATTAAGAATCAAAACGTAGATGTGTTGTCACCCTGAGGACTACGATGGAATGCCTCATTTCCAGTAAAACAGGGTCTCCGGATCTCTACACTCGCCATACGAAACACAGCAGTATTAAGCTGCTCTTTTCCGCTGGTATTCTGCGAGTGCGTGGTCCTTCCCGGTCGAGCCGACGCATTCGTGCTACGACCATAATATAGGTGCAGCGTGGCTCTACCACGTATAAAAACCTGCTGCACCCAAGTTTACTGCCTAATAGAATCTCTTGGAAATCTGTAAAAACAAAGCAATAATAGGAAACATTTACTACTTTTTTATACTTTATTATAAAATCTAAATAAAAACTACAAACCGGTCCGGCAGACAAATCCGCATGGTTAATTAACTTATTGGTAGCTAAAGGTGTGGCGTACATCATAAAAGTGCAATACTTTCGAATGCAGTGACACAACATGTGTTGAATTGTTGTAAATGATGTGATGTTTATTTTTTATAAATTTCGATTTGAAAAGTTTCGATTCGGCTACTTGGACTTTGTTTTGTTTAATATTTTAATAAATACTAGTAATCGATTATATTAAATTATATAACATAATAGATTACTAGTAAAAATTGAGCTGAATATGTAAATCATTTAACAAAATCCACTACACATCTGTATGTAATTATTATTAAGAATTTTTATGTTATTAGGAAATGCATTTTCGTTAATATTGTATAGTAAATTATATTAATTAAAAATAGATTATTTTTCACTTTACGAATTATTATACAACGCTTGGTATTTGACGAAAATATTCAGAAAGTACGAGTTTTAATGATAATATCATTACTTTAATATTTTGTTAAAAATACTCACAGATGAAAAGTCACGTTGTCCTTTTGTAGATTTGACTTTTTTGATTGTTCTTTATATGTTTACGATTTATACTACAACATGTCCACTACTAAACATATGATTCCCCCAAAGGATTCTGCTAAGCACATTCCCGAGCCATCTGTATTCATCGACTTCCTGCATCTTTTACCAGGTCAACACTTCATTTAGTAGGAAGTCTCCCTATATTTCACCTGCAGGTACAAATCTTCAACTCGAGATTTTTTATTTTTTTTGACTTTTCGTCATTTGCCACTTCCGCTTGCTGTTCCGTTATTCAATTATAATAATGTAATAATATAATATTTTTTAACTCTGTGCTCAATGACCTCAATAGTGTCTCCCACCGGATAGGTTTTGCCTAAGCAACAAAACGAAGGTCATGTGTAACGTCCATGCCACACATATTCCGGTAGTTTTTGGAGCACTAAGTTAGAAGTTGTTGACGAGTGTGTCTATCTGGGACACATAGTCCGATTAGGTAATTCCAACTTCTACTGAGAGGTCAATCGACGGATTCAACTCGGGTGGGCAGCGTTTAGGAGATTACGACACATCTTCTTGTCAGGTATACCTCTAAACTTGAAAACGAGAATGTTCAACCAGTGCGTCTTGCCAGTGATGACTTATGGATCTGATACGTAGTCCTCCATTGCTGACCATATGATGTAGTTCAAGGTCGTTCAAAGAGCTATGGAGAGGGCTATGCTCGGGGTTTCTCTGCGTGATAAAATAAGAAAATTGGATATTTAAGGTAGAACCAGAGTAACCGATATATCGCAACAGATTAGTATGCTGAAGTTACAATGGGCCGGCCATATAGCTCGAAGACTGACAATCGATGGGAAAGTATGGTTCTCGAGTAGCAGCCTTCTACCGGTAGGCAAAGTGTTGGGCGGTCCCCTCCTAGATGGAGTGAACACCTGGTAAGACATGGGAGAAGTCGATGGAAGCAGATGGCTCAGGACCGAGCTTTGTGGCATTCTTTGGGGATAGCACTTGACTTTTAAAGGATTGTAATGATTGAATAAATGAATATGATAATTTAGATTTAATCATATTTAAGGATTTACATATTATTTAGTTAAATGTGTCGTAAATTGTTAAGAACGTGTCTAAGCATCAGCAATTTTACCCAATTAGAGTGTACCAAGATTAAACAACAAAACTCCATTGCCGCCAGTACCGCAGTGTTTTTGCAAACGAGCTTAGCCGCCGGGAGGCTTCGTGCGGTAACGATTAATATGGCTTTATACTCCTTTGGATTTCACATTCAAATTAAAATGAAAACAAATAAGATTTTTTATGTGACTTTGTTCATTATTATTTTTGGTTTCATTATAATAACTAGTTAACATTACTTATTATATTGAACTATGTACTCGGTGCATATTTCGAAAAAAAAAAGAATAATATAATTTTCATATATTAGCTTCTGAAGATACAACATCAACAAGCAGTCAACAGTTCTTGAGGAACCAGCCTATATCCAAAGATGGACTGGGTAAGAGTTGTTTTGGTAAATATATAGTGCAAAATTTTTAATATTATATAATGCTAAATTTTTAATAATTTCAGTGTGACTAACAAGCACTTTATCGATGGTAAGTGGAGGCTGCAGACCAAAGACAGCTACATCCAGCCTGTACTATCAACCAAAATGCAGATGTGCTAATTGATATGCCGGCTGTACACGCTCGTCGAGACACCACGAGACAGGCCTAGAGGCGAGCGTTATTTAACATTTTATTCTTAAAAACTTTGCGTTTTTTTTTTATAAATATTATAACATGTATAATTTTCTTTGTGAATAAACATTTAAAGTGTATATAAATATTTAGTGTACATAAACAGACATATAATTGGTGTAAATAAATAATAAATATTTTTTGTATTAAGTTAATTTTTGTGTATTATGTGGATCATAAAAATTATGTGATACAATAATACTTAAATACGTACATATTTTGTGACTGTATAAAATTGTACAAAGGTACTAATATTGACAATGTCGCGCACATGTTATAATACCTATAACCTGTTACGTATTCGTAATCATAACGTAACACAGTTAAACTAGTATTATAATACCTACTTATAATATGTTAATATTTTCGTAATTATAACGTAACACAAACGCAAAACTAACCTACGCTATACTGTATACATATGTAACTAATTACAAAAATAAGCAGTTTTGAAACTAGTTACTCATATCCACGAAACTACGTACCGATTACGTCCAAAAGACGTTACGACCCATGTCTAGACAGGGCGAGTACGAGTGTGTACAGAGTGCTCTCGTCGCGTTGCGTCGCGTCTCGTGGCCCTCGTGCGCTCTCGGAAGCGTGTCGGTTTTTTGTGCTCGAGTCAAAGGGTCTCGTAGGTATCGCGATGAAATTCGAGAGCGAATGATGATATTACTTAACGTGTATAACATGTATAATCAAGCAGAAAAATGCAAACCGTATTATGACATTTTAATATGTAAAAAGTCAAAGGTCGACATTATAACTACACATCAAAGTCTCTACGAAAACGCACTTATATATAATCGTTAGGTTTTCATTGCTGATAAATAATATTCTGTATTTTGTGTACACTTAGTTAGAGAGGTAAAATATTTTGTATTTGTAATTTCTGTTTTGTCTCAAGACGACATACGTGATTTTATTGTTAATAACTTTTTTTGATGATAATGTATAAAGAAGTGTAATACACTGTTAGAAAGTTTATTAAATACAGTGTTTAATGATATTATTGATTTTTTTAATTTCATTTAAAATATATATAAATTTATGAAGAAACATGTGTTTTTTCCGGGACTAGTTGAACCTCTCTTTTTCTTTACATAATTACAGTCATCTTTCAATAGATCCTGCTAAGTTTTACTAATCTCATAAAATATTTCATACTCTTAATACCGATATCAATATTTAAGTCTTAAGTGCCAGGTTTATTGAATAATTATTTACTTTATTTATACATATATTTTTTTTAAATATTGTATAACAGGTAGTCGCTAACACTTTCGATATCGATAGTATGCAAGACGACACAAGTATGTGCGCGGGTGACTGGACGCAGGGAGACACTACTTGGGGCTAGCGCGTCGCCCGTTGCTATGGTTTCGCTTCCCCGTATGTCATACCGCACCGCACTGGTCATCTTTCGTGGCGCAAGCCACAAGCTATACACTATTCTATTCACCGTACATGGTACTGTTACGGTAAATTAATAGAAACTATCCACCATCTTCTTCTTAGCAATGGGTTATTAATTTTATTTTTAGTAAATGTGTAAAAAATATAATAGTTCAAAGGCAAAACGCAGCAACAGTTTTAGCTAGGGGGCATATGGAGTTCAAACTTCAAATGATACAACGAGTGTGTACATGGTGTGTTCTCGTGTCGAGCCTTTACGTGATGAGAGGCACACGAGGCGACGAGACTAGCGTGTTCAGCCGCCATGAGCTACATACATCTAGGGTTGCCAGGTCTTTAAACCGAGAAGCTGAACAGACCATCCAGCTTAGCCGGACATTTTGGTAAAAAGGCCGGACACCCTTAATTATTCAGTCTTAGTATAACACGATAATATATTTTTTAAAGTAAAACAATGCTAACCTTATATCATTTACCATAAAATCTTAAATTAAAAGAATCAGTGTTCTTTATTATTAATCATTCAATATTCATTACAATATCAGTTTCAATAATTGCAATAGTATGTATTTAAGTACGTGAAAAATGTAAAAAAATGGCCAAATATAAAAAGCCTGACAAATGCCGGACAGGCCCGGACACCGTCTAATTTGGCCGGACACGCAAACAAAAAGCCTGACTGTGTCCGGCTTTATCCGGACGCCTGGCAACGCTACATACATGTGTATACAATACAGTATAGCGTAGGTTAGTTTTGTGTTTGTGTTAGGTTATGATTACGCAAAATATTAACAGGTTATAGGTATTATAACATTAGTTTAACTGTGTTATGTTATGATTACGAATATATAACATTTCAGGCAGGCCTGTTGGTCTAGTGGTTAGTGACCCTGACTGCTATGCCGGAGGTCGTGGGTTCGATTCTCACCCAGCACAAATGTTTGTGTGATGAGCACGATCATTTGTTCTGTGTCTGGGTGTAATTTATCTATAATATTTATGTATTTAGAAATATATAAGTATGTTTATCAGTTGTCTAGTACCCATAACACAAGCTCTGCTTAGCTTGGGACTAGATGGCGTTGTGTGATAGTTGTGGAATATTATTATTATTATTTTATAGGTATTATAATTATAATATGCGCGTGACATCGTCAATATTAGTACTTTTGTACAATTATATACTCACAAAATATGTAAGTGCCTAAGTATTATTGTCCATCACATCACATAATTTTTATGATCCACATCTTGCGTGTAAGCCATTAACTATCCCGAAGGGACTCTTTACTCTCGTTGTGCGAGTCGTATATCGTGTTACGTACCTACCTATATTCATCTTAATAATAATCTGTTCAAAACAAAACGCTTACGCGAGCGCCGGTCGTGGTGTGTGTCAACTGCGTACGTAAAATAATCATTACATTTTGTCCACGAAACTGGGTATACGATTATCAAGCTCGTAAGCAGTTTCTGAAACCGATTATGTTAAATAATGCTCACCTCTAGGCATGTCTCGTGGTGTCTCGACGAGCGTGTACAGCCGGCAATAGAATCAGGCGTTACTTTGCGGAAATCCATTATAATAAAAAATATTAATTAATTTGCAACCTTCCGCTAACTAGATACAAGATGTGTCTTACCTGGATTAAAGGGCACCTCATGCACTCCCTCATATTATCATAGTAAAGAGTTAATTGTAATTTTGAGAATATTTAAATCTATGTACTAATATGTGATAAGAAAACATAGTACCCATTGTAAACCTGAGAAATGTGAGATTTTGCACAGTTAAAGTTTATATAGAAGATTGAAAAAATTTATATACATATTTAATATATCAACCATTAATGTTTTTAACGTTTATACTGCCAATGTCAATTGTCAAAGATATAATAATCTGTGGTCAAACAGTCGCACGGAGATTGTCGCCAAAGGATTTTATAATGTTGCCAAAAATAATTAGCGTTAGATTGACTGAATGCGGTTGAATTTTGTGTGATTGCTGATGTACCTTTTTCAATAGTCTGTGGAGGATATATCAAGCCAAAAAAATTTAATAAATTTTTTATAGGTAGAGGTTTTTTATAGGTAGTTGATATATGAGTGTTATATATTAGATAACACTTATACATTTATTAAAACGTGAAAGTAAATTACAGCTTGCCTAATGCACAAACGTAAATATTCATGAATTTCGACCACTGGACTACTACTAAATAAAATGTTAGTTAAGGAGTTTATTATCATCAATATTATTATGAGGTGTGTCAAGGAATACTTTACTAACTCCCAGACATTGAAAAACTTTACAAACTCCGGTCGTGTTGACGTTTTCGAATGATTCGTCGATTTTGAAAGATTTTTGTCGGATTTATTGACTATACGATTGCTTTATTGCAAACTTTAAAATAAAAAGTTTTTAAAATTATCTATTAGTCATGGTGCAGGCATACATTATATTCTATAAAAGCTCAAAATATTTATGTAATAAACTTTTGACTCTACAACTTCCTTACGATTATAAGAACACTTTATAATACTAGTTTTTTTTTACATTGTTCTACATTCTCTTTTTAAAACCATACTTTTCAATTTAAACTTAAGTTTTTATTGTAACCTAACACTGATTCATGGAATAAAACTTATGTAAAAACACTTTAACCAGAGTTCTTTAAGAAATTAATTTTTATGTGATGTGGCTAATTATTTTATGTGAATAAACTGTAATTGAATGTAATGTAAAATGAATACCAAAGACCCTTTTTACTGGAAACTAGGCATTCCAACTAAGTCTTCAGGGGTAAAACGCGTCTACGTTTTGATTCATAATTGAGGACTTATGTATAAGGGCCACAGCACCAATTTACCACCAGGTAGGCTGTATGCTCGTTTGTCATCTTTATACTTTACTCTACTTTATATAAAAAGAAGACGAATGGTATCCTTTTCTGCCTAACAGTCCGTCTTGATAAGCTTCAACCTCTTAACTATTTCTAGTACCAAGCAGACGCAACTTCTTTGCAGTTGAACGCAGGTGTCTATGAGCTTACACAATAGTCACTTACTTTCAGAACTGCAAGTCTATTTGTCACTTCAAGTTGATAAAAATGGTCTACGTACCACCCGAAAGGTCCACACGACTAACTTCTTAGTGGAAAGAATATCATATCAAATATCATATATTTAATATTTTATACAATTTTCCTTTCGGCACAAAAACGACTTGACCGATTTTGCTGAAAATTTAATGAGGCCTAAGTTACATAATTTTGCGTTATATGAAACTGGTCCCATGTCAATATCACTCTTTGTTCTCGAGATACACAAGGCAAAAATTGAATTCGAACATACGTACATACGTACGTACATGTAGACTCTAAAGACCTTGAAACATGGAGATATGTTAAAATTTCCAATTTACCCATTACAATAACTTTCCACTGGGAAGTTAATAAAAAGTTGCCGCCGGATGTATAACAACTATACTATTTACACTACACTGCTTTTTAAAATTAAATAAACCAAAACAAACTCGTTTAAAATTTAATAATCTCCTCAAAAAGAGTTTTAATAACTTAAATCTAATTGGCATTTCAGTATTTTGGAACAAGCTTAATTTTAGTATTTTTCAAAGCCTACTTGTATTTAAGGCGCAGTTTGAATTACCAATCTAAATTCCACTCAAATTGTGTAAACTGATTCAAGGAGGTAAACAACGTTAATGGAATGTAATACTAGCTTGTAAACAGACATGACTTAACTTGCATATTTTATAATTAATTACAGACAAGATTAAACATAAATAAATTATTTATGGAATTGAATTTCTAACGAGTATTATCAAGAAAGTATCTTGATGTTGAGCAAAGTACATAATATAAAATACAAGCGTAAGTTGACTAAATACTTCAGCCGAAGGACCTTCGTGAAATTTTGTGGCTGGAACTAATCCGAACAGTTCTTCACAACACTCCCCATGGTAAATACGATAGAAAACAAAAAGGGATGCAACATTCCTATGCAGCGCCAGTGAATCGAGTCGATCAAAAAGAAGTCGGTCACCGACGATTCAAATCGCTTCGCGCTGGATGCGGTCAAGTGGAAGGAGTTGGCACTGGGGTGTCCTAGGCCAGAGATGAGAACAGTATTCCACGTGAGGCTGAACTTGCGCTTTGTAAAGTTGCAAGCAATTTTCCGGCATGAAATACTATTTCGCTCTGCTGAGTACGCCATGCTTTTTAGAGGCTACTTTGGATTTGCCCTCCAAGTGACAACGAAACTGCATACTATTCATTATTATTCAGTAAAATTAAATACAAAATAATAATCGATATATTTTATATTAAACTAGAGTATTTGTTATTTGAGGGTAAAGTTGATTCAACGGTGGTAGTGATTCCCATTTGTTTCGGTTGAAGCGCGGTAAATGCTACGTGCTTTGACTGAAAATTTCATTCAACAAATTTATATAAAATAAAACAAGATTAACAGTTTTTCACACGCTAGTTTTTTTATGATATAAAAGTAACAAACAATTTTCATTAAACTTGATTTTAAGTGGTTACATGGTCAAAACACACCATCAACAAACTTCAAATAAGAGGAAGATATTAATGGGTTGTCACTTCGAAGTTTAAAACGGAATGCCTCACAGCACGTGATTATACTAGCACTTACAATAGCTCTCTTACTTCAGAGCGGAAGACAGCAGTGTACACACTTCTGTTTGGCGGCATAAATAAGTAGGAGAGTGGTATCTACCAAGACGGACTCCTAGAAGGCATACAAGTCCTGCCACCTAGTTAACAGCACCTTTAATGTTATTAAAAATTAAGTTAAGTTTAGGGTCGCGGGTTCGAATTGTGGATCAGACAGTTATATTTTATAGCAATGCGTAAAGATTTAATTAAAATAAGGTAGGCAAGAATAAATAAATTGATATACACTAAGAATTATCTTAAATACTTATTTAAAGATTTTTCTTGTATTCTTGCAGTGGTACGCTTGAATTAAATCTAATTTTATTAAATATAGGATTCCAAGGAGATCCTACAATCTTCCCTTTGGAAACTAAAAAGATAGGTAGACAGTCAACAAATTATTACACATAAAAAATTAATCGTGAACCAAAGAGGAAAGGAAAATGAAAAGAGGACGAAAAAATAATTACATTGCCGGTCTTATCGCTAAAACTAATTTTTTCCAAACGATCTTTAAATGGAGAGAATAGCAAAAAATCTGTAGCTTGGAAATATGAACAATTATTTTCAGGCCATTTCTGTCACTATTCTTAATACAATACATGTAATAAAAGGACAAAGTGATTTATATATAAATACATTAAGATGAGGTAAAAAAGAGGTTTATTTTTTCAATTTCAATAGTCTCTCGAATAAGTCTTAAAAGGGGTTGGTGAGCTTTGCGTAAAAATATCCGTAAAACTTAGTTTTATTGAATGTGTAGTAGGTGTTTGCGTTACCATTAGAAATCATTTTATTATTAAATATTTTAATTTGATATATTTCTGATTCAACCGAATTATTCGATGATAAAAAGATAAATTACACAGCAATAATTGAAAAATTATTAAAATATAAAATGTCAAACAATTTTGAATAAATAATCAAAAATTACCAAGAATTTCATGATACTTGATGATGTGACATTATTTCTGTAAGTATATAATAGTGTTAGAAAATCCAAAAAGGTAGTACCATAGATAAATAATATATACTGGACAAGGTAATTACAAAGTACAATATACTCACAGCATTACAATGATGAAAGATTGTTATTTTGCAAATAAAATAAATAATACATTTTCTACTTATCTTATCATTCCGCTGCTGAACTTAGGCCTCCCCGTAAACTGCTTCAGAAAGGGATATTTGCCATAATTTCTACGCTTTGTAGGTGGTTAGGCCACTGCAATTTTAATTATTTTGAGTTGATATGAAAAAGGTACTGCTGCCCATCCCCTCTGTCACCACTTACGACACCTACGGGATGAAATGGGGCAGTGGATTATTATTTAATGCCGCCACTCACGGATTTTTATATATGTTACACTCTGAAATAAAGACAGGAGAAATAAAAGTTTAAAAAACTCTCTTTGAGGTTCACATAGTTTTCAGGTAACAAAATTATATTTATATTTTTATTTAATTAATATCAAGTCAATTAAGAGATGATAAAATAAGATTTAACATGGGAAAGTGTGAATAAGTTTACATTTTATTGATTACAGTCTGTAATTTATAAAAAGCACCTGTGATACTTAGTAGCTTGGAATAATTTTCGTAAACACAATTAAAAGTTTCCTAAAATATAACACGCTTCTACCACACTACTATTGTAAAAACATTTGTATTATATTCATTATTTTGTAAAAAGTGTATCTTTCACTGGAATAAAATGATCAAGTTTTATTTAGTACAGTTGTAATTAAATACAAGAATTAGTTTCTATTAGCAGCGAGTTAATTTACACTAGCTTTTAAGAGTTACGTGCTTTGACTGTTTAGTGCGAAAGCAACTCGAGAATGCATCGGGTAGTATTAATGAATTAAGAGTATTTTTTTAATTTTATCTTACTAGACTTAAGTGTAATATAAAGTAATATTATAATTTAGATGTTTGCAAGTAAATTAACTACTTTAAATATTTACTACTACTACTTTAGCCCATCGTAATAGTCCTGAGCCAACTGTGTCCATCGACTGCTTACGTGTTCCATCAGATCATCGCTATCTAGTGTCTCCGTTAAATACTAATTATTATATCATTAGCAACGTACTAAAGGGGGAAAGAAATACTGTGAGGAAGACTGCATGTCTGAAAAAAATAAAGAATATTTTTTATTTTCGTATTAGGGCACAGCTGGGCTACCTACCTTGCCCTAAAACACTCTTGAAAATGTTTTTTTTTATTTCAAGGATGTGACTACGATGGTTAATAGTATTTAGTCCAGTCTAAGCTTTCTAAGCTTAAATAGGCTAGCTTAAATAGGAAATGTGTATGAATATCAATTTTTCTTTAGATTCAAATACCTTCTATTTTAATTGAAATTATTCATAATTCTGAGTTAAATATTACTCTCTATTATCCATTCTATTGTTTTCTTTAAATTTTCTTCGTCAATAGACTAAACTGTAGCTGCAGTCTTCAATCTAAATATGGCAACGTCTAAAAGTTTATATTTTTCTTTACGAAACAAAACGAATAAGATATTTGGTCTTAATTTTTATTTTTATTTACAGCTTATAATATAATAAACTAATTAAATGCATAAAATTTACAAGTGCCATACAATATTTTTACACAATACATGTTTTCAATCTTAGGTACAAAGTACTATCGCTCTGTGAGTCATAAAATGGGTCTCATATTACAGATCTCTATTGTAAAAAGGTGTGATTATTGCTAGCCCATTTACTCCTTAGCATTTTAGTATATGATAAAAGGAGAGAGAAATATTTCAACGGTTAAAAATACGCGAAATGTGTCTTACTGGTCTCCGCTCGTTTCCCGGCGGGTCAACAGTATCCACCACAATCGACCATCTTGACATCCGCCGGGCTACGAGCGTGCAACGACAAAAGGATATCGTCACGAGATTGTAGTGGGCAATAGAGCGAAACTGACACGACATCGGCAGCAACATCTTCCTGATCCCGAACTCAAAGCTATAAAAAATGCAGTTACTAGTCTGCAAGAAAAACGTGGATGCTATGGCAAAAAAGGCAATATATGAAGGAGGTATATATTAAACAGGGAACTTTTTTAGGCTATAATTGAAAGGAAATAACCTTTCATTCCGAAGGCGAGCCGAGCCGAATTGTAATAATGACGAACGTTCTTAAGTGCAACGTGTGTAATGTTATGGTATCATTATACGAAATAAAATATTTATCATAGACATAGAATCATAAGTGAGTATTTGTACATCCACATTTACGGTGATGAAATCAAAAACTCTAAGAAACTTTTGTTTGGTCTGTCCCAACGAATATTAAAAATGACGAAAAATCAAAGGCAAAGAGGAGCGCGATGTAACTGATATTATAAAAATCTATTTACATCTACGGAACCGGATTTTATTTTAATTTTTGTAGCTGGACACCTTGACAAACTACCGCCGGTTTTTATATATCGCTTAGATTGTTCCAAATTATTAAAAGAAATGTTAACATTGAAAGCAGAAATTGAAGAAATGAAATCTACATTGTGCTGCTCAAGATAGTGTTGACGGACTTAGATCATCAAATCTTGACTGACGACTGATGTATTAGGATAAGGTAAATCGGAGCGACCGAATGAAACTGTGTCACTGGAAAGAATAAATACGATATATAATGAAGGACATAAAGCTTACAAGTTTTCATTATCAAATTCTAATCATGTATCACACTTATCGACTTGCTATATTTAACTGTAAGAATGTGAAACGCTTCATCAATGACGTCAGAGACTTATATCATACGTGCGATGTAATATGTTTTCAGGAAACTTTGATTCTGAATCATGAGACAAATATAAAAAAAAACAATAACCTTTATCGGCAGGATCGATAGCGGTTTTGGTTAAGCCGCAATCTAATGCGGTTGATACGTCTGCGGGTATCCTGCCCGGGTAACCACCGTAATTGCGAAGATGTTTGATGGTTTGCTCAACACATAGTTAAATAAACATGTAATATTACATGATAACGAGTTCGGATTTCGTTCTCGGTAATCCACTGAAGGCACCATATTGTGTCTCCAGCAAACCGTCAAATACTACACTGATCGCAGAACGCCATGTACACATGCTTCCTTGACTTATCCAAGATATTTGACCTGGTGGCATGTAACCTGCAATGGGACAAGCTGTAAAGTATAGGCTTGCCACAAGTACTCATCAGCATGCTTGAGTACTGGTACGCAAACCAGTCCAGTACTGTCTGGTAGGGTTGATGTGTGATCTGTATGAGCTTGAGTGTGGAGTCAGGCAGGGCGGCTTAACATCACTAACATTAGCGGTGTTTGTAGCAATAATCTGAGTTATGCAAACGACATGTTGGTGCTGAGTGCGTTGGTCTGCGGTCTGAGGAAGCTGATACGGATATGCGAGGAATATACATGTGGTCACGGATTATTATACAATGTCAGGAACAGTCCATACATGATCTTCTAGGCCTCGGATGCGAAATGTCCTGTTTATAAACCTCAAATTAAATTAAATGATGTATGCCTGGAAAGGGTTGAAGAGTTTAAATATCTGGGGCATTTACTCACCGTCGATTTAAAGGATCACACTGATATGGATCGGGAGCAGAGAGCGCTGTCTATCAGTGCTAGGTTAAGGTTACGCCCTTTCTAGCTCATCGCTCTACTCGTGCAGCTTATGGACTAATTACATTGGGAATAGTTACAGCATTCTCCTCATTAAATATAATAATGCGTTTAAGGCGGTGATGGGGCTGCCTCGATTTTGTAGCGCCTTTGGTGTGTTCGCCGCTGCGTACATCAATTGCTTTCGTGCCACCATGCGCAAGCGGGCAGCGTCTCTGATGCGCAGAGTGCGGGCCCGCTACAACACCGTCCTGGCGATGATCGCAAAAAGGTTAGACTGTCATATCATCTGGTATTGCTGCGTCAGACATATCACAGTACAAATCCTGATTTAGATTAAACTGGGTTCGTCTGCTGACCAATAAATATGTGTAAATCTATTATTTATTAATTGTGATTTTATTAGTTTTTTTTTATTTCGATTATATTATTTCAAATACTGACTTTACTGCCTATTTTAACTGACTGTTGGATTTATTATTTTAAAATTGTTATTTTGGATTGACAATGATTTATTTATTTCTAAAATTATGGAGATTTATTTTAAATTGATTAATTTTACTGGTTACGAGTATAAATTGCCTGAACAGAAATGATTAATATATTTGGAGTATCTATATAATTTTCTCATCTGGCTAGGTTCCATAAATATACCATTGTAAACGAAAATGATAAATATACATAAATATCAATAAAATAAAATAGATACATAAAAATACGTAAACAAACAAAAGCCCAAACAGACGGAAGTCCTCGGCATGGGAGACCAAACGACTGAGGATTAGGGGGAAAGGGAAATAAACCGTCGGGCGATGCGGGTGGTATCGAGGAGCACCATCTCCTGCATTTCAGCTCGGAACGGTCCGTCACGGACTCTTAGTTGCCTCAGATTACCCGAGAATCTGACCGGGATTAGCCCATTCGCTGAGACGACTACACGAATAATTTCGGTCAGCAGACCACCCCACAGGTCGGTCACCTCGTGAGCCAGGTCCAGATATTTAGTTTTCTTATCAGATTCGGCTTTTACTAGGTTTTCGTCGTCCTCATCAGTTTCCTCGAAGAGGTCTCCGAATTATTATTATTATTATTATTATTATTTAAATCACTAATTTAAGATTTTCATGCGTTCAAAAGAAATCCATTTAGCCAATTATTGAAAAAGGTCAAAACCTTAAATCCAACTCGGTGTGTATTTTTGCTTTACCATTTTCGACCACGACTTACCAGCAGGTGGGGTAGCAAACATGATCAGGATTATAATAGTTAAAAAAAGAAATAAGGAACCAAAAATCACGTGAAAGGTACACAAAAGGTACAGTACAACAGTTTAAAAGTAATCAATCACTGCGCAAACAATTAGCGCGTCAGTTAAATGAAATCAGAAGCTAGCCATAAATTTGCGGTCGGCGCTCTGAAGGAACAACTGTAAGTAGGTTATTATTTATTATTTCGAAATGAAAACTATATTACAATGTTTTATTTTCAAACTAACATTCTTGATTAAAACTACTTTTACGGATTTTATCGCGTTTATTTTTGCTTTTAATTACTTTTATTTTTAATTCCCGATGTTTCGGGCGCCTTAAACCCGGCGTTAAACCCGGAGTACCTTTAGCTTTTTTCAAAAATCTTTTTTTAAAAATAAAATTAATTAAAAGCAAAAATAAATGCGATAAAATCCGTAAAAGTAGTTTTAATTATGGGTAGTGTTCGCGTTAATATAAGAAATCATTATGTAAACCAGTACGGACTGGAAATAGCAAATAAAATACGCCAATTAGAAGATCTAAAGACCAAGCGTGCAAGATACATAGCAGCTTTAAATTTCTTGAAGAGATGCCGAGATCATAATATCATTCCTACGTGTGTCAAGATATCCACTAAAAAGACATTCGAGGAAGCGCTAAGATCTTAAATCAGGCTAGTAAAAAGTTGTTTATAACGGTGATTTAGCAAAAACGTACCGATCCATATTTCATAAACAAAACAATAGACAATTCGTCCAGTGAATTAAAGACAGTTTTATCGGCATTTGATTACAAAAATTGCGTGGAAACTTTAGATAAACGCGAAACAACTAAATACAATGAATGCAAAAATAAACAAATTGATAAATACCATAAATTAACAACTAAATCAGATGTCCAACATACGAAATCGTTGACCACAGATACGAATCATAAACAACGCGCTGTCTACAACTTATCGAAACAAACACTGGACCAATACCAAAATGGATGGACCAATACCAATGGAAAAATACCGTATGAGGACATTATCTGTAGTGTTGGGGACTGTCTGTATAAAAATAATATTGGTAATGAAGATTTAGAGGTCATACGTCAAGACATCTCGTCTGTGTTACGTCGAAGTTCAGCGCCGAAATTAAATCTTCCCAAAAATGAATTTAACGCGTTGAAAAACTTACGCAACAGACCAGAGCTTACGATTCTCCACGCAGATAAAGGTAATTCTACAGTTATAATGGATACGTCAGATTACAATTTTAAAATACAACAACTTTTGTCGGATGAAACTACTTATCGAAAGGTCAAAACAGACCCTACAACTTATACGCTTAAAACAACTAGCGATCTAATTAAGAAATGCTCCGAGAAATTGAATCTGGACGTTAATTCGATAATACCTTCATGTGCCAAACCACCGAAGTTGTATGGGTTACCAAAAATACACAAACCGAATGCTCCATTACGTCCAATAGTGAGTCAGATTGATTCGCCAACTTACAGATTGGCTCAATACTTAGCTAAAATATTATCACCACTCAGAGGATGCACAAGAGCACACACTAAGGATTCATACCATTTTGTCAGTGAAATAAAAGACCTACATATTACCGACAATGAAACCATGTTCAGTCTCTATTTACATGCCTACCTGTTGAAGACTGCATCTCAATTATAACTAGGAAACTAGACAAAAATAACATGCCAGCAGAATATGCAGTATTACTAAGACGTTGCCTTACATCTGGCTATCTATTGTGGAAGAAAGAGTTTTACAAGCAAGTATATGGTGTTGCGATGGGCTCACCTGTATCTCCCATTGTCGCCGACATATTCATGGAAGACTTTGAGGAGAAAGCCCTCCTTACTGCACCTGTTACACCAAGGATCTACAAGCGGTACGTAGACGATACTTTCACAATTTTACCATCAGACAAAGTAACAGCATTTTTAGAATATCTTAATTCCATAAACTCTAAAATTCAATTTACTATGGAGTTAGAGGCAAATAATTCCTTACCTTTCCTAGATGTGTTAGTCATCCGAAATCCTAATAACACCATTGGTCACACTGCGTATAGGAAAAGGACCCATACAAACCGATATTTAAACGCTAAATCTCACCACCATCCTTCACAGTTAGCTACCGTGGGCAAATCTTTGTTACAGAGAGCACGAGGGATCTGTGACAGCAAACACCTGGCCGCCGAACTTCAGCACGTCAAGCAAGTTCTGCACGACAACAAGCTTCGGGTCCCGCGCCTACGTCACAGTGACCGAGTGAAGCCGGCCACAGTCTAGCGTGTGCCTGCTGTACTACTATATGTCAGAGGGGTCACAGACAAGATTGGCTATATCTTGAAGCGAGCTTCTATTAGAACATTCTACAAGCCGCCGAAGAAGATTAGTTAGTTCCTACCATCCGTCAAGTGTCATATTCCTCTACAAGATACAGGAGTGTACAAGCTTGATTGTGAATGTGGTCTCTCTTATATAGGACAAACAGAAAGATCAATTAGAACCCGCGTAAAAGAACATATAGCTGATGTGAAGCATCAACGTTCCGGGAAGTCTGCAGTTTGTGATCATATCCTAGACGGCCCCAACCATTACATCAGATTTGATAGACCACAAATCCTCGCGAAGGAACACCGATTCCTACCAAGGATGATACGTGAGGCTATTGAAATTAAAAAAAAACATCCCAATTTCAATAGAGAAGGAGGCTGGGTACTACCACCTGCTTGGGATCATATAATCGATAAAATTAAAACTAAACCCAAGCATACCACTGCAAGACCCCAGGACATAGTCAGTTCATTTTGCATAGATCGGACCATAAACAATAATTAAAAAAGCTGAAGGTACTCCGGGTTTAACAATGACATCGGGATGTCAGTCATCTCAGTCCCCCGTGACCATGGGTGCTGGAAAGCACCCGAAACATCTGGAATTAAAAATAAAAGTAATTAAAAGCAAAAAATAAACGCGATAAAATCAGTAAAAATAGTTTTAATGAAGTGTAGTGTTCGCGTAAATATAAGAAATCATTAACTAACATTCTGTTTTTTAATCAGGATATCCTCCAAGCCGACTACGGCGGATCGAATTTCCGAGTATAATAACTTAACAGAATATTATTTTATTCCAAATGATGATTCAAGTGGGGTGATTGATGACTAAAGTTACGAAGTAAATATAACATAATGTAACGCTCCCCCCCACTCTATATAAATATATTATATTACATATTGTTTATAATTTGATAATTTCCCATTTTTAAATAAATTATGTATATGTGAACAGGATAAATAAAATATGTTTTGATCTCTCTAAATGATCTTTCTAAAGGTTTAATAATAGGCCGTTTGTAATATATTTGGCGTGCTGTCTTAGTTAGGACCCTTATTTAAGTTGTGTTTGCTTAGTAACTTAGTTCTTTTATGTGTCGTTTGGGAAAAAGAATATTCACTAGACCAATTGAATGCTGTCGGTAGTGCCATATAAGCTAATTGAACCCCGTTCACGAAGACAGGTCTCGAGAAAGTTTAAGAACAAAAACTTCCCTATTCCACTTGTATCAGGTTTACATTATTCCAGAATCTACAATCCAGAAATTACATGAATCCAGTCACAGTCAATGTACGTCACATGGTTTAGGAAAATAGACATATTGGCCGTAAACCCTCCGTGAGCGCCACCAACTGCCAGACCGCCGCTCCTGCAGACGTGATGTAAGTGTATGGCATCACCACCAATCGCATAATCAGCACGGCTATTAGCCGCAGAGCGTGTCATGAGTCTACCGCTCACCTCAAAGGAATGGGTCCCACGTTGTGCGGCTTTAGACTGCAGCCTTGAGAGTCTCCTCAGGTTCTCCCTCCAGCTACCACCTGCGTAAGGCTGACACATGATCTCCACCAACCAATACAACGGCAGATATAGCCAAAAGGCAGTTATAAGATGTTATTAATAATTTGCCATTAAAAGGGTTTGTGGCATTGACATTGAGTAAATGCATTTTCGATCATGTTTGTCTCACCCATAAACAACCTTCAATCATTCAAAGGTGGGAAAGTTACAGAGATATATTATTATGTTGTTATATAAAACATCATGGAGGTCTGACAGTCTGCAGCCCCGTAATGAAGGGACCCGACTTGGGCAAAGCTACTAAGGTGTGAGTCAAGCCAAGATGCAGAGAGCACCATTGATAATAGCGTTCCACCGAACAACCATCGTAGAGACGCAATGCTGCAGAACGCAATACCTTCATCGACCAGAACCACAAGAATGCGCTGAATCAGGCGCAGCACACCCGCAGATCCATCACAAGACGCCATACCGCAGGAAGCAGTAAGCATCAATGCAATTATCATATGGATGGCGACCCCTCACAACACACCCACATGATCCCTATCGGCTTTGGTAACAAAATTTGTATTGTTGTTAACTAAAAAATATCACCAATGTATCAAAATAGCACGCTACTAAGACGCCAGTAGAGACTTTCTATTGTATTGCTTTTGTATCATAGACCTTACTATCATAAGTCATTATATATAGGACTTCAACCCACAACCCTACAATTGTAATGCAAATTCGTCAAAGAGACCTTCTATAGTATTGCTTTTGCATCATAGACCTAACTATTATATATCTTTAATATATGGGACTTCAACCCATAACTATAGTATCATAATGCTTATGCATAATGGAGACCTTCTATAATAATGCTTTGGTATAATAGAGCTTACTATCATAAGTCCCTAATATAGGACTAGTCATTGTGCTACAGTACTTCAAGCAGTCGGGCACTCGACCACCCCATATATGTACGGCATTGGTTATGTATCTCCGGCAGCTTCTCCATACAAGCCATCTATACATGAACACCCTCCATAAATTAGGAAAATTTTCTTTTATATCGTCTAATTCTTTGCAGCGGGCGAACATGTGTCGTGTTGTTAAATAAATCTATTCAATTTATCACATACCATAAATAGTCTTAACGTTGTTATCATTAGTGCAAAAATCCTGTCGCAAACAATATTTTGGTGATTTGCACGCGAGCGAACGACGTGTAGCAGCGAGAGGGGGCCCTTCTTCACCCCCGCGAGAAAGGTACAATTGCATTTTTTATCTCTCTCCACCTTCTTGCTACGATTGAACTACGAGCACGCCCACTTGCTACGAGAAAACTACGTATTACGTAGCACTTAAACTTTGCTTGCCGCGCTTGCCGTGCTGTGTGATTCATCGGGCTGTTTGGTGAGATCTATTCTACTATTGTCACTTATAATAACTGCTGCTTTACGAGTACAATAATATCATGGAGCCACATAGTTCATTGGACAAAACAAACTCCGCGCCTAATTTAAGTATCGTTGATGACGATACTTAGACATTATAAAAGAACTAATAAAGAAGACTTAGACAATTTTTAACCAATTTTCTAATTACCTTATAAATGTTGTTAATCTTAAGAATAAAGATTAAAAATTATTTTGCCTTAAATTTACTATAACACTTAATGTCTAAAATGTATTTATTTTTAACTTTATGCTTATTAATGTAATTTTATTGTTGAATATATATCTTTTAAGACTATTTTTGATGGCCCCTTATGTATAAATTACTTACTTACTTACTTACTTATCTTCACGCACAATCCCTAACGGGGTAGTCAGAGAGAACAGATCGCCAAGTGTCACAATCCTTACATACCTCTTTCGCTTCTTTCAGGTTCATTAACTTTTTCATACATGCACGTCTAGGTATCCGAGTACTCTTGAGCCTCCCCTCCTTGAGCAATTTGCTCACATGGTCTTCAAAAGTTAGTCTCGGTCTACCTCGACACCTTTTAATATTTACTTTCGCTCTATATATTTTCTTCACCATTCGGTCTTCACTCATTCGTTCAACGTGCCCAAATCATTGGAGTACGCCCCTATCAATTTTTGTGATAAAGTCATCTTTCAATCCTGCCGTATTGCGAATCTCTTCGTTTCGCTTTTGGTCGGCTATGCTAACGCCATACATTTTACGAAGAGATCGCATCTCCACTGCATTAAACTTGCTTTTATGCTTTTTCTGGCATACCCAGGTTTCGCTGCCATATAATAAAGTCGGTACCAACACTGCGTTATGTATTGCAAGGCGTGCACTCTTCACCACGCCTTGCCTTTTTACTAATGCATTCAGGGTATCATTGACTTTGTTTCCGGCAGCGAGACGCCTATCCACATCTAAATCACATCTTCCATCCCAGCTGAAAGCACTCCCCAAGTATACAATTTCATTTACCTGTTCTAGACATTCCTGATTTACCCATATTTCACATTTCGTTCTCTCTTCGTTCTTTTCAAATACCAGAACCTTAGTTTTATTAGCATTCAAACGGAGACCTTTAATTTCACATTCCTCTTTCATACACGTGACTAATGCCTGCAGTTCTGCTTCTGATGGTGCAATAAGCACTGCATCATCAGCATACAGCAGACATTTAACTTTTATGTCACCCAATTTCACACCCAAACAGCTATTTTTCAGCTTCTGTAAACAGCTGTCGAGATACAGTATGAACAGCCAGGAAGACATGACACAACCCTGTTTTACGCCCGCTTGGACGCTAAACATGGGTGACAGGTCATGCCCTACCCGCACACAGGCTTTACAGTCATAGTAAAGTGACTGCACAGCCCTTAACAATCGACCATCCACACCATATCCCGGCAACAGTTCCCACATTTTCTTCCTTATAACCTTATTAAATGCTTTCTCCAGATCCACAAAAACACAGAAAATCCTCTGGTTAACACTCAGAAGCTTCTCCGTGATTGTGCGGAGAGAAAACATTTGATCCGTGCATCCTCTTCCAGGTCTAAATCCGCATTGTGCCTCCTATAAGAATCTTTCCGATTTCTCTTGCATCCTACGTGTCAAAACCTTCGAGTCAACTTTACTTGCTAAACTGGTCAAGCTGATCGCCCGATAGCACCCGCAGTCAAAATGTGAACCTTTACCTTTATATAAAGGCACAATGACCGCGGATCGCTAATCATCCGGGACATCTCCCGTCCGCCAGCACAAATTGCACAGCAGATGAAAGCAGTCCTAGACGCGAGGCCCACCGTACTTGATCATTTCAACAGTAACTCTGTCTAGTCCCGCAGCCTTACCACATTTCAAACTTCGAATCGCACGTTCAATCTCTTTCATGCTGATGACCTCAGTGTCATCGAGATCCGTGTCTGGCATGCCAGTCATGGCGTCACCCCCGGATCCTTCACTAAGATCATGACACGCATACATTTCTCTGTAAAATTCACTCCATCGCTGCATGACGTCCGATTTTTCTGAGAGGACGTCATTGGTTCTCGAAAGCACTTTGTTCATCCTTAAGGCTGTCACACCACTCCGGGACCCTCCAACCTCTTTACAGAAGAGTTTGGAGTTTTCCCTAAAGTTGTGCGACAACCTCTCGTCCGCTTCTATTCTACACCTTTCACGTACTCCCTCAATCAATGTTTTCGCATGAACTTTCTGCAGCTTATATCTTTCTTTCATCTTCTCTCTCATATGCTCATCGTTACTAGAGGCCAAGTAGTCTAACCATGCTTTTTTCTTCTTTTTTACAGCTTCTCTCACTTCATCATTCCACCATGCATCTGTTCTTTTATGTATAAATTGATTATTAATTATTAATAATAATGATGAGCCGTCACAATAAGATGCGCAAACAGTTACGTAGAGCCATGTGCTCACGTCGCTTTAGTATATAGTTGCCTCGGCAATTCCCAAACAATAAATAACATTTACTTATAGCCCCGTAACAATCGGGTAAAAATGATAATGAAGAGCAGGAATAGCGAACTTACTCAAATACTATAAAAGTCAAACATAATATGTGAAGCAGATTGCCACTTCCCTTTGAAAGCTCTCATATCAATCTGTCTAAAACCTTTTTAGGTTTTAATATTTCAATACGTATCAATTAAAAAAACCGATATATAAGTCTTAAAATTCGGAAAAAATTTACCTACGATCCCGTCATCTGATGAAACGAAAATAAAGTGTTTATCAACGACAAGGTGACACTTATCCTCCTAAGCGCCATTTCCTCAAGCGAACATTCTAATTTTTATTGTTATCCTATACCTTTAAACGAGCAATTCTTGTATATATATATATATATATATATATATATATATATATATATATATAATCGGAATCTCGGAAACGGCTCCAACGATTTTCATAAAGTTTAGTGTCCAGGCAGTTTCGGGGGCAATAAATAGATCTAGCTAGGATTTATTTTACAATATAAGAAGGTAAATTTTGACAGCCTACTAATGATCGTAATAGCTCAGGTGGGATGTCGGTCGGGCGTGATATCGGAGTTCCGTGGTTCGCGTCCCGTCTTGGGTCCAACTTTTTCCTTTTTTTTTCTTATTCCCTTCTTTTGTGAGAAAATCTATTATTTCGAGCCCTTTTTTTAGTAATTTTTAAAAATAAAAAAAATTTAATTAAACTAATTGCACTCATGATTTTCATTCAAATAACCAGTTCAGTTTTTTCTATTATGTCAATAACATCAAAAATATTATTCATGTAATTTGTTATTTTATTTTACATTCCTATATATATCGCGCTCTGCGTCATAAATAAAACTGTTGAATTTTATGGCAGTATTTACCAGCTAATATATGTAAAATATTATTTTTCACATTATAGTAGTGCGCGTAAAATAAATCGCAGAGCTTTGTCCCCAAACTACGGCATTTATCATGAAGAGGAGTATGAAGTAGAGATCGGAAACCTGGAAAATTGAGATCAATCGGCTGTGAGACGTTAGCACAAGTTCATTCGATTTAATTGATCTCGAATATTGGAAATACTTTATAAATGATATATAGGCGCTTTTATTAATAAATAAACGTCGTTATTTTTTTTATAGGATAGGGTGACAAACGAGCACACAGTCCACCTGATGGTAAGTGGTTGCTGTAGTCCATAGACATCTACATCTATCCTCGATTGCGAAACAAAATGCAGATGCGTTGTCACCCGTAAGGAATAAGATGGAATGCCTCGTTTCCAGTAAAAAGGGTCTCCGGTTCTCTACACTCACCATACGAAATACAGCAGCATTAAGCTACTATTTCACGCTGGTATTCTGTGAGAGCGTGGTCCTTCCCCGGTCGAGCCGACCCATTCGTGCTATAACTATACTACTAATATAACTGCAGCATGGCTCTACCACGTACTATTATGTAATGTTAGCTCATAACTGAAAGAAATCAATAATAAAATCAATCCGCTATTTCAAATTGTAATAAATTTAATTAAAACTTTGGAAAAATAATTGTCTAGTTTTCTACCTAGCAATTTTTTCTAACTGCTTATTTTTTATTGAATAAGGGTGATAGATAAGGGTAAAGGACGATAAACGAACACATAGTTCATCCGATGGTAAACAGATGCTGTAGATACTTTAAACGTATTTTGAATTAGGAATAAAAATATAAATGGCGAACATTTATTTTTATTTATACGCATTAAACTTACTATTCTTTTGTGTAATCTAGATTATTCTTTGGGTGGTGTCTGCGAAATAAAATTCATTAATCTATCTTGTAAAGTGAGTGTACAAGGTAACAAAAAGATATAATTAGGGGATGTGAAACTTTGACCTTATATCGTGATAATTGAAATATTCTTATTATGTACAATACAACAGTCTATAAATTTTAATTATTTATGGTAGAAGAATTTGGCATAGTTGCTGTGAGCTGCAGGCTTGAATCTCGCACGGAACATTTATTTGTATGGCAGATTTGGATGTTCATGTGTCAATAAACATTAATCAATAGGTTTGCCAAATGTTGAAACAACTTGAGTAATGTTTAAGAACTTCGAAAAGTTTTCTTTTTACTTTAAATGTTAAATGGAAATTAATTACTTTTAAATTACTTAACTAAATTTATGTATTATATCTGCCTATTTCCATGAAGTAATTATCATATCGATTAAAGCGGCTATGAATTAATAATAGTGATGGCAAGTCGCTATCACTTTAACGTAATTACTATTATTTCTACTCTAACCAAATTACATCCCGAACGTAAATAAATAGTGTAGCGATGTAAATATTTCATCAAAATGACGTATTTTATTGAGGTTCAGCTTACGTAGTAATTTTATTCAATCTGTTGTTCTTATTTTTGGGTAGGCACTCTAAAGGCACTGACCGTAAATTTTACATTATACTGGCGGATCGGGTCGCAACTCATCCTATTTACCGCGTGCTTGGCGGTAAATAGGATGAGTTGCGTGGCGTCGTTGGTGGCTTTGTGTGCCTACTTAGTTTTGCTCTTTCATTAGTAACATTTTATCTACTTTACCGGTATACCGTTAAAACTTCAAATATGTAGATTTTACGTCTATTATAAAAGCAGTCTGCGTCTTCCCTTCAATCAAGCAGAATTACTTCTGCCTGATTTGAGAGAAGTAGTAGACATAAAATATCTACTAAAATTCTGAAATTGCGAGAAACACTAGGTACTACTTACTTACTTACTTACTTATCGTCACGCACAATCCCTAACGGGGTAGCCAGAGAGAACAGATCGCCAAGTGTCACGATCCTTACATACCTCTTTCGCTTCTTTCAGGTTCATTAACTTCTTCATACACGCACGTCTAGGTATCCGAGAACTCTTGACCCTCCCCTCTTCGAGCAATTTGCTCACATGGTCTTCGAAAGTTAGTCTCGGTCTACCTCGACACCTTTTAATATTTACTTTCGCTCTATATATTTCTTCACCATTCGGTCTTCACTCATTCGTTCAACGTGCCCAAACCATTGGAGTACGCCCCTATCAATTTTTGTGATAAGGTCATCTTTCAATCCTGCCATATTGCGAATCTCTTCGTTTCGCTTTCGGTCGGCTATGGTAACGCCACACATTTTACGAAGAGATCGAATCTCCACTGCATTCAACTTGCTTTTATGCTTCTTCTGGCATACCCAGGTTTCGCTGCCATATAACAAAGTCGGTACCAACACTGCGTTATGTATTGCAAGGCGTGCACTCTTCACCACGCCTTGCCTTTTTACTAATGCATTCAGGGCACCATTGACTTTGTTTCCGGCAGCGACACGCCTATCCACATCTAAATCATATCTTCCATCCCGGCTGAAAGCACTTCCCAAGTATACAATTTCATTTACCTGTTCTAGACATTCCTGATTTACCCATATTTCACATTTCGTTCTCTCTTCGTCCTTTTCAAATACCAGAACCTTAGTTTTATTAGCATTAGGTAGGTACTAGATGCAGTGTAAAGACAAAAACAATATTTTTAAATGATAAAAAAATTATTATGTTTACTGTTTACTGTTTACATTGTAAGTGTTATTTTTAAGAGATTGCGGAGTGACTAGCATGTAAGGAATATTTTTCTGCAGTTTGTCTGGGCAGTTACCACAGTATTTTATACAAATGTTATGCACTGTAAACACTAGGCACAAAATCAAGGTCAAAATTTGTTTCAGGACTTGGGGCAATGTATACGGTATTACAACGAAGTTCCAGAAAATATACAAGATCCCTCTATTTTTATTAATAAATGTGTAGTAAGTATACGTTGGTAAATCATGATGTTTTCTTTTTTAATATGGAGCTGGTAATTTTTCATGTAATTGTAATTTATTTGCGTTACATAGAGTTTCAAGGAAAACAGCAAGATGAAGTATACATTAGGGTGTAATGGAAAATATTTCAATTCATCAAATTCCTACATTATATGATCGAGATTCACTAGCCAAGTGATGGACGAGTCTCTAGGGTAAAAGTATAAGTTAGAAGCTAGCTGATAGCAGAAAATCTATCAAAATATGCCGAAGCCATATTTCGCAGACCAATTGTGCAAATGTGTGATTTTTGTGGGTACCATGACATTGGACGCTTGGTTTCGATGTAAATTAATAATTTTATTCCGTAATAGAGCAAAGAGTTGTATTTATATTATGGTTGCAGCACGAATGGGTCGTTTCAACCGAAGTATGACCACGTTCTTACAGGATAACAGCGTAAATTAACAGCTTGATTTATATTTTAATGGAAAAGTGTTCTCAAATACATTCGTCTAAATCACGCTCAATACTTGGAGTAAAATTTTTATTAAATTATAATAATTAAAATTTTACTATAACATTGCCATCGAAATTTTTTTTAAGATTGTTGTAATTTCCTTTTAATTTGTGCTGTGAGATCATTTGTTTCGAAAAATTTTATGATTGTGGGTAAACTAGAAGTAGCTAAAAACGTTTGGATGAGTGAGTTTGTGAATATCAAAAAATGGGATAATATTGAATAAGAAATTGGATAATTTTATCTTGAAGGGACCTAAGAACTTATTATTGGACATAATATATTGAATAAAGGTATGTATATGGATTTTATTGCGTTTAATTTGCTTATTTTTACCATCCATCAAGTGTAATATTCTTCTACAAGATGCAGGAGTGTACGGGTTGGATTGTGTATATGGTATCTCTTACATAGGTCAAAAAATGTTATTTGGAGTTGGAACGCCGGCATTTATACGCAAAAAATGCGTAGCGTGCCGGTGACGTCACGCAAATCAGTTCGCCGCTGTCGTCGCCTACTGCCGCATGTGTTCTTTTGTTACTTTAATATAGTAAATTATTCACTGACAAATTAAAACAACGCTTGAACCTAAAAAATATTTATTTTGAAACAAAATGCTGTACACAGCAGAATTTGAGATATTTTGTTTCATATTATAGTATTATAAAGTATATAACCATCACATACTATGCGTAAAATAGACCTGCTACGGAGAGCAGTCAGGTGCGAGATGTCTGGTACTGCATGAGACCTATCCGTCGGGAAACACCATTGCGGTCATTTAGCATAGTGCTTAGGTCCTCCAACGATTCTGCCATAAGAACTACATTGTCGGCAAATCGAAGGTGAGTGATGTACTCGCCATTGATGTTAATACCGTATCTTTTCCAGTTCAGTAGTCTGAAAACGTCTTCTAATGCAGCAGCATACTGCAGCATACTCTGGTTCCGTACTCGAATGGCCATCGTAGCCCTACGGTACAAACACTTCAGCACTTCGATATACCGAGAGTCAACTTGGCACCGCTAAGTGGAGGTGAACCACCCAAATTTCGACGGAATCAAAGGCTAAATAGTTACAATTAAAAAAATATCGTCATTTTCTCTATTTTCAGGGTTGTAATTATTTCTTCACATGTAAGACTGCTCTCAAAGCCCACTTAATAAAAAATATTTAAATTATTTCTAAATTGTCAAAAATATCGCTTAACATAATATATAAACACAAAAAGCGAATAAATAAAAGAAGCTGAATGATAAGAAAGCTGAAGAAAGTATGGTCGCGGCGCAAAAGATCACCTTATCACCGAATCTTTCTCGTGGGTATCTTAAAGACGATGTTGCAAAATTTCATTCATTATGATTTCTTAAATTTACGCGAACACTCCACATTGAATAAAACTATTATTTACGGATTTTATCGCGTTTAATTACTTTAATTTATTTTTACTATCCCGACGTTACGTGTGCTTTACAGCACAAATGGTCACGGGGAGGGGGGGGGGCTGAGATCTTTATCATTTCCAACGACTTTACAGCCCGAATAGACGCCTAATGTTTATATTTCTGCATCCAAACCTGTCTGTCAAAAGTCTGAGTCTGAGTAAGTAAGCGGTACGGGGGAGGTGTGTTGAAATGGACGCTAATTGGTTAAAATCAAGGTTGCGACACTTGCTAATAAGCAAATAGTGATGGGAACTTTAACTAATAAATTTGGTACCAAGTCTACTTAATCAGTACCAGAATTATATTATACTATAAATTAGTACGAAATTAAAGAAAAACAAAAGAAGTTTTAATTAAGAAGGTACCGTATTTAGTAAAACACCCATAATTTTTTGTTTTAAAGAATATTTTAATTAAAACAAGCTTTCTTTACAATATTGAAATAATAATAGAATACTATTAAAAATAAAATAGCAACAGTTATATAATACTGTCAAGTTCACTTACGTTTCCTACTTGTGCAATAATTTTATACTTGTACAAAGCTTGTGTAAATGGCGTCTTAGCAATAAAGAGAGCGGAGTGCCGTCTATTAAAAATATATCAATTTTAGTATGAATTTTTTTAAGAAGTTTTGAATAATTTGATTTAATTATTAAATCAATTAATTCAAATATGTATTAACGTACATTCACTAAAAAAAATTAGCTTACACCTATGTGGCTAAGTCTGTAAAACATTCACGATAACATGTATTATATTTACTTGTACCAATATTATAGTTTAACTGGTACAGCACTAGTTACACGTGCCGGTAATTAAAGAAAAGTATAGCAAAAATGAACTTCATTGAAAAGAAAGGGATGCATAGTCCGAAAATATCCGATGTCCGAATAAATTAACGCGGGTTGCTTCTGACAAATATAGGTTGAGCTCTGATTTAATTTTAATTAATGAATTTGGAAATTAAAATTCACTTATCTATGAAAAGTGATGCAATTTTTTTTAATGACATATTTGGATACTATTTCCGCACTAATTTATTGTACAGGGAACCATGTTGCACGTTTGTTGTATTTTATTTTATCGAAAATTCACGAGTCACATGCAAGATGTTCACGGGTCAAGGAAGTGGTCGCCACTAAAGTAGATCGCGCGATCGTTTTCTTATATAAGGCGTATTTGTCTGATGTGTTGACAGAAAGTGGTCGCTTTTCATGAGGCGTCTATTCGGGCTGTGTAGTCGTTAGACGTTCCAATGTCATAGTTAATCCGGCTATCTTCAGTTTTTGAATATTAATTTTGGTTGGATTTAAGCAATACAAGCTTATAGTATCATGAAGTCTTGCAGTAGTATGCGTGGGTTTGGGTTTAATTTTGTTAATTAAAGGATCCCAAGCAGATGGCAGCACTCATCCATCTTCTCTATTGAAATTTGGATGTTTTTTAATTTCAGTAGCCTTGCGTATCATCCTTGGTAGGAATCGGTGTTCTTTTGCGAGGATTTATGGTTTATTAAATCGAATGTCATGGTGGGCACGATCTTGAACATGTTCGCAGACTGCAGACTTCCCGGAGCGTCGGTGCTTCACGTCGGCTATATGTTCCTTCACGCAGGTTTTAATAGATCTTTTTGTTTGACCTATTGTAAGAGAGACCACATTCATAGTCTAGCTTGTACACACCTGAATACTGTAGAGAAATATTATATTTGATGGATGGTAAAAATTGACGTATCTTCTTCGGCGGCTTGTCGTATGTTTTAATGGAAGCTCGCTTCAAGATGTATCTTCTCTATATCTCTATCTTGTCTGTGACTCCTCTGACATACGGTAGTACAGCAGGCGCGCGCTCGACTGTATCCGGCTTAACTCGTTCACTGTGACGTAGGCGCGGGACCCGAAGCTTGTTGTCTGCAATACTTGCTTGAGGTGCTGAAGCTCGGTGGCGAGATTTTTTCTGGATCAGTGACAGAAAACATCTGGTCTACAAAGATTGGCTACATCTTGAAGCGAGCTTCCATTAAAACATACTACAAGCCGCCGAAGAAGATTAGTCAATTTTTACCATCTATAAAATATATATATATATTCAAAAACTGAAGGTAGCCGGATTAACTATGACATTGGAACGTCAAGCATGTCAGTCTCCCTCCCCCCGCGACCATTTGTGCTGTAAAGCACCCGAAACGTCGGGATAGTAAAAATTAAGTAATTAAACGCGATAAAATCCGTAAATAATAGTTTTACTCTTCCAGTATATTCAATAAACCTTGAAAACTGCTGAACAAGGGTTTCTCCTGTTATTGGAAAGATTTATATTAATAGCCACGCTTCGCAGAGTTTTCGACCGATCGCTATATTGGATGTCTCGCACATTTGACATTACGCCTCATCTCCGGTCTGGGTATTTTAAGTCTGTCGTCTACGAAATGATAACATCACGAGTAGTGGAATTTTACGTAGTCGTGAAAAAAAAACAAAGCGATAAACAGCTATTTCTAAAATTTAATAAGGATCTCTTTTTTCATAGACAAAACGATTAACTCGAGTTTCTTTATTTCTTTACGACGGAACCCATACAGTATCTTTATAATGTTAAAGTAACTCATGCTAATGGATACTTTCAATCTTCGAGTACAAAAATAGAAGACTAAAGGTTCAGTGGTCTGGTATGAGTAGCTACCGCCCGGGGCACTAGTGTCAAAAAAACCGGCTTTTTATTTTAATCAAATTATAGTTAAAAAATAAAACTGACTTTTCTTTACAGAAATTTTGCCCCTTTAAATCTGCCGCTTAAACCCATAGTGCTTTGCCCCCTCCTAATTACGGTATCGCATGGATGCGTTATTACCACTTATTCTAAAGTTAAATGCCTCACAGCTGGTATTTATAACAGATTTATTACTCCTTCAGTAAGGAATAGTGGCACAAACTGACGGACTATCCATTACGGTAGATAATCTGGCTACTACTGGCTACAGATAATGATACTACTAAATTAAAACTACAAGACCAGTATCACTAAAATTTTAAATTATAATTTATTAAAATAATGTCCTGTTAGAATCAGGCCCCATTGGAACATATTTCTGTGAATTCTCGGATGATATTTTTATTATAACAAATGTATATTAAGGCCTCCTGAATTAGGCACAGCGGCATTCTTAATCGTAAGGGTAAAGAGAGCCAGGATAATTGTAGAC
Organism: Parnassius smintheus behrii; assembly: GCA_036936625.1. Lineage (NCBI taxonomy): Eukaryota > Metazoa > Arthropoda > Insecta > Lepidoptera > Papilionidae > Parnassius > Parnassius smintheus. The sequence goes on from JAUPFT010000019.1 coordinate 13,168,906, forward strand.
TGAGACATTACATCACAGCTCTTAGTGATACAATTTATCTGTAGACTTCTTTGGTTGCGGTTGTTACACTACGTGGAATGCAGTAGCTACGTACTATCAGGTGGACTGATAGAATTTCCTTTTTTTAAATACATAAGTCAGTGTGTCGGCCAAGTTCGGAACAGAAAGTTGCGACGCATGTGTATATTAAAACGAACCATTTTTCGAGCGACTGCCAACTTAATTTCAAAGTGTATTCAGTTTTGTTAGCCAAACAAAAAATAAAGAAGAGAAATCAGCTATACAATGATATTTAAAACAAATTAAAATACTTTACTAATTTTAAAATATTTAAAAGGATTTTATAAACATCATTAAGTTTGCTTAATTATCTTTGTAATTAAATATTTCTTAACTTTTACTCTTGTAACAGGATGATACTTTACGCGGGACAGCCTATTAGAGTATACTTAACCCAAAACATGTTGATTACTGTTACTGCTACTGCTGGTGCTGAAATGTTGCACCTAGCATCTTTGAACTTGGAAACGTACTATAGGCCTTATGGGTTAACTCGATTACATAAAATCTATTTTGCTAGTCTTGAGAAAAGGCGTAGCGTAGACAATCCTTAGATACTGTACACGCATACATTTTAAAGATAATAATTATGTGACTTAATTCCTCCTTTCCCTTACTTTGAGAGTAACTTCGATGAAACACACATTAGCGGGTCTTCATCATTTTGTTATCAACATACCACACCTTCAAACCAAACGATTGGTTTTGTCATTCGTAATGCGTACAGCAGTACAGAGTGGAATAGCTGCTACCATCTTCCTTCTTTTAAAGAGAAAGTGAATAGATATTTTTCTAACTTTATGATTAATTTATGTGGTAGAGACACGATACAGCTGTATTATGCAACAACATTTCACTGCAGCACGATTGGGTAGGCTTGCATGTTCTCACAAAATACTAGCGTGAAAAAGCAGCATTCAGCATTATGTTACTTTGTGTTTCATATGGTAAAAGTAGAGAATCAGAGAGCATTTTTACCGGTAACGAGGCTTTCCGTCTTAATCCTCAGAAGTAACAATGCGTTTTCTCTATGTACTTGTATATAAGCCACAGCATACACACATCAGCATATAATCACACAGCCTTACCATTCGATGGCCTATGTGCCAGTTTATGCTCTATAAAAAGCAAGGCTATCTTCGGCTACATCACAACTTACCATTGAGTAGAATAGCTATCAAACAGTTGCTAATAACGTGTAAAATATTAACAGTAAAATATGATTCTTAGTAAAATTTGGCTATAAATCTTCTAATTTTATTCTACCTTTGCTCATAAATCTGTAAACTGACTTCTTGGGACTAAGGATTAAGTTAAGACAAAGTTGCTAGTCGTAAATCTTACGCCGCCATGTCTTGTCTTAAGCGGAAGCACAGTTAAGGAATGCTCCCATTACATTTTACGTAAAGCTAAGAAACTATTCATTACAAATATTTAAACATCCAATTTATTTGATGATTTTAAATTCGTCAATGCACAATACTAAAAAAAAATCTTAATTGAATCCATGAAAATCGTTAAATCTATAAGGGTTTATTGATCTATTTTAATAACAGATATATTTTTCAAATGAGGAAGTCAAATATTTTCAACCAGTGAACCTACATACAGTACTAACTAAGTACTACAGTTTCCTTCATATATTTAGTGACTAATCGCTACTTAATTCTAATACCAAACGCTTTATAGAGATATTTGATTACATACTAGCTTATGCTCGCAGCTACGCTCACGTGAAATTGACCAGGAAAGGACCTTAAAAAGCAAAGAGATAGCTTAACATCCTTTGTTCACCATTTTTCTCTGTTGGGTACAGGCCACGTTACATACCCGAGAGGATTTTTGAAGCATGATAGAGTCTGCCGATAATATACACGTCAAGCTAATAAAAGTGTGCTAGTAATGAAAATGGTTACCATATAAAATAAATTTACGATAACACTATTACATTTTTATCAGTTATTTTTATATACAGTTTCATTATTATTGTTACGAGCTTGAGATTCGTGACAATAAAAACTGCCGATTGGATTACCAAAATTTAAAAGACAGTAATAATTAATCACACTGATTCACTTTATTTCGCTCCGAAGCTTTGCTTGTCTCGCCAAATTCAATACTGCCCCGATCGCAGCTTGCAAGGCCTTTAAATACGCCTTTACCGGTCCCGACCGACTAAGTTCAGAAAGTTCGAGACTGGACCCTGCTAGAAAGCTTAATTCTTCTGTTCAACACTAGATGGCGCTGTTGGTGGAAAGTTCAAGATTGGCATTTTATAGGAAGCCCTCCTCGCTCTGTTCCCCGACACTAGATGGCGCTAGTGCCAGGTACCAGTCATCATCTTAGGCGCGCAACATTATGTTTAAAATATGCTGATTACATGTTTGCACGTTTAGCATTTAAAACTTTTATTAACAACAGGTTTGGTGCAAAGAATGTAAAAAACAACTCACATAATAAATAAAAATGCTTTTTTTAGTTTTTCCTTATAAGCCTTCGCTTGTTCCTTCGCTTGTACCCTTTTAGTGTTTTTTTTATTTACACAAGAATTTAGAAGGCGCGATGAATTCCTTCTTCAGACCTGTGATTTGTTTGAGATAAGGTAGAATAAGCCGTAGAAGTATATAATTGGCACCTGATATATTGTTTTTGATTCGTTGGTCTAGTGGTCGTAAGCACGAATGCTGATCATATGACCTTGGTTTTAGATCCCGAGGCGTGACATAAAAAGTCAAGAAATTCTCAGTAGCAGCCCGCAATTGGAAATTTAGGCGATGTTTTATCCTCGTGCCTTAGAAAGCGTGCTATGTCGTTGAATCTGCGATTGATTTCTGTCAACTTTTGTCAGATTTCTGTCCTATTGGGCATTGAGAGAGAGGTAACAGTGAGTGTACATGCACTTTCGTATACAATCCTGTATTAAAATCGTGTTCTGCGCAGATGGGTATTTTCAGTTTAAATTAACTGCTGTAATTGAAATTCGACCCGAAGTACAGCATATTGATTATAATTATATTCTATGTACAATAACCTGCCGCCTAGTAAGACTATTTTATTCGGAAGATTAAAATAAAATGTAATTTCATGTTTGATTTGAAATATTTCATACTCTGGTAGTTAGCTGTTAATTTCAGCAATCTATTGATGGGCTGATGAGGAATAGAATAGTACGCTAATAATCATTTTTCTTCGATCATTTCTCCGATTCGTATCCAATATAAATATGAATAAATAAGTCTTCCCCAATAATTTTAATATAACACATGGTAGAGCCATGATGCAGTTGTATTAGTAGTATAGTTATAGTACGAATGGGTCGGCTCGACCGGGGAAGGATCACGCTCTCACAGAATACCAGCGTAAAATAGTAACTTAATGCTGCTGTGTTTCGTATGGTGAGTGTAGAGAACCGGAGACCCCTTTTCCTGGAAACAAGTCAATCCATCTTAGTCCTCACGGATGACGACGCATCCGCATTTTGATCATTATCGGGGATAGATGTAGATGTCTACGGGCCACAGCAACCACTTACCATCAGGTGGACTGTGTGCTTGTTTGTCACCTTAACCTATTTAAAAAGAATATTAATCATATTTTTATTGTAGTAGTTCCTGCAAGCGGCTTTATTCTGGACAATCTCTCATGTCAAGCACCAGATTCTACATTTGAGCAATTAATAATGTATTTGTGTGTGTGTGTGTGTGTGTGTGTGTGTCGCAAGCACAATGCACATGCAAACACACACGCATGCACGCTCACGTACACTTACGCACTTGAACACGCACACATGCACACATGCCCGCATGAACGTACGCACGCACGCACGCTCACATTGATGCAAGCACGCACGCACGGACGCCCTCACGCCCGCATGATGCACTCACACATATAAATAAAGATGTAATAAAATAAGTAAAAATGGATTTTACGTAATTAATACAATTAATTTTACTACCAAACAATGTGACTAATATGTTATGCAACTTTGAAGGGACATTTTGTATGCTTACGACGTTAACGAATCTCACAGCTGTAACTAACATGGCACATTATCATCATATACCGTAAGCTTCAAATGTTTTAAGATTACTTACACACGTCTCTCATCAGCTTTGTTAAACGTACACTGAAATAAAAGCGACTTTTATAGTTGTTATCAATAAAATGAATCACAATTTTCATAGGTTTTTTTTCGTACTACTAGATATAAAATGACAGAAAAAGTAAAATTGAAATTTTGTTTATGAGAAAATTGCCTATGTATTATGACCAAATTTTAAAATAGCCTACAGCACATTAACAGGCAGGGATAAATTGATTACAACAAATTGATTGTTTTCGTACACAGTTCACCTTGTGATAAGTGGACTATGTGGGCCACAGAGAGCCACATTTATATGCGCATAGAAAATATTGTTATAAAATCTAAGGGAGCACACAGCTGCGCATCCATGCAAACGAGAGTTAGGGCGTCCCCCCAAGGCGACGCACACCAGCTCGTCCCCGTTGGTGTGGAATGCAGCGCGCAAAGTGGCGATGGGGACCGCCACCCGTCACGCACAGACCAACACGGCGGAAGGTGGAGGACGGAGTGCAGAGTTGGCACGTGGAATGTTAGAGGGGGCATGAGAGATAAGACGAATGAGTTGATCGAAATAATGAAAGAAAGAGAATTAGATGTCGTGTGTATGTCGGAGACCAAACGGAAAGGCAGTGGTACTGAAAAGCTCCCTGGTGGGACGTTAGCTATATGGTCCGGAGTCCCGGAAAGCGAGAACGCCTGCCAGGGAGTGAGCGTGCTGTTGTCGTCCCGGTTGGTCGATCTTATGACTGAATACAAGCTTGTGAACTCAAGACTTCTCTGGGTTCGCTTTAAACTGGGACTTACGAAGTTGTTCCTTTTGGCTGTTTATGCGCTGGTAGTTTCGTCGTCCAGGGCTGAGCTGAAGGAGTTTTGGGAGAATGTAAGAGAAGTTCTAGATTTGGTTAAGGGAAACGAAAGAACTGTTGTATGTGGTGATTTTAATGGATGGGTAGGTATCGCTCGACCAGGATACGAGTCGGTGCTTGGAAAGTTTGGCGATAAAAGGGTTAATAATACTGGCAAGCTTTTACTGGCTGTATGCAAGAAAAAGGGTCTTCTTGTGACAAACACTATGTTTAATCACAGGAAAATCCATACGTACACTAGAAAAAGAAAGAATGAGAGAAGTATGATTGATTTGTTCCTGGTGGATGACCGACCGCGAAAACTGGTGATGGATACACGAGTGTTAAGGGGTGCTGACCTGGGAACGGATCACTATCTAGAAATTACTAGATTTAGGGGTTTGTTCGCGGGTTGGCGCTACCAGACGGCAGTAACAGAACCACAGTCGGTCTGTCGCATCCGAAGCTGGAAGCTTCAGGAAGCGGATACTAGGGACAAATATCACACAAGGGTGGCCGAAAAGCTTGACACCATCGATGGCAAGAAAGAATGTGTGGAGAGAAGATGGCGGAACCTTAGGGATGGAATGGTAAGTGCAGCGGAAGAAGTATGTGGAACGACAAAAAGAGAAAGTAGTAAAAGAAGAGAAGCATGGTGGAATGATCAAGTGAGAGAAGCTGTAAAAAAGAAGAAAAAAGCATGGTTAGACTACTTGGCCTATAGTAACGATAGGCGTATGAGAGAGAAGATGAAAGAAAGATATAAGCTGCAGAGAGTTCATGCGAAAACATTGATTGAGGAAGTACGTGAAAGGTGTGGAATGGAAGCGGACGAGAGGTTGTCGCACAACTTTAGGGAAAACTCCAAACTCTTCTGGAAAGAGATTGGAAGATCCCGGAGTGGTGCGGCAGCCTTGAGAATGAACAAAGTGCTTTCGAGAACCAATGACGTCCTCTCAGAAAAATCGGACGTCATGCAGCGATGGAGTGAATTTTATAGGGAAATGTATGCGTGTCATGATCTTAGTGAAGGATCCGGGGGTGACGCCGTGACTGGCACGCCAGACACGGACCTCGATGACACTGAGGTCATCAGCATGAAAGAGATTGAACGTTCGATTCGAAGTTTGAAATGTGGTAAGGCTGTGGGACTAGACAGAGTTACTGCTGAAATGGTCAAGTACGGTGGGCCTCGCGTCTGAGACAGCTTTCATCTGCTGTGCAATTTGTGCTGGCGGACGGGAGATGTCCCGGATGATTGGCGATCCGCGGTCATTGTGCCTTTATATAAAGGTAAAGGTTCACATTTTGACTGCGGGTGCTATCGAGCGATCAGCTTGACCAGTTTAGCAAGTAAAGTTTACTCGAAGGTTTTGACACGTAGGATGCAAGAGAAATCGGAAAGATTCTTATGGGAGGCACAATGCGGATTTAGACCTGGAAGAGGATGCACGGATCAAATGTTTTCTCTACGCATGAGCACGGAGAAGCTTCTGAGTATTAACCAGAGGATTTTCTGTGCTTTTGTGGATCTGGAGAAAGTATTTGATAAGGTTATAATGACGAAAATGTGGGAACTGTTGCCGGGCTATGGTGTGGATGGTCGATTGTTAAGGGCTGTGCAGTCACTTTACTATGACTGTAAAGCCTGTGTCACAAGCCACGCCAAACATGGGTGAGAGGTCATGCGGGTAGGGCATGACCTCTCACCCATGTTTGGCGTCCAAGCGGGCGTAAAACAGGATTGTGTCATGTCTTCCTGGCTGTTTATACTGTATCTCGACAGCTGTTTACAGAAGCTGAAAAATAGCTGTTTGGGTGTGAAATTGGGTGACATTAAAATTAATTGTCTGATGTAAGCTGATGATGCAGTGCTTATTGCGCCATCAGAAGCAGAACTGCAGGCATTAGTCACGTGTATGAAAGAGGAATGTGAAATTAAAGGTCTCCGTTTGAATGCTGATAAAACTAATGTTCTGGTATTTGAAAAGGACGAAGAGAGAACGAAATGTGAAATATGGGTAAATCAGGTATGTCTAGAACAGGTAAATGAAGTTGTATACTTGGGGAGTACTTTCGGCCGGGATGGAAGATGTGATTTAGATGTGGACAGGCGTATCGCTGCCGAAAACAAAGTCAATGGTGCCCTGAATGCATTAGTCAAAAGGCAAGGCGTGGTGGAGAGGGCACGCCTTGCAATACATAACGCAGTGTTGGTACCGACTTTGTTATATGGCAGCGAAACCTGGGTATGCTAAAAGAAGCATAAAAGCAAGTTTAATGCAGTGGAGATGCGATCTCTTCGTAAAATGTGTGGCGTTACCATAGCCGACCGAAAGCGAAACGAAGAGATTCGAAATATGGCAGGATTGAAAGATAACCTTATCACAAAAATTGATAGGGGCGTACTCCAATGGTTTGGGCACGTTGAGCGAATTAGTGAAGACCGAATGGTGAAGAAAATATATAGAGCGAAAGTAAATATTAGAAGGTGTCGAGGTAAACCGAGACTAACTTTCGAAGACCATGTGAGCAAATTGCTCGAAGAGGGGAATGTCAAGAGTACTCGGATACCTAGACGTGCATGTATGAAGAAATTAATGAACCTGAAAAAAGCGAAAGAGGTTTGTAAGGATCGTGACACTTGGCGATCTGTTCTCTTTGGCTACCCCGTTAGGGGTTGTGAGTGAAGATAAGTAGGTAAGTAATAATAAAATGTAAGGGAGAATATAACAACATTTTATGTAAAAGTTAAACTAAACTGTACGTGGTGAACCCTGCTGCTGGTTGGACGAATGTTTAAAATTTAAGATATAAAGTGCCAAAATGTAATCCCATAGGCTGGCCGTGACGAGAAGTATTAAAAAGCATTCTCTTTGCTTACCAACCCACTGGATCGATTATGTTAATGCCGTATCCTATTCATACAAGTAACTAGAAAACGTCTTAAAATGGAGCGGTGGAGAGTTTTGAAGATAGAATGTCATCCTGTCTTACATCTTTGATTGGATTCATTTTTATTGTGGTTTCGTACAACGACGAATTACATATAATTAAGCAGTTCAATTTACCGACAGTAAATCTAGGACCACTAGTGGAATTATAGCTCTGAAAATTTCGACGGAATTAAAGGCTTTATCATTGTCCACATACGCAAGACAAATTGCCAGATTGCACAAAAGGTGTTCTGTACAATACACCAATGGCTATGTATGTGGTCATACTCACAAACTTTTTAGGTGTATTAATTTGTAGGTGCCACCATCTAACCTATGTCTGCCACCAAGCATGAACTGATACTGCTGTATATATAACCGTGACTGCCTCGTTGGTCTAGTGGTTGTAGTAGTGCGACTGCCGATCATGAGTTCCTGAGTTCGATTGGCGGTGTCTCACCCCCGTGCCTCGGAAAGCACGTAAAGCCGTTGGTCCTGATCTCTCTCCGGTCGTGTCAGTTTGGTTTACCGTCTCATCGGATTATGAGTGTGAGGGAAGTGCACTTGTGCTTGCGAATACACTTGGGCACTATATAAACATGTCCTGCGCCGATAGCTAGCCTCCGTTAAGGCAGACCGCCGTGAAAGAAATTCGGTCCGGACGACAATATTATTATATATAACAGTACATAAAGCCATTATAATTATAAACTGTGATTAAGTTCGTAAGTTTGTTTGTTATTATAATTTTATGTAATAGTATCTAAACATTATTTAAAAGCTGTTGAATGCAGCTGCTAGATGTAGTCAGTATATAATTAAGCTGCCAATTGCAGAAACCTGCATCTGTGGTCTTGATGTTATGTTGAATTTGATATATTCATGAATTAACAAAATAATTAAGTCCTTTAAATACATAACTGCAAGTTCGTTATGTAGATGTTTTTAAGCCACAGCACCCACTTACCATCAGGTGGACTCGTTTGTCATCCTAATTCTATACAAAAGTTAGATAGATACTGATGTCATTAAGAAAATATTGTTATTATACTTTAAAATAAACAGACGATGATATTCCTATAACTCTATGGTCTCAGCAATTCCCTCGAGCTCTTCTTCTCCTAAAATAACAGTAGCTAAATTTAATATTATCGAGTTACTATGTTATTCAACAAATTAATGTAGTATGGTTGCCCAAAAACAGTTAGATGCGACTCTGGTTAATACCAAAACATCTCATAACTTCTGACAGATAACGCTATATCTTGTTCACGTCAGAGCTAATATATTCAAAACAGCGAGGAGCAGCTGCATGAGAAATGGCAGTATATCAATTGTCAATCCACCTTCAAACCGTGGCTACTGTGGCAATACTATACCTATCTATTTGACCAAGAACCGAGAAATGATTAGCGGGAGAAAAAGGAGCCGCAAATTTTGCAGAGTCCATTTCGTCGTGTCTATAGGATAGCTTGGTGAGAAAATGGAATATGCTTATTTAATTTCAAGGTTTTTTTTTTGGATGAATTTTACAACATCGTGCGTAAAATGTTAGAACCATTTAATTTTTATTTATTTTGTTAATATTATTTAGACATTAGCATAACCGTAAACACGTACGATATGGATTTACATATTTAATTATAATCATACTAATATCTTAAATAAAATTCGTTAATCATTCATTAACAACGCTCTCATAAAATATTAGAAAAAAATAGCAGGTTAATTCAGGAGTAAAGAGAACTGGAGACCCTTTTTACTGAAAATGAGGCATTCCATCTTAGTCCTCAGGGGTGACAACGCTTGTGAATTTTACTACATAATCAAGGTAAAATGTAGACGTCTACGGCTGCAGGTTTCACTTACCATCAGGTGGACTCTGTGCTCATTTGTTACCCTTATTCTATAAAAAGTAGTACAATTAAAAACTTTATATAACCGACTTTCATATTAATAAAATGAAACCGTCATCAACTTATTCGAAGTCAATTAAATACGTATTATTAAGGATATCTCAAAAACCACAGGTCAGATTTTGATTATATTTGTATAGAACCACACAAAAAGCACCAGCTTTCGAATAAAAAAAAGAATCATCAAAATCGATTCACCTATAAAAAAGTCCTGAGGTAACACACATAAAAATAAATTACAATACATACAGTCGAATTACGAAGTACCTCCTCCTTTTAGGAGTAGGTTAAAAAAAAACAAATCAAGTCGTAAAAGTGTATGTATATAAATGGTAAGTTTTCATAAAAATTTGTTAAACATTTAATAAAACATTGAGTTTTATTAAAAAAAGGTTAACAATTGAGTCAGAACCGTTTTCCGGAAAAACTAATTTTGACATAAGAAACTTATGTAAAATGCTTTTGAATTCAGGCTTCAGTTAATGTTGTTTAGACTGAAAAGTTACAGCTTTTATGATATATAAAATTTAATTACACAATACTTTGAATCAATCTACTGATCTGTTGGTTAGAATAGTTATTTTATTTTACATTCATTAAAATTATACTTTTAACTACCATATTACATTTTGTGTACTTTTACTTAAAAAAAGAAATTCAAGACATTGTTGAGCTATATTAGTAATTGCCGTCGGAGTCTGCTTCTAAGATTGTGTGCTTAGTGAACTGCGACTATATGGCTCTACAGTGTCAACATGATAGACTAATTTAGGGTGCTGTCGGAAGGATATGCTTCTATCGTATTGTTGCTTGACCTATCAACCCATTTAACGAAGTGATTTTTGTGTTTATGTGAATACTAAACATTGAATAAAATACTTTTTTGTGTTTTATCACGTTTAATTTTTACTTACTTTGGACTGTCATAATCATCAGCTCCCACTGCCACAAGGAGGTAAAGTGTTCAACGTCATGATTTCGTAGTTAGTCTAGGCTTATTTCAGCTTTCAATTATAAAATGTTGATCTTATTTAGGTGTAATGAAATTATGATAAATTAAAAGGATGATAAATAAGCACACAGTCCATCTGATGTTAAGCGGATGCTCTAGCCCGTAAACACTTACATCTGTCTTCGATTAAGAATCAAAATGTGGAGGCGTAGTCCCCCTGAGCAAAGAGATTAACTATTTAAAAGGGTCTCTGGTTCTTTACACTCACCATACGAAAAACTTCATTATTTTACGCTAGTAGTCTGTGAGATCGTGGTCCTTTCTCGGTTTCGCTGATCGATTTGTGCTGCGACCATAATTTAGCTTCAGGGTGGATCTTTTAACTGCATAGATTTATTCCACTCATTCCATAGAGGAACTTGCAGTAACTTAACTTAACCTAGCATCTTGAGCTTGATTTATTTTTGGAATTATATATTTTATAAATTATTATATTTATGTATTTTCGTAAATTTATTATTTTAATAATTATATATTGTATATGTATTTTTACAATTATTCGCAAATAAATAGTAACACGTAGTAACGGATTAGTAAGCTGAAGTGGCAATGGGCCGGCCATATAGCTCGAAGAACCGACAACCGTTGGAGAAAAAGGGTTCTCGAGTGGCAGCCTCGTACCGGTAGGCGAAGTGTAGGGCGACTCCCCATCAGATGGAGTGACGACCTGGTACGACATGCAGGAAGTCGATGGATGCAGGTGGCTCAGGACCGTGCTTTGTGGCATACCTTGGGGGGGGGCCTATGTTCATCAGTGGACTTGTGAAGGGCTGTAATGATGATGTTGATGACGTAGTCATTTTCTCTATAGAAATTAGGATTTCATTTTTGCTTAATTTGATTTAATCTACAGTACATAGAAGAATTAGAGGACAGCTGCTGTCAACTTCAAACAAGTAAAGCTATGTATGCGTTGGCCCCTTCGAGGACCAAGACGTAATTATAGCGGCTCTTATACCCTTCAGTGTCAGCGTCGGAATGTAATATTCTGCAGACCGGAACACAACAGTGTACGCACTACTCCTTGGTGTCAGAAATAGGTAAGAGGGTAGTAACTACCTAGATGGACTGCTAGGCAGAAAAGGAATCCTAATTCCTTAGACCTACTTGTCATGTGGTGGCGACGATAGCAGTGCTCTTTTTTGCGTCGATCGTCAAACCATCTGGGACTGTACCATTATTTTACCTAAATCTAACTCTTATTCTAAGTTTAAGTTACAGTAAGCTTTTTTCTTCGAGATTGGTTGTAAGTAGTCATAGGCAACACCTTCAAGTAGATTGTGTGCTTGTTTTACACTCTAATTTTATAACATACGAGTTGACCCAAATATCTTTTCGCAAATTTCACAAACATTAGGAAGTCCTCGGAAATATCAAATATCAAACTAAGTGGCCAAATTAAGAGACTCTTAATGTAATAACATAGTAACTCACGTACTCTTAACTCAGTAACTAAAGTACTCTTGACTTTGCTCATCTTCTGCCGTTCTTTAATCGAGAGACTAGTATGTGTAGATATAGGAACAGGAAAGAAATGGGAGGGATATGTAAGGATAGCGCCAAATGGAAGTCTTCAATCTTTTCCTACAGATCTGGGTAACAGCCGTAAGAGTTTATATTATGTTATGTATGTAATGTTAAATTATGCTTTGTTATGTTATGTAATGCTATGTTATATTACGGAAGGAATTAAGCTCATTAATTGTATATAAATCATTTGAGAAATTTTGTTATCATTCTTTTGCACTTTGTTGATCACAAAGAAAAAATGTCACACAATGCACACATTCTATATTTGTTTTACACTTTTTGGTATAAGCCGTAAGCTCAGATGGTTAACGCTCGCTGTAAATTTCACAGTACGCGAGCAATTCGATTCCCGGCGGTACGAACAAAATTGTTCATAGCAATTTTAAGCGCTGACTTATCACGTGTACGGCGGCGAAAGAAAACATCGTGAGGGAACCTGCATATTTGAGATTATAAAAAAATTATAAAAAAGATTTTCAATGAAATGTGAGGTTCGCCAACATGCATTGGGGCAGCGCGGCGGACATTGCCCTGCCCTAAAACCCTCTCAGAAATGGGAGGAGGCCTGTGCACAACAGTGGAACGTTTATATACTGTAACTTAAACTTTTCAACTTTCGTAGTATAAAACTCGCCCTCCTCCGTGGTCTCCTATTTCACATACGCAAAGGAATTCTCGAGAGACCATGTGAGACACTCAGAATCACTAGCCTTTTTGAACCCAACGGCATGTCTAATCCACGGCTCCGCCGCTAACTTAAATTAAACCGCGAGGGTAGTTCACGGTCTTACCAACACCGCATCTACGGGTCCGCCAGAGTTGGTGAATATAAGGCGAGTGGCGCGTAATCATGCTAACACGCCTCTTACTCCGCAACTCAACCTCGACTGCGGCAGTTAAGGGACTGGTGAATTACTATTTTTTTTTGCGCCCAAAGGAATTAAAGGGCTACCCTATATGTAGGGAGGCGGAAAATGTATTACGCATACCACGATAGCCGGTCTATTGTGGTTATGAGGGACTCACTGCCTACCAGGGGAACCTAAGTGTTACCCTCTAAAAACCGCCTTTGGGGACTGGCAACTGGCTGTTTAAGCTTTCTTATGCCGTATAGGGAGCGACCCTCTTTTGGGAAAAGAGGGCGCAGGTGGCTACGAGCCGCTGAGTGCCCACGAAGGCAAATTAATTATGAATAATTTAATTTAATTAGAGTTGGAGCCGCCAGGAGGCAGTTCAGGTCGTTTGAAAGTTTATTAGGCGGGTCTGAGTGAGAGTTTCTCGGCCTGTGGACTCGATAGCGAGAGGGGGGTGGGGCTTCATAAGTAGCTGCCTCACGAATAAAATAAAGTTCTCAGAGAGTTTTATAAGAAATTGTTGAATTGTAGGGAGCTCTAGGTCCCGGTGAAGATCAGTATTACGGACGTACCAAGGTGCGTTCGCAGCTCGACGACAGAAAAGGTTTTGAACTATTTGGAGTTCATTAATAATTTTAGGGTCGGCGTGGGCAAAAATGGGGCCAGCGTAGAACATGACTGGTCATATACAGACCTTATAAAGGGTACGCTTGTTGCTGAGGGACATTTTACTGTGTCAGCCCAACATACTGTCGAGACTACTCAGGTAAAAACGTGCGTGACGGGTTACTCTTTTGACGTGGGGCCTGAAAGTGAGCCTTGTGTCTAGAGTGACACCTAAATATTTGGCAGTCGTACGAGTATGCCAGGGGACAGGGGTCCCTAGCATACGTATTGGTGGAGTGTTTTTGAGACGGCGTCGTTTATAATCGAAGTGAACGGCGGAGTTCTTCTCCGGGTTCACATCGATGCGCCATTTTTTGAACCAAGCTCCTAGGTTGTCAACTGACTTTTGAACCTTGTTCCGTATGAAAGGTAGCGAGATGCTTTTGCAGTAGATAGCAGTGTCGTCTGCGAAAAGGGAGAGCTGAACACCTTTCGACGGGATGGGAATGTCGTTGGTGAACAGGATGTATAGCAGAGGAGCAAGTACTGAGCCCTGAGGGACACCAGCTTTGATAGGGCGCTGTGAAGATAGCGTGCCTTCGTGTCTAAAACGAAAGGTACGATGCTTTAAATAAGAGGCCACGAGATGTACTAGACGATCGGGGAGACCTATTTTGTACAGCTTGTATAAGGCCTGTATGCCAGACTCTATCAAAGGCTTTAGCTATGTCGAAAAAGACCGCGATGATCTTGTGACGACGAGGATAAAAACCACTGAGGATATATTCCACAATACGATGAACTTGTTGGAGACATGAGTGTTGCGCTCGGAAACCGAATTGATGGGGAATGATAAGAGGGTCACCGTCTGTGGGAAACAGATAGCGCCTCATGCGAGTTTGGATGACTCTTTCGAAGAGCTTGCCCATTGCCTTGAGGAGGCTAATGGGGCGATGACTGGAGGGGAGGTTGAGAGGCTTGCCTGGCTTGGGAATACCAATCACAGTTGCCTCTTTCCACGTAGTGGTAAAGTAACTAAGGTTGAAGCAGGCGTTGAAGATAATAGATAAAAAGGTTAACACCCGCTCAGGAAAGTGTTTTAGGGCTTGGTTGGAGATGCCACCCTCATCCGGAGCCCTTTTGTTCATAAGTCCTTTGATGAGGGATGAAATCTCATAATTGGACAGAGAGATAGGTTCGGAGGCTGTAGGGGGTAGTTCCGGCGGCGGACCTCATACTCCACTGCCTGGACGTGTGAGGGGTCGACGGGTTGAGAGCTAGGAGAGCATTGTGCGGCAATGCTATCTGCAAAGCACTCAGCCTTTTCCTCGTCCTCGAAGGCAACCATACCGTCGGGACGGGAGAGAGGGGGAGTGTGGGTGATAGCGTCTATGCGGAGGGCTCTAGCTATCTGATTGTACGCTGTATGAGATGGAGAGATATTCTCCATGAGTTTACTCTTTTCGAGGTCTCGAAATTCAGAGAGGCGGAAACGGAGTTCTCGTTGAAGACTATTGGCCGTGCGCCTATATTCGGGGGTGAGATATTTTGCTGCTCTCTGGAAAGCAGCTTTCTTGGTTTTTAATAGGTTGCTAATATGTGGGGGAAGCCCACTATTATTAGCAACCGGGACGACCCTTTCGTTCTCCTTAAGGGAGGATTTAATAAGGGTGGAGAGTGAATCGACCGCGGTGTCGATTTTTTCCGGACTGTTTAAGTCCGACGGTAAGGAGATGGTAGAGTCCTGTGAGTCCAGAGCTTTAGCTAGGGACTTCTTGTATCCCTTCCAGTTAGTGAAGCTTTTCGTGTGTTGTGGGAGACGGCTGATGGCCAAGAATGAGGGAGTGAATTACTCCCGATATTGCTTATATTTATAGCTTACTTGGAGTGAT
The DNA here is from genome assembly GCA_036936625.1 of Parnassius smintheus behrii. NCBI lineage: Eukaryota > Metazoa > Arthropoda > Insecta > Lepidoptera > Papilionidae > Parnassius > Parnassius smintheus. The sequence continues at coordinate 13,184,641 of JAUPFT010000019.1, forward strand.
AGGCAGTTTATTACTAATGTAAATAGTGTTACTAGTTAGTAGTTCTTCTTCCTCAAAATATTTTTACTTAATCCGCCTTTATTAACACCCCCCGGATAATTTAGGATAGTGGATTTATTTACACCGCCACTACACGGCACTATATTTATTCAGAATTGAAATTACTACTAAATTGTAATCACTGCTATCATCAATTGGCAGGCTAAACATGACCATTAAATGAAATACTTTCTATTGTGTGTAGACACCCAAGCCCAATAGTGGTTTTCAATGGACCAATAATAAATGTAAAGGAAAATATACCAACATTTTTCTTTAAAGGTCAACTTCATTTGTACGTGGTGCATCCTGCTGGTTGTCGGACAAATATTTAAAACTTCAGTTTTAAAGTGCCAAAATGTAGTCTCACCCGTCCGTGAAGAGTGGTATTAAGGGGTGAGGGTATCGTCTCGTTGCTCACTTACCCACTGGACCAGTGATGCTTTTGGCGTATCCTTTTCAGTCAAGTAACTAGAAAACATCTTAAAAGCATAGTGGTATAGTTAGTAGTGTAGTTGTGTTTGGGTTTGTGGCAGGAATAGTGCACGCAGTAAGGCAATGTAGAAAATGCTCTTCAAACTATTATATAGTTGACAGATTATTTTTAACCCATTATTTCCCAAGCTTCGAAAACATTGGAATTTTTTGATTAATTCCTTAAATTAAATTCATAATACATTATGAAAAAAGAATATAACAAATAAATAAAAAAAATATACCTTCATCCCTATTTCAGCCTGTCCTATAAATATGACAATGGGGACATGTGATGAGAAATAATACAAGTTAACAATTATAAGAAAATCTGCTTTATTTGAAAATTATTATCCACAGTCTTAAAAATAAAATATTATGAGCTTATTTTGTAAGATAAGGTATGAAACAATCACTGCAAAGGGTTTTTTCACATTTAGCACAAAAAGTTAGAGGTTTTTTCTTACAACCTTGTTCTTGACAACGCCTCTGTTTGTCCCTCTTTGTCATATAGTGACCAACATTATCAAACCTGACAGGTTGTAAAAGAACTTCTGGAGAACCGGGTGTCAGTTTACTTGCCTTGCCTTTCGATTTTTTCATCCAAGCAAAACAAACCCTTCGTCTGAAATCTAGCAGAGGGATGGTCTCATCTTTATTTATCTGGTTGTAGATAATCCATGCATTCACAAGGGACATGCCTAAAACACGGATGACTAAAGGCCAATACCATTTTTTACCTCTAAAGCAGATTGGATATTTAGAAATCAGCCAATCATGTTTATCCACTCCTCCCATATTTTATTATAATTATGAATAAGCATTGGCTGATTCACGGCTACTTTGGCCTTTTCTTTCTTTGAGTACCTATTCGTTTTTACCAAAGGTTCAACAGAATCAAAATTAGTCAAAAGACAAACAACATTGTTGTCATGCCATTTTACGCACAAAATTTTATTATTTTTATCAAAACAATAATCGGAAAAACCTCGGTCTTTCTTTTTCATCTCCTGTTTGGTCATGATAGGACATTTTTTAGTCCTATTTTCTCTGACTGTCCCTGTAGCCCTGAACCCTTGAGATTTCAAATCAATCAACAATTGCATGCTGCTGAAAAAGTTATCGAAGTAGACTACATGTGCTCTGGGATCTGTACAAATTGCAAGCAACTTTTTTACCACTGTTGCACCCAAGCCATCGTTACTACTAGCAGAGGTTTGAGCATCCTTGCCCGTGTAAAGCGAAAAGTTGTAATAATATCCGCTGACTTCACACAGTGCCCAAAGATTATATCCGAACCTCACTGGTTTACCTTTTATAAATTGCTTGATTCCATGGTGACCGAAGTATTTGATGATCATTTCCTCAACAGCTAAATTGGATTCAAATATACCAAACTTTCGGAATGATTCATTAGCTTTTTCGATAAGTGGGCGAATTTTGAAAGCTTTGTCAGTATTAAAAATTTGTGAGTTGTCATTGAAATGTAAATAGGATTTAATTTTATCAAAACGATTACGGGACATTGTCTGTTCAACAAATGGAATATGTACATCCTCATCTCTACACCAATAAAGTTTACTTTGCGGCAAGTGATGATACGAAGAGAAAAACAAAATTCCTATAAAGACTTTTAACTCATTTATAGTTAGATTGAAGTTCAAATCATTTTTATAATGTTTGGCGTAGGTTACAGTTTCGTGCACAATATATTCTAGAATCTCGTGACACAACAAGTTTTCGAATATTCTACAGCTGATTTTCCTTCCAACTCCGTAATCATATTTTCCAAAAGTTGTTTAGCAGTATTAGATTCCGGCTGTATTTCAGAATATACTGGTTTACTCTTACGCCAAGTGACTGTCTTGCTTGTCCGAGATGTGGTTTGAGTAGGATGATTTTCCGCGACGTTATCGATCGTGCACGAAAATTCCACTTGACCAGCTACATCAGACACTGGCAAATCGTCGTCATGACCTTCTTCTATGTTAGTCATTTCATCTACCTCATCCGGCGGCAATATTGCAACTTCAATGCCATTCAACTTCTCATCACTAGAATCTTCAATATCTTGAAGACAGTCTACGATATCGGACATCTTCAAAGCTTTTTTATACTTTTTCTGCACTGGATCCATGATCTATAAATAATAAAAAATAGGAAATATAAATACATAGCCACACGAATACTTATAATCTTAAAGACAGGTATATTGTCAACAATTAGATAAAGAACAAAAATAAAATATTTTTACTTACCTATAATTTTTCAACCTTGTAAACAATTCACTTTTTTACTCTAGGATCTAGGTCTATAAACAATCACAATCGTTTCGTGTGACGAGATGTAATGTGTTAGGCGTAGACTAATCGACTAATGTAAACACAAGCAAGACCCCGCAAAAAACAAACAATTGACCAGTTCGAACCTGTACTTAGCGTGACAGGATCGAACACGTTTTCGCGGCAAATTGTACAGACAGGTTCCCAGTGTCATATTTATAGGACGTCTTATTTTGAATGTATATCACAAGTTCACAAATTGTTTTTTGTTTTTGTTTTTGTTTGTTTTATATTTGTTAGAGATCTAAGAATAAGTCTGCTGTACTTTGAAGTAGGAAGGGTTTTCTTTTAGGGTACATACAATCGGAACTCAATGCTCTCATTCAGTCAACAAAAGTGATCAATTTTAAAAAAATTATATTAAAATTACGTAAACATTTTTTACTGCGAAAAAACAATTATTTTATTAGAAAAATAGTGTAAAAATATAAATTTTAACAGAAATAATAAAAATAAAAGTCCTAATACGTAAAAAGAAATTTTGTTACTATTTTATGTTATATTTATATAAAGATTATTTTTTACTCGGACCTTAAGTTATCTCATATCTGCGTAAAAATAAAACGGTGTGTTTTTACTTTGTTTGAAGAGCACCTCCCTTCTTGCAACAAATATTGGCACTATCACTGCCATCATAAACATCAAATTCTTGTTTATCGGACTCTGTTTTAGTAAATACTATGATATTTTAAGGCGAGCGCTTATTCCCTGAGGTAACTTTGTTAATTATTTTAGGTGTGCATTATGATTTTTATGCTGGTCAGTGAACATGGAGAATGTTGTACAATGACCCATCATTACTTGACTCTTTCACTCGCGTATAAATATATAACCAACGCGCTCCCACATGTACAGTGATCGCCATAATCAAGATATTGCAATTATTTTAACAATCAGACTTGTTTTTGTGTTGTGTTCTTTGGTTCATCTTGCTGTTATTAGTTTTTAGAGAGTTTGAACGATATTTTTTTGTATTGGGATACGCTCGAGATTCCTAGCTAGTTAATTTATTTATTTATAACATACATGCCTACAAGATAACAGATGATAGCATTAGATACATTAAGTTAAAATTGTCTATTTTTAGTCATGATTAAATTACCAAATAAATCGCATTAAATTAAAATAAAAATAAAAAAATTGTTGAAATAATTGCAAAACAAATAAAATAATAAAAAAGTATAAAACGAAAACAATCAAATTAATAAAATAATTAATAAGTTTTAACGTGCAAAAAGATGGCAAAGTTGTATATCACGTCAAAAATAAGAGTCGAGAATCTTCTGCTGTCTATAATATAATATATAACCAAAACTTTGACTAAAGAAGAAAGAAAGGACTTGACATACCTACGAAAAAACGTGTATACCTAAACTGAGTCTGGCACAAAAATGGCGGCTTGACGTAGTGCTGCGCTCTATACTTAATATCGATAATGTGGCGCTTAATTAGAAACAGATTCTTTCGTGTGATTCGTCTCAAACACCCATAGGTTTTTTAAATCAATATGACGGATTTTTGACGCTAAATTGTAAGTCCTTAATTTTTTTTACTCAACCTATCGATAGGGGTATTAAAATAAAGGAGATTAAAAGGAGATTACTGAAAGATATTACAAGTTATACCTATGTTTTCGGTTCATTACGTTTAAGCAGTCATTTTTTATTTTTTTAAATGTAATTATCTATTATTAATGTTACAATTATTTCCCGGGAATTACTAAACAAGGAATACTAATTAAAAAAAAATTAATTGTTTGTTTGTTAGACAATAAATTAGGCTCAATCATCATACTCACACTAATTAAACTATAATAAATGCAAAAGTTTGAATGTTTGCTTGTTCCTCAATCACGCCAAAAGTATCAGACTAGTTTGAATGTAATAATTCGGCACACAAATAGTTTATTATCTGAATTAACATATAGGATACTTTTTATCCCACTTTAGAGGTCCCGAGGAATAGAATAAGAAATTTCGTAATAATGGAATTCCACGAGAGAAACATATGAAAATAACACACTCACCTCACTAAGGTCGCAATGACAACTGATATAGTTGTCTTTGACTGCGACAAAACATGCCGCCCGGCCACAGCGACAAAATTGTTGCCATATTCGGTAATGATAAAACTAACGTTGTCCTTTTTTACATACATTTTACATAAAAAAGAGACGCCGATATTTCATTACATTCCTACAACAAAAGATCTTTATGTCATGTCCTTTCTTTTTCTCTAGTCAAAGAGCCAAACCTATCACATCATTTACTACAAAAGTTTTTAAAAGTTTCTAAAAAACCGAAACAAGTTAATATTACGATCCAAATTAAATATTTATTCGTATTAACATATTTATTTTATTTTATTATATATGCTTTATTTAGCAGTAACTAAGTAAGTACTGTTTATCTTAGTAAATTTTTACACTAATATCAAATAATTACGATAAAAAAAATAAGAAGCTATTATATATAATTAAATTTATTATCTTATTTATTTATTATCTTTCTGCCTTCTGTCTCTAATACTTCGAAATATTTGACAAATTCGCTTTTCGTTTTAATTTGCACTATGAAGTTAAAAGCAAATATTTCTTTAATTTTCTTAAATGTATTAGTAGTTAGGTATCCTTGAGCCACGCCGTGTACAGAACAAAGACTCATGAAGATAGATATAACGAAAAAAGATAGATATAATAAAACGATGATTCTCACCACGATCTTTCATAGTTGGGTAACGTGGGTAAATCTTTCTTTCCCTGGCTTTTAAAACCTGGCCGCCAAACTCCAACACATCTAGCAAGTTTTGAATGACACCAAGCTTCGGGTCCCGCGACTTCGTTGCAGTGAACGAGTGAAGACGGCCACACTCGAGCGTGTGCCTGTTGTACTGTCATATGTCAGAGGTATCTATTTCTTGAAGCGAGTTTTCATCAGTCAAGTGTAAGGTCTCTATACAAGATGCAAAAGGAGAAGCTTGATTTTGAATATGATCACTTTTACATAAGACAAACTAAAATACCAATAAAAACCCGCAGACACATAGCTGATTTGAAGAATCGAAGTTTTGGTGAAGTCTACAGTCTGTGAACACGAACAGGATCGCCCTCATCACTACATCAGATTCGGTAGACCACAAATACTCGCTAAAGAACACCGATTCTTTCCAAGGATGATTCGCGAGGCTACTGAAAAACATTCTATTTTCAAGGAAGGAGATGGCTAGAGTTTACGAGATCTGTTTGGGATGCTTTAATTAATTAAATTAAATCCCAACCCAAGCATATAACTGCAAGTCTTCAAGATATTATAAGTTCATACTGCATAGACCGAAACAAAAATATAATAATTTTAATCTCGAGGTAGACGTGATGAATTATGACATTGAGACGTCGAACACCTTAGTCCCCCCTTCACCACCCCCATAACTAAGTTTTACTGAAATATTTAGTGTCCGCGTATATATAAGAAATTCTTATGATTTTTGATAAATGACATTATATATAATTATCTTGACGTGCCAGACCTAAAATATTATCGAGACTGGCGAGGGGTGTAGCAGCGTAAAAGCTGTGAAATATCGGTATAGCAGACGTTAATCCGCCAGCTCAGCGTAACTATTATGACAAATCTCTCTACAGATCTCTCTAGAGATACGCCTTCTAAAAATGATGAGGACCATGTCCAGTGGTGTGCTCGTACTCTACGGTCTGAAGATGAAGAAGAAGGATTACCAATTCCTGATTTCTGTAACATAAAATTTATATTATACAAGTCAAAAATCTATTTTCAAAATGTCCAACAGGCTGAGGTATACAACATTGAATAAAATATAAGAGCATGTAATTCTGAAAGTTTGCAATACATGTTGCATCTGTTGCCTGCTTCGTGCATAACCATTGACGTTTTCTCTAGAGTGCAGTACCATCATTGTCTGAAAACACAAGATAGAAAATTTAATATTTTTACATGAATATTACAGACAGAGTGACGACCTGGTAAGACATGCAGGAAGTCGATGGATGCAGGTAGCTCAGGACAGTGCTTTGTGGCATTACTTGGGGGAGGCCTATGTTCAGCAGTGGACTTGTGAAGGGCTGTAATGATGATGATGATGATGAATATTACAGATGTTAAAAATTCACCTACGATAAAATATATTCAATGCGTTAAACCAATTTCCGTAAAATAACGTCCAAATCATCATTTATTGTGTTCGTTAGCACAATATATAAGGGTGAGGTCGGTATTTGTTGGAATTGTTTATCACCAATAACGTTTTCATATAGTAACCGTTTAAGTCTATTAAAGTCCAATACTGATCATAGGTCTCCTACGTAGATTGCCTCATAGGGGGACATTTGCCACAGTTGCCCGACTTTGCAAACGGGTCGGCAACCGCATTTTTTATATTTTTATTCGTAATTAGGAAGAAGCTGCTGCCCATCTCCTGATTATTTTCCCGCTATCGCCCCCTACGACACCAACTTGACGATATGTCGTTTGTGTGGTAATGGATATGTCAAATATAAATGAAGCAGGCAAAACCAAAATTCAATTAAAGTAATCACAGCATTTTTCACGAAAATCTGAAAAACCACAAAGGTACAAATGTTCTGCCTGATTAATTTGTACGTTTCATTGTTGCAAGATACATCTTGTCGTGTTGGTAGGTGAGGTTGAAAATCCGTAACCATATTAGCCACTAGGAACTATTTAGCGCCAGGCTCAGGCAGTTCACGAGTGGCAAAGCAACTTTGCGGATGCGAGACGGGACGGCGTCGTGTTCCTTCGCGCACGGCTGGTGCCCTGCACTGATGGAGAACTACGCAAGCGCGTCGACGCGCAACTCGACTCCATGCTGCGAGATGATATCATCGAGTCTGTCGACTGATCTGACTAAGCCTCAGCCATTGTTCCGGTAACTAAAGTAGATAGCTGCTTGGGAATTTGTACTGACTAAAAAACAACCGTTAATCCGGTATTGCAGATTGATCGATATAACTTATCACGAATTGATGACCTTATGGTAAATCTAAGCGGGGCATGCAATTATCTCAAAATAGATTTATCACAAGCGTCCAATCAGATCGAGTTAGGTGATACAAAAAATACACAGTTATAAACACACACACGGGCTTGTATAGGTATAACAGATTAGTCGAGCCCGGGAATATTTCAACGTATGATGTGTAATGTACTGCAGGGGATACCTAACGTGGAAATATTTCCAGATAACATCATCATTGGGGGGGGGGGGGAAACCAAAGACGTATATTTAAAGGCTCTGGAGGCAGTAATAAGTAGACTACATAAATCGGATTTCAAATTAAAAAGTAGTAAATGTGTATTTCTAGTGGACGAGGTGCGGCATTAGGGATATATTGTAAGTACCAAAGGAATTAAAACCGATCCCTCGAAGGTAAAAGCCATATTAGGGATACCTAGGCCGGCTAAAGTAACGTAACTGCGGTCGTTTCTAGGTATTTTGAATTTCTACGGCAAAAAAAAACATAAACACTCACCCCTGTTACCCAGAAGGGTAGGCAGAGCCCGACTTCCATTTAGCACGATCCTGACATAACTCTCTCGCCTCCTCCACATCCATATACCTACGCATACATACTCGTCGGTTAAGGGTACTCTCAATTCAGCCCATTTTTAATATACCGCCAATTTGGTCGACAAATTTTCGCCCTTTACGACTCTTCCATTCACTTCTGCAACGAATTTCGGTAAAGAGGAAGAAATATGGTATAGGCAATATTTGAAGGGCGAAAAATGGATTCAGGGTCGCGTTGTAGACGTTCTAGGCTCTAGAAATTTTAAAGTAAAAGGTAAAAGTGGGGAAGTTATACATAGACATATCCATCAGCTGCGTAAATGAAAAATGAATGGACCAACATTCAACTAACAGATTCTGAAGAGGTTTAGATAGTAGTAGTCCCGCCCAAAAGTTGAGGAGCCGACGGAGGCGACTAGTTCGTCTCCCATAGGGGTAGATCGGTCTAAGCTAGAGAGGACTATTCCGTAGTCACTAGAACGGCATTTCTCTTTGCCCTTTGTGACTACATCCCGAGCTTGCCCTATTAGGAAATCTAGAATAAATCAACGTAGTTATGAGTTGTAGGGGAAGTAATAGTTCTTTTAAGGTATATTTTATGGTTTATTTTAGGGGTAAGAAACAGTTTAGGTAAAGGTAATTTAAGTACAATGTTATGTTTAAATTAGATGGGTATTATTTTTAAGTGTCATCGTTATGGTTGGCTTAGGATAATTATGTATTAGTTTTAAGTATTATTGCTATGGTTGCTTTAGGCTAAATTATTGTATTTTATCTTCTATAAATAAATCAATGAAGTCACATAGAAAGAAGAATAAATAGGCTATCTAATGATACGCAACTTAATAATATAGAACAGGCTTAGAAATACACGAAAAAAACCCTTTGTCGGAACAATTCACGCACACACATAAATGCATATTTTTCTGAGTACCAACCTACATTATTTTAAGTTTTTTTTACATAAAAATACCTGCATGGTTGATTTTTTTTGTAAATGTAATTTTGTAATGAATTTGTAATTTGTAATTTTGTAGTAAATAAATAAGAGCACATGCAAATTGTTTTTATGCAAATATAAAGTACCTAAACTTACGCAAACATATCGTCTGATTTTTTTAATATTATTACAATAGTAAATATTTTTGTAAAACAAAACTTTATAAAAATAGTAAATATTTTTACAAAGTTTTTTTATAAATATGTAAAGAATATTTATAGTACTTACACATTTTCAAAGAAAAAATGCAAAAAAAACAGTAGATCACAAACAAAATCCAATATTTTTAGGGTTCGCCATGTCTATCTGTCCGTCTGTCCGTCCTCGCTTAATCCCTGTGACCCTTAGCACTAGAAAGCTGAAATTTGGTACCAATATGTGTATAAGTCACGCCGACAACGTGGTAAAATAAAAATTGGAGCAAAATGTTTTATTAGGGTAGCCCACCTATATGTAAAGTGGGTAAGTAAGTGATTTTTTTTTAATTTCAACCCTAACGTGTGATATATTGTCGGAAAGGTATTTAAAATGAATAGGGGTTTACTAAGATCATTTTTTGATAATGTCAATAATTTCGGAAACAATCGCTCCAAAAATAAAAAACAAAGTGTCCCCCCCTCTAACTTTTGAACAATAAGTTAAGAAAATATGATAAAAATCTGAAAAATAGAACTTCATAAGGACTTTCTAGGAAAATCATTTTGAACTTGGATGGAAACAACAGTACCCACTACCGGGAGCAGATGCAGGAGCGCGGAGCGCTGCTGGAGCGCGAACATGATGGATCCACCTTTAAACTCATAAGTGGGAACACTTATTGTGACGGACGGGAAACTACGGAACCCTACACTGAGCGTGGCCCGACACGCTCTTGGCCGGTTTTTTTTTATAGTAAACTTCGCACTCAAGCGCAGTCAAGGACGAAAGGGTTTGAATGAAATCTGATTTGAATGACTATTGCTTTAATTATGTGATTCTGGCATGAATGAGTAGTATGTTTCTTTATCATTCATTTGATATATGGCACAAGTGATAAGATATCGTAGTTTAGAACATATAAGGTTTTAAACAGGTCGGTATACGAGTAGAGCCGGCCCGCCGCCGGGCGGTTCTTTTAACACACCATATTCATGTAAGGTTGGCATTAAAAAAGAAGGCTTTATATATGTAACTTACAACCTGTAGGATACATTGTAGCACAAGATGTAAGCACTCACCTTTTTAGCATATTATATGATACGTAAAACCGTTACAACTCTGAGTTTAAACGCTTATTTTTGATTTCTTTCAATGCATCATATGCAATACATACGTACTTTGGAGTAGAAGTGTTTACACCATTATATAGAAACAGTTGTAACTCAGAGTGCAAACACTAGTATTATATTTCATTCGACGCACCACATACTAAGGTTTGGTTAGCATTCAAATAAGGTTTTACCGAGTTTACACGGTTACTTAAAAGCCGTTGTAACTCAGGCTATAGGCTCGCGCAAGACTTCTTATAACGAAAGTGAGGTTGGCATTTTGAAAATAAGCTTATATATCGCTTACACCCTGCAGTATAATGTTGCTGTACTTACGATACGATAATTTATAAAGAACTAATTTATTTTAATGTATATTTTAAAAGGGAAAATAAAGCATTATGTTTGGATTAAAAAGAAATGATATTTGCAGTATCACCTAATTGCTTTTCAGTTTCAACGTTTCTCGCTTGATCTTTAATTAAAGCATTGTGCGTACTTTCGATGACAAACCCCTTTTCGTATCTAATTGTAGAACGTGACATGAATATTTTCATTGTGATTTAAATTATATTCCTTTTTTTCTATTAAGTAAGTAAAATTGAAAGATTTTTTTATATCAGCTTATGTTATTTTGTGCTCCCTACGATGCATAAAGGCATCATTAATCTATAAAGAAATAATACAACCCAATATAAAAATTATTATTATTATTATTTTTGGGGTATCTGTATAGTTTTCTCATCTGGTTGGTTTCTATAAATATATAATTATAAATTAAAATGAAAAGATAAATATACATAAATATCAATAAAATAAAATAAATACAAAAATACACAAATAAATAAAGATCCAACCAGATGGAAGCCCTCGGCAGGGGAGACCAAACGGCCGAGGGTTAAGGGGAAAGGGAAAGAAACCGACGGACGATGCGGGCGGTATCGAGGACCACTGCCTTCTGCATTTGAGCCCGGAGCGGTCCGTCACGGAGTCCCAGTCGCTTCAGATGACCCGAGAGGCTGACTGGGATTAGCCCATTCGCAGAGACGACTACAGGAATAATTTCGGTGGGCCAACCACCCCACATGTCAGTCACCTCGTGAGCCAGGTCCAGATATTTTGTTCGCTTATCTGTTTCGGCTTTCACGAGGTTCTCGTTATACGGAATGGTAATGTCGACCAAAAATATCCTTGACTGTGCCCGGTCCATCAGCACAATATTAGGCTTATTTGCAAGAATAGTCCTGTCTGTGATGATGGCCCGGTCCCAGTAGAGCCTGGCGCGGTCATTTTCGAGCACGGCTTCCGGCAAGTACTTGTAATACGGCAATTTCCGGTCCACGAGACCGTATTTCAGAGCGAGCTCCTGGTGTAGAATTCTGGCTACTAGGTTGTGCCTGTGCAAGTACTCAGAGTTAGAAAGCGCCGAACAACCGGAGATAACATGCCTAAGTGACTCCCCGGGATGGCGACAAGCTCGACAGACGTCGACGGTGCCATCCTTTAGGATGTATCTCCGATAGTTGTTGGTCTTAATAACCTGATCCTGTATTGCACAGACAAAACCCTCGGTTTCCCCGAAGAGGTCACCGAAACGTAGTCAGTTGAGGGAGACGACTGTATCTACGAAGGGCTCATGTAGAGCCCTGTAGTACCTCCCGTGGAGCTCCTTCTACTTCCATACGGGCTCCCGGTCGGAAATGCTAAGCATTGCTGGGTCCTGCCATTGCTCGTTGGCCAAGGATAGAGGAGTAAGCCCTTTATCACTAGAAATGACGTCATTATAGAATGGATCATCCGATCTCGCTAGGAAGTAATGACGGAGGCTGCACACTTCACGATTATGCATAGTGAGCGCGCTCGGAAAGCCACGCCCACCATGCTTTCGCGGCAAGTACAGCCTCATTACCGACGATCTCGGATGATGCATCCTATGGGACGTCATGGTAGTGCGGACTTTTCTATCCAGGGTGTGAAGTTCAGTCTGAGTCCACCTGAGTATGCCAAAGGTATACATAAGGACAGGTATGACCCAACCGTTATATGCGTGTGTCTTATTCACACCGGACAAAAGGCTATTAAGCAATTTGGTCAAGCGTGCATAAAACACGTCGCAAACTGACTGTTTCATACCAGCCTCATCGATACCGATGTTCTGTGACATACCCAGGTATCGGTATGTTTCAGCCTCGGAAAGGGTCCTTAAATTGACGGGCATAGATAAATCTATGCCCTCAGAGTTAGTAATCCTTCCCCTCTCAACATGGAGGACCGCACACTTATCCGTCCCCAGCTCCATTCCAATGGAACTGCTAAACTCACAAGTGATTTTTAGCAATTCCATAAGATGGGAGCGATTGGAGGCGAATAACTTAAGGTCATCCATATAGAAAAGGTGGGTCACTTTTGTCCCTCCTTTCCGTAGCTGAAATCCTCTCCCGGATCCCTCCAGTAAGGTACTGAGAGGGTTCAGGGAGAGGCAGAACCAGATTGGACTCAGACAATCGCCCTGGAAGATACCCCTTCTTATCCTTATGTGGTTCTCCGCAGCCATCATCCGCTCACCCAGATGACAAAGGATCGTACTCCACTGCCCCATACACTGCTCTAGGAAGTCTCTCACTGTACAGTCTATCTTGTACAGTTCGAGGACTCTCTTTAGCCATGTATGGGGCACCGAGTCGAATGCCTTTCTGTAGTCTATCCAGGCGGCGGAGAAGTTCCGACGGTTGCGTTTCACCACTTTGCCAATGACCGCGTCAATGAGGAGTGGTTCCTTAGTTCCACGACCACCGCCCCGACATCCATTTTGAGCGCGTAACATCACCTGATTTAGCTCCAGGTGACGAGTGATTCTCGCGCTCAAAATGGATGTCAGTGTCTTATATATGGTGGGTAGACATGTAATGGGGCAGTATTTGCTCGGGTCCGTGGTAACCTGGTCTTTAGGAACCAAATGAGTGATCCCAGTAGTGAAGAAGCTAGGGAGCGACTTATGGTTGAGAGCCTCTTGAAACTGACCGGCGAGCACAGCGTGACACACCATGAACCCCTTCAGCCAGTAGTGATGCAGTCCGTCGAGTCCCGGACTTTTCCAGTTCGGGGCTCTACGGACCGCCTCAGCTACGTCATCCGGCGTTATGATGACGGGGTCCATGGGCGTAATAGTCGCACACTGACTCGCCACAACTTCCATCCAAGGGCCCTCGCTGTGGTTTACGGGCTCTGACCACAGGCCACGCCAAAATGCGACAGTGTTAGCCTGATTCGGTCCTGGGCCCCCTCCACATACCTCTGGTCGCTCCAATGATTTGTAGAGCCTCTTCTGATCACTCTGGAAGAGACGATTCTGGTTGAACCAGCTTGACCTCTCGGTAAATCGGTGAATCCGCTTCCCCCAAGCAGCAATCTTTTGCTTCAGGTCGTCTATGCGCTCCGTTAGTTTCTGCGTGATATCCGGCTGGGACAAACTGATATTTGTCCCAGCAAACACCATTCTAACGGTGCGCACAACTGAGTCCGTCTCGCAAAGTTCCCGGCTGGCTTCCAAATAGGTTACCAGCATTGGGTTAAGAGCCCTCACGACAGCCCGATTTCGCTTGCTTAGGGGTATGCGGGGAAGTCGCGGTCGATTTTCGAGAGGCATGCTGCGCGTTTCCAAAATCGCCTCTTCCAATATACTCCTCATTTGCTCTAGTTCGTGGGAGAACATTTCATCATCGTCTGAATCAACCACAACTGGAAGATCCATGGCGGCTTATACGCGTGGCAGCTGGTCTGTCGCCTGAGGAGCCTCATCCCCAGCCGTAGCCAATTAATTCGATGAGGGAATGGCCTCACGTCGTAGTCGTTCGATCTCGGCATCATCGAATATTTTCGAGCGCATGATGTACCGAACTCGGTCTGCCAGGTTTTGTTCCGTGACGGGAATATACGGCTCCAGCTCAGCAAACAAGCAATGCATCTGAGCCCGATACGCTATCCCCGCGGTTTCTTCCCCTTTCGCCCTATAGTACGCCCGCAATGCGTTTGCGTTCATATCCCTTGCCCAACGCATGCGGCGCACTCCACCAGCGGCGGATGCCGCTTGCCGAGTCCGAGAGGACCCTGCCGACATCAAGCCGTCTGGTGGGGATGATGGATGCGGGGGGCTGTTAGGTGATCTTGCAGCTCCTCGCGCTCGGATGGCGGCCCGCATGCTGCCGCGTCCAGCGCCAGCTCCAGACGCGCCCCGGCGACCCCCAGGCAGCGGCCCTATACGTTTTCCAATCTTATCCATCATCCATTTTTGGGCGCCAATTAACGGGAGACGCCCAGGCCCGGCACCGTTTCATTGTATCATTGTACGGCCTTAAGCACAAACGGGCCTTTGCACCCTGAGTACTGCCGAGGCACGGCGCTCACACCTCTTGGCAAGGCGCTGACTAACTGCACCGACGTAGCAGTTTTGTCACTTAACTGTTTCGTCAGCGGGCGATGGGGTCGTCACTTCCCTACGCCTTTTAATTTGTTATTATTATTATTATTATTACTTTGCTTATATCCGCTTAATAAAATAAAATGATCTTAACTAGATTCAAGAATTCAAAGTTACTATTTACAATAGTTTAAAGAGCAACAGCTGCCCTCCCTCAATCGCGTGCACTTTTTTTGTCACCACTACTCCCAGCACCGCTACTTACACCATTACCCTAGAAAAAGCAACACCACCGTCTTGAACGCCGCGTAAAAGCCGCTCTGTCGAACATTGCTTGCAATTTTTTCAGATATGGAGCCTATGTAGTTCTAACTACTCACATATCGACGAACACTGGCCGAATCGTATACGAATAATAACGAACAAAATGCTTTTGTTTCTTTTTAATTAAACTTTTGAAGAGGTGTTTTGAAATACAGTTAGAGACCGCAACAATCTTGTACTAATTCAAGCTTAAATAAAACTCTGTCGTAGACTTAATTTATTTTATTAAGGAAAACATCCAGTTGTCTTTTTGTGCCAGTCAAGCAAATAATTATGTGGTTTATATATCTTTAATAGTTTTTTGTTTAGAGGAGGGGTCAAACAATCATGCGGGTCACCTGATGGTAAGTGACTACCACCGCCCATGGACAACCGCAATACCAGGGGATTCACAGATGGATTACCGGTCCTTTGAAAGGAGTAAGCTCTTTTCTTGAAGGTCTCTAAATCGTATTGGTCTGGAAATGTCGCCGGTGGTAAACAATTCCATAGAAAAGTTGTACGAGGAAGAAAGCTTCTAGTAAAACCTACAGCAGTGGACCGCCAAGCATCCAGTGGTGAGGATGGTATCGGGAACTTTGACTCAATTTTGAGTATAAAATATTTTGATTAACAACTATGTGTTCTTTTACGAAATTATCCGTGAAAATGTCCGCCATAAGGGGACTTAGAGGGGACTCAATAGCTAATTTTTTGTAGATAGAAACACACGGAGAAGACTCAGAACCATGCGTTGTGGTATTCCTTTGGGGAGGCCTATATTCGGCAGTGGAGTTATGAAAGGCTGTAATAATGATGATGATAATGGTGATGATGATGATGATGATATACGATATAATCGCAACGCTTACCATTGGATGTTAAGAGTTCATTTGGCTCTTCCTGTATTCGCCCCTTACCATTTGATACTCATGAGAACTTATGGAATATTTTATTACGTCGTCGTCGTAGTAGTAGTTACTCGTGGGTTTGAATTTGCCTTTCGACTTAATACAAACATATTTATCTTACGGTATTGTATACTAGTGGTTAAATAGCGATTAGAAACTAATAGGAGAGGCCCCTATCCAACAGTGGTATATAACAAGCTGATGAGAAAAAAGTTGTAAATATCAGTTTCGACTTTAAACAACTAAAAGAATACTTACTAATTAGTTGTTTCTTCTAGTTGTATTTCTAGTTGTTTCGTTAATTATTTGAAGTGTCTTTTAATTTTTATTAAAAGCTACCCCTTTAATTGGATTAAGAAATATCACGATCTCATCGTCATCTATTTAGTTACGTTAAGCATTTCTTTTCTTATTTTCCCTCCATTGGGGACAAACACATTTTCCCCTAAATTTATTTAGGACCACCTCTGTAGATTTATCTCTTTGATTAAAAAACATCAAATTGGTTAACAATTATTGATGAATTGATACAACAAAAACTGTCGAGTGGTTGACCTCCATCTTTTTTAAAATTGGCTAACTACAACTCTATATTTTAGTTTAGTAAAATACTATTACGTAATTACTAGGATATCCTCCACCTGATATTTCTACGAAGTAAACCTAAATCAGCTAAGCTGGAATAAATGACCTACTTACTTTGTCTTTGTGTTACTTGCGCAGTCTAGATATATTCAGAAATTCGATTTTCAATCTGTATTTTATGGATATAACAAATGCTCAAGCTTTGTGCAACTTTCCCACGCTATAAGTGAGTGGCTTTTAGTCTTATGTCTTTGTCTTTATTTGTAAACATAAGTCTCATATTCTTTTCTTTGTGAACTTTATTAAATGTCTCATATAAACATGAGTTACAATTAAACAAAAAAGTTGAGTAAGTGTTGTCTTTTTAACTGTACTAGGTGGTTGGATTTTTTTCCGTTCGTCCGTCTGCGGAGATACCATCCTTTTACGAAACTCAAACCGCCAAATAGCATTGTGCACCAGTATGAAGGTAAAGACCTGGTTTAATTATAGGCTGTGACGCGTTCCATCTTAGTTCTCAAAGATGAAAACAAATCTGTAACCTTCTTTGCTCAAAGTTGGTTGAAGGCGTCTATTGGCTTAAGTAGCTGCCCTCAGATGAAAAGTAAGTTTCTTTGTCAATTAAAATAATAAAAAAGGTACCCAGTAATAACCCACAACAGAAATATATTGAAGTTGGTAAAATATGTCAATGGGCTGCGGGAAGGATTAGCTAAAGCTGTACCAGATAACTTGCTTCTTTGACATTGCTTCTGGGTACTATACATCTGCCAGTCTGGGTAATTAATATCTTAGCATTTTATTTTCATGCAACGTGAGTTAACAAAGTTCAATCCTCTAGGCATTGTTTGTTAATTGATAATTGCAATTATTGTGTTCAGTGGTAAAAGAGTGTTCCTTTATCGTCGAGAGTAAAAATGCATAAGCAAAAAATAAATAATGTTTCGAGGAGATACAACATTCTGCCAACACACATTGAATCTGCACGGTGAACTCTTCCCAGCTCAAATCTCTTTCAGAAATAATTACCTGTGCCCAGCATTAAAACCTATATAGGCTGCGACTTTACTACAGAACTTAATTTTCATCATCACTTGACATTGACCTCCCCGTTGTAGGGAGGTTTTTCCTTAATAATTACATTTCGCAGGCGGATTGAAGACCATAGGTCTTGCAGTTTTGACACTGCTGCCCGTTAACGGTTTTCGAGTTTTCGTGCGATGTAAATAAGGTAGTACAGCGCCGTCTTTAATAAGCCATAAGATTTATCATATTACTTAATAACATTTAATATTATTGCACATTTGAACACCATGATTTAAGCATCTGTTCAATTTTAGGGTGACCAAACAACTACATAATCTACCGGATGATAAGTGATACCTGATACTGTTATCAATAAACTTCTACTTCTTCAAGAGGGTACAGTTATGGTTTTCATAGTTTTAATCTAATAATAGCGCTATTTTTTACTGTCATATAAACTAATAATTAGTAACTGATGAAATCGAAGATAATTCACATTTACACCTTCTATAGTAATGCTGTTGTATCATAGACCTTACTATTATGTCTTTAATATATGGGACTTCAACCCACAACTCTACTATTGTAATGCTAACACATTATACAGACCTTCTATAGTATTTCTTTTCTATCATGGAACTTAATATTTTATGTCTTTAATATATGGGACTTCAACCCTCAACTCTACTATTGTAACGCTAATTCATCATAGAGACCTTCTATAATAATGCTTTTGTATCATAAACCTTACTATCGTAAGTCCCTAATATAGGAATAAACATTGTGCAACAGTACTATAAGTAGCCGATCACCCGACCACCCCGTATATATGTACAACCTTGGGTATGTTTGTACACGAACACTCTCCATAACTTAAGAATTTTCTTATACGTGAACACGCTTCATGACTTAAGATATTTTCTTTTGTACACGAACTCCATGACATGGGCAATATTTAACCAATTTTACAATTATTTTATAAATGTTATATATCTTTATTTTTATAATATTTTCGGGCTGTGTTTATATTATTTATCACATTTTGAATATTTTAACAAAGTGTATAATAAATTTATTGATTTTGAAAGACAGTATTAAGCCATTAATTTACTATAATACTTAATGTCTGAAATGAATTTATTTTAACTTCATGCTTATTAATGTATTTTTATTGTATAATATATTTTTTCAAAGATCATTTTTTCTGGCTTTATATAGAAATTAATCTTTAGTTATTTATTATAATAATGGGCTATCACAATCCACCCCCAAATTTTATGTTAATGACTCACACAGTGAAGTTGTTTCTAAAAAAATTACTATATTGAGAGCATACAGAAATTATTCAATAAA
The DNA here is from genome assembly GCA_036936625.1 of Parnassius smintheus behrii. Classification (NCBI taxonomy): domain Eukaryota; kingdom Metazoa; phylum Arthropoda; class Insecta; order Lepidoptera; family Papilionidae; genus Parnassius; species Parnassius smintheus. Next base: position 13,203,900 of record JAUPFT010000019.1, read on the forward strand.
CTTATGTGTATCTGTCCTTTCCTTTTTCAATCTGTTACAATTTAGTTAATACAGAGTATTTTTGTGAACACGTACAGTATCGCCCCGTCACTACATCAGATTTGATAGACGTATCCTTGCTAAAGAACACCGATTCCTTTCCAGGCTGATTCGCGAGGCTATTGAAATTAAAAGACATCCTATTTCAATACGGAAGTTGGTGGGACGCTACCGTCTGCTTGGTATCCTATAATTTATAAAATTAAATGTCAACCCAAACGAACAATTGCAACTACTTCAAAATACTATAAGTTCATACTATAGTATGAACTACTAAAGTACGAACTAGAGACTACATTCATAATCAAGCTTGTACACTTCTGCATCTTGTAGAGGAATATGATACATAACGGATGGTGGGAACTGACTAATCTTCTTCGGCGGCTTGTAGAATGTTCTAATAGAAGCTCGCTTCAAGATGTAGCCAATCTTATCTGTGATACCTCTGACTCATGATAGTACAGCAGGCGCACACTTGACTGTGGCTGGCTTTACTCAATCAAACAAAGATTTGCCCACAACAGCTAACTGTGAAGTGTAATATGGATATATATGGTGTTCAGTGTGAACGTAAACCTTCTTTTGTTCAGCCTACAAATGCTACAGTCTTAATACGCTTTCACTAAAACATCCCAATATCATAAAGCTAAACCTCAGAGATACTAACCGTAACTAACCTATACCCATGTACTGGTATTACGTCTGCGGGGCTATCGGAACTGCACTTTATGAGTTTACATTTCCATTTCTCTCATTCTTTACTTCCTTGCCACATCCATATTTCCTTTTTCTTCACATGGAAGTTATAATATTTCGTATATAACAAAACCAAACCTTGCTTCTTTTAGTCTATTCTTTTGAATGCACATATCCCACAAAGGATTCATAAGACCGAAATAGTGATATTGAATGGATAAAATGGAAATAGGCATGTGTATATATATATATATATATATATATATATATATATATATATATATATATATATATATATATATATATATATATATATATATTATAATACATAAAATATAAAAGGTTTATTGACTACCCTTATGCGCCTGAATCTCCATTAAATAAATTAATAAAGAATTTTTGAACAAAGCTGATTTTTAATAAACTTGACATTTTGTTTTGTGATCTGTGCCTTTATTATGTTAACGAGCCTTGCAGCTGTTACCTTTTTAACGAATAACCATTGCGTGACGTTGCGATTCTAATAAACTTCAAGTGATTTGTGATTATTACTGCCATTGCCAGATTGCTGATGCTGGATAAAACTTTCAAACCGGAATTCCTGAATTATTGGACGCAAATGAATGTTCGACTAAACAAACACGATTATTAAATTTTATTGAAGATGGAGGTCGGCTTTGCCTGCACAAGGTCTATTATTATGGAGTTAATTATAGTATGTATTTAACATAATCAAAAATTATTTAGTTTATCTTTTCGTTTGTTAAAAATCTTCGAGATTTTTCGTATAAACTACAGCTTTCATCCCTCCTGGATTTGATTTGTATGTTTGTAAAGTTTCATTACAGATAACAAACAGACAGAAAAAATAAAAAAATGTTTATTAATGTCTTAATAGCAAGCAAATTATCCCTTTATGTCAATATAAGTCAGTTATTTCGATATTACATAAACCATAGAATACTATAATACACAACAGAAAGGCTGTAAACCTTATTTTGTACGAGGAGAGGCGTCGCCGGGAGCACACATACAAGAAATAACGTCGTGTTATCACTACTACAAACCCGATTTTCTGTGTTGACAGACAGATTTTAATACATATTTATTTGTAAATAGCGCGTAATTCGGCATTTTCTAAATAATTTTCATACGAAATATGGAAACGATTGTAACGTTAAAACACATCTCTTGTCGACATTTATACGTGTGAATTGACGTGTTAGTGTCATTTTGGTGGCTACACGGGCTCCGCCCACTCCCCCCGTTCTGTTATGTATGTAACTATAGTATTCTATGACGTAAACACATTTTATTTATATGTATTTAAAGGTGAAAAGTTTAAGTTAAAGTCTGTATATGCCTTATTCCTGATGTGACGGCCCAATATTATTATTAATAATTAAATTCAATATAAAGGGGCTTCAAAAATAGTCTTAAAAGATATATATTAAGCAATTAAGTCAAATTAATAAACATAAAGTTAATATATTTCAGACATTATCCCAATAACAAAGCAAATTAAGGGCAAAATTATTGTTTCTTGTAATAAGTAAATTTATTATAAAAAACTTGTAAAAAATATTTAAAATAAGATAAATAATAGAAATACAAGTCAAAAAATATTATAAAATTAAGTTAAATAACGTTTATAAGATAATTAGAAAATTTGTTAAAAATTGTTTCAGTCATGGGAGGTGTTCGTGTATAAAAGAAAATTTTTCTAAGTTGTGGAAGGAGTTCACGTATAGATGAAATTTCCTAAGTTGTTGAAGGAGTTCATGTATTAAAGAAAATTTTCCTAAGTTATTGAAGGTGTTCGTGTATAGATGTCTTGTATGGATGAGCTGCCGGAGATACATTCCTGCAGTTCTACATATATATGGGGTGGTCGGGAGCCCGACTGCCTGAAGTACTGTAGCACAATGACTAGTCCTATATTAGGGACTTATGATATTAAACTCAATGATACAAAAGCAATACTATAGAAGGTCTCCATGATGAATTTGCATTACAATACGGGTTCGAACCCTATATATGAATGACTTATGAAAGTAAGGTCTATGATTCAAAAGCAATACTATAGAAGGTCTCTGTGATTAATTTGCATTACAATAGTAGGGTCGTGGGTTCGAATCCTATATATGAATGTTTTATGAAAGTAAGGTCTATGATTCAAAAGCGATACTATAGAAGGTCTCTGTGATTAATATGCATTACAATAGTAGGGTCGTGGGTTCGAATCCTATATATGAATGACTTATGAAAGTAAGGTCTATGATTCAAAAGCAATACTATAGAAGGTCTCTATGATTAATATGCATTACAATAGTAGGGTCATGGGTTCGAATCCTGTATATACATGACTTATGAAAGTGAGGTCTATGATACAAAAGCGATATTATAGGAGGTCTCCTTGATGCATAAGCATTGTATGGGGTGGTCGGGTGACTGACTGCTCCTAGTACTGTAGCAAAATGACTAGTCCTTATTAGGGACTTGAAAAGGAATATTATGGTGGCGTGTGTGCTGCTTCACGAGCAATTGGTCCGAGGTAAACTTGGACTCGCTAACCGATGTGTCCTAGACATATCATCTTAGTGTCGGTGGTAAGCGGGTTTGTTGTAGCAATACGGCTTTCCCGTGGACATCGCACACCCATACCGGTTGTGGGCGGCGTAGTAGCGCATAGCGATGCGTCGTCTATATTTCGGATTGGGATGATGAGTGTGTTTAGTAGCACTTTTAAGTGTAACAGGCATACTCAACTTCATGTCTTAGTGCATTAGCGCTATGATACGTGAAGTTTTGTCCACTGGCGTCTTAGTAGCGTGCTACTACGATACGTTGGTGCAGTTTTATATAACAACAATCTTAGTGCCGGTGGTAAGCGGGTTTGTTGTAGCAATACGACTTTCCCGTGGACATCGCACACCCATACCGTTTGTGGGCGACGTCGTTGCGCATAGCGATGTGTCGTCTATCTTTCGGATGGGGATGATGAGTGTGTTTGGTAGCACTTTTAAGTGTAACAGGCATACTCAGCTTCATGTCTTAGTGCATTAGCGCTATAATACGTGGAGTTTTGTTCATTGGCGTCTTAGTAGCGTGCTACTATGATACGTTGGTGACATTTTTTATATAACAACAATACTAACTTTGTTGCCAAAGTCGATAGGAGTCATGTGGGTGTGTTGTGAGGGTGCGCCGCCCGTATGATAGTTGCATTGATGCTTACTGCTACTTGCGGTATTGCGTCTTGTGATGGATCTGCGGGTGTGCTGCGCCTGATTCGACGCATTCCTGATGTTCTGGTCGATGGAGGTATATAATTAACATCTTAGTGTCGGTGGTAAGCGGGTTTGTTGTAGCAATACGGCTTTCCCGTGGACATCGCACACCCATACCGTTTGTGGGCAACGTCGTTGCGCATAGCGATGTGTCGTCTATCTTTCGGATGGGGATGATGAGTGTGTTTGGTAGCACTTTTAAGTGTAACAGGCATACTCAGCTTCATGTCTTAGTGCATTAGCGCTATGATACGTGAAGTTTTGTTCATTGGCGTCTTAGTAGCGTGCTACTATGATACGTTGGTGACATTTTTTATATAACAACAATACGAACTTTGTTGCCAAAATCGATAGGAGTCATGTGGGGTGTGTTGTGAGGGTGCGCCGCCCGTATGATAGTTGCATTGATGTTTACTGCTACTTGCGGTATTGCGTCTTGTGATGGATCTTTTTTTTTTTTTTTTTTTTTGCGGATGGAAAATCATCTAATGACCCCTTTCGCTCTGGGTGGAGCGCAAGGGAGTGTCAGACTTTTACTGACTAAAACCATCCGTGTTCCTTCAGTGCCCTTACGTTCCGGAGCCGCGGTATCTCTTTCGAACAGCCCGCAGCCCCGGCAGGCGTCGGCCCTTGCGGGCCCCTTCACGCTGCTGACAGCTCTTTGAGGCGCGCGTGGAACAAAACGCGCCGTCGACACGGCCTGTCGTCATTAGACGGACGGACGACGAGCTACCCATTGCTCGCCGTCCACAGGCCTGCGCCTACGGTGGCCGGGGGCCACGACGTAGCCCCCGACGCCCAGGGCGTCTCCCGCGGCGGCCGGGGAGGAAAGCTGCTGCTCTCTCCTTCTCCCGCTCCGCCACCTCCTTCGCTAGCATCACTGCTTCGCAGAAGGTGGTGACGGCATCCCATTCCGTCTCGCTCCGGACCATGGCTTCGACCAGGGCCGGACGCGAGAGGTCGCCGCCGCCTATCGCCGCTACGAGGACACGGCGGTGCTCCGCCCAAGCAGGGCACACCTCCACGGTGTGTTCCACCGTGTCCTCCGGTCCATCCTCGCAGTGGGAGCACCCGGGCGTTTCCTCCCGCCCGATTCGGTGCAGGAACCTCCCAAACACACCGTGTCCGGTGAGGACCTGCGTCAGGCGGAAGGTGAGGATGCCGTGGCGTCTCTCAAGCCACTCCTCAAAGAGGGGTCTTATCGCCGCTATAGTGGCGTGCCCAGCACGGGGTTGCGACAGTCGCTGTCTCCATGTCGCCATGAGATCGTGCCGGAAGTCTGTCCGCTGCGCGACAACTTGCCGCGGCAGCGGGGTTTCCCCACGGCACAGTGCCTCCGCACGCCATTCGTGCAGGCGTGCGAGGACTATCGCCTCCAGATCCCATGGCGGCAATCCGGCAAGGAGGCTCGCCGCCTCGCGAGAGATCGTGCGGTAGCCGCGAACCATTTTCACGGCTATCACCCTTTGGGGCGCGTTCAGGTGGTGGACGGCAAGCCGCGCCAAACCACGCGCCCACACCGGGGCCCCGTAAAGGGCCATGGACTTGTGATGGATCTGCGGGTGTGCTGCGCCTGATTCGACGCATTCCCGTTGTTCTGGTCGATGGAGGTATACAATTAACATCTTAGTGTCGGTGGTAAGCGGGTTTGTTGTAGCAATACGGCTTTCCCGTGGACATCGCACACCCATACCGTTTGTGGGTGACGTCGTTGCGCATAGCGATGCGTCGTCTATATTTCGGATTGGGATGATGAGTGTGTTTGGTAGCACTTTTAAGTGTAACAGGCATACTCAACTTCATGTCTTAGTGCATTAGCGCTATGATACGTGAAGTTTTGTCCACTGGCGTCTTAGTAGCGTGCTACTATGATACGTTGGTGATATTTTTTTATATAACAACAATACTAACTTTGTTGCCAAAGTCGATAGGAGTCATGTGGGTGTGTTGTGAGGGTGCGCCGCCCGTATGATAGTTGCATTGATGCTTACTGCTACTTGCGGTATTGCGTCTTGTGATGGATCTGCGGGTGTGCTGCGCCTGATTCGACGCATTCCTGATGTTCTGGTCGATGGAGGTATACAATTAACATCTTAGTGTCGGTGGTAAGCGGGTTTGTTGTAGCAATACGGCTTTCCCGTGGACATCGCACACCCATACCGTTTGTGGGCGGCGTCGTAGCGCATAGCGATGCGTCGTCTATCTTTCGGATGGGGATGATGAGTGTGTTTGGTAGCACTTTTAAATGTAACAGGCATACTCAGCTTCATGTCTTAGTGCATTAGCGCTATGATACGTGGAGTTTTGTTCATTGACGTCTTAGTAGCGTGCTACTATGATACGTTGGTGATATTTTTTTATATAACAGCAATACCAACTTTGTTACCAAAGTCGATAGGGATCATGTGGATGTGTTGTGAGGGGGCGCCATCCGTATGATAGTTGCATTGATGCTTACTGCTACTTGCGGTATTGCGTCTTGTGATGGATCTGCGGGTGTGCTGCGCCTGATTCGACGCTCTCTTGTGGTTCTGGTCGATGGAGGTATACGGGGGGTGATGTCTGCTGGGATGTATGGGGGACCTTGGAATGGTGTAAGCCCGACGATAGTCGTATTGATGCTTGTTGCGTTCTGCAGCATTGCGTCTCTGCGATGGTTGTTTGGTGGGACGCTATTCTCAATGGCGCTCTCTGCGTCTTGGTTTGACTCACACCTAAGTAGCTTTGCCCAAGTCGGGTCCCTTCATTGCGGGGCTGCAGACTGTCTGCCCTCCACGATGTTTTATATAACAACATAATATTATATCTCTGTAACTTTCCCACCTTTGAATGATTGAAGGCAACTTGTTGGTGGGTGAGACAAACATGATCGAAAATGCATTTACTCAACGTCAGTGACACAAACCCTTTCTGATGGCGAATTATTACTCTTATCTTATAACTGCCTTTTGGCTATATCTGCCGTTGTATTGGTTGGTGGAGCATATGTGTCGACCTCATGCGGGTGGTAGCTGGCGGGAGGATCTGAGGAGACTCTCAAGGCTGCGGCCGAAAGCCGCACAACGTGGGACCCCATTCCCTTGAGGTGAGCAGTAGTCTCATGACACGCTCTGCGGCTAGTAGCCGTGCTGATCATGCAATTGGTGGTGATGCCATACACTTACATCACGTCTGCAGGAGCGGCGGTCTGGCAGGTGGTGGCGCTCACGGAGGGTTTACGGCCAGTGTGCCTATTTGCCTAAACCGTGTGACGTACATTCACTGTGGCTGGATTCGTTCGTATTCTGTATGGCGTTTACACGCATTGACATGCGCGACTTCGGTCGATGTTTGTGCTTACGCACTAACAAGGGGCCAAGCCTCTTTTACTGGTTCGCCAGTTATTTTGCTGTGGACTACGGTCCAGTTCCCGAATTAGCGTTCCCTTCGGGGGAGTGCATCAAAATGGTTGGCGCTCACCGTGCACGGCGTGTGTGGGGCCGTGTACCTCCCCTACATTTTTTTTAAATAAATGTAGGAGAGCGAAGCCCTTGTATCGGGTATTTTTGTATAAATATATTGTGAGCCTTTTCCAAGCGGGAAGGGATAAATAATAATAAATTAATAATGTCAACCTGATACAAGTGGAATATGAACGTTTTATGTTCTTAACCTTTCTCGAGCCCTGTCTTCGTGAACGGGGTTCACTTAACTTATAAGGCACTACCAACGGCTTTCAATTGCTCTAGTGAATATTCGTTCTTCCAAAAGACACCTAAAAGAACTAAGTTACTAAACAAACACAACGTAAATAAGGGTCCTAACTAAGACGATCACGCCAAAATATTACAAACGGCCTATTATTAAACCTTTAGAAAGATCATTTAGAAAGATCTAAACATAATTCATTAATCCTGGTCTCATATATATAATGTTATTGAAAAGGGGATATTTTTAATATTATAAAATTATTTTATATAGAGAGGGGGGGGGGAATCGTTACACTGAGAACAGGCCTCCTCCCACTTCAGAAAGTTATATGTATATAGATTATTTATTTTCCCCGTTCCTATAAAATCATCAATTATATAATTAACTAAATAAAAATATCAATAATTATTGGGTTATATAATATAAATACTAATTAAACTGAAACAAGACTGAAAATAACTTTTAATTTCTCTCAGGACCAATCTAAAAAAAATAATATAATTTTGTTTTTTATAGTTAAATAAAATTGAACTACAAAAAATATAGGTAAATATTTATGTAAATAGGCTTAGGTAGTCTAGTAATAAACACACTGTATTGTGCAAATCTCTCGATATCAAAAATATTATCTGCCATATTATGTGTTATTTGCGGTTTATCAGACCAGAAGGTATTTTTATGAACACAAAGGGCATTGCCCATTTTCGGCCATGGAACGCCCAACAATGTGCATTTGTTAAAAAATTATATCTTTATTTATGGTTATTAATCGCGGTATTCATTTATCCTCAAACAATGGAAATATTTTTGCACAAATTAAAAGTACCGAAAAGATAATAATAAAAATTAGGTAAATCATTGTGTCATTAGTTTGTGAATAAAAAAAAGTGTTACCAATCACATAACACATTTAAAAAATCGATTCTCTTTTTCGATCGATTATTTACGGTGTCATTATTACAGTGCCAATATAATTTTTAAATAATTATTATGTTATGATAATTAAACAAGCGAATTACTAGCTGATTTCCAATGAATTCTTTAGAGAGTAACAAAACGCTTATCCGTCTTCAAAGAAGATCGATTAAGTTATTCTTATCTGTTTATAACAATACATTTAAAATAGAATCATGTTATGATAACGAAACGAGTTAGTTTCCAGCTGATTTACCATGAATCCTTTAACCTTTTGAGCGCCAAAGTCGCCTATACTTGACCACCACCTGCGGGCCCTGAGCGCCAGCGACGTCTATAGTTGACAAAAAACCCGGCTCTCAAATATATGAAATATAGATATTGGAAAATTATTACAGGTATTTTAATTCTACACTCCTCAAAATAAGAATAACCCAGCAATATGTGAGTATAAAGAACAAGTCTTCTAGAGCCACAAGTACTAAAACATTTAACAAAGCAAATACTATGTCCAGCACGCCAAAGTTGTCTACGGTTGACCGCTAGTGTCAAACTCTGTACAATACACCAATGGCTATGTATGTGGTCTTACTCACAAACTTTTTAGGTGTATTAATTTGTAGGTCCATCTCACCATCTAACTTATGTCTGCCGCCAAGCAACAGTACTGATACTGCGGTATATATAACCGTGACTGCCTCGTTGGTCTAGTGGTTGTAGTAGTGCGACTGCCGATCATGAGTTCCTGAGTTCGATTGGCGGTGTCTCACCCCCGTGCCTCGGAAAGCACGTAAAGCCGTTGGTCCTGATCTCTCTCCGATCGTGTCAGTTTGGTTTACCGTCCCATCGGATTGTGAGAGTGAGGGAAGTGCACCTGTGCTTGCGAATACACTTGGGCACTATATAAACATGTCCTGCGCCGATAGCTAGCGAAATTCAGTCCGGACGACAATATTATTATATATAACAGTATACAAAGCCATTATAATTATAAACTGTGATTAAGTTCGTAAGTTTGTTTGTTATTATAATTTTACGTAATAGTATCTAAACATTATTTAAAAGCTGTTGAATGCAGCTGCTAGATGTAGTCAGTATATAATTAAGCTGTCAATTACAGAAACCTGCATCTGTGGTCTTGATGTTATGTTGAATTTGATACATTCATGAATTAACAAAATAATTTAGTCCTTCAAATACATAACTGCAAGTTCGTTATGTAGATGTTTTTAAGCCACAGCACCCACTTACCATTAGGTGGACTCGTTTGTCATCCTAACTCTATACAAAAGTTAGATAGATACTGATGTCATTAAGAAAATATTGTTATTATACTTTAAAATAAACAGACGATCATATTCCTATAACTCTATGGTCTCAGCAATTCCCTCGAGCTCTTCTTCTCTTAAAAGAACAGTAGCTAAATTTTATATTATCGAGTTACTATGTTATTCAACAATTTTTGATTAATGTAGTATGGTTGCTTAAAAACAGTTCATAACATCTCATAACCTCTGACAGATAACGCTATATCTTGTTCACGTCAGAGCTAATATATTCAAAACAGCGAGGAGCAGCTGCATGAGAAATGGCAGTATATCAATTGTTAATCCACGTTCAAACCGTGGCTACTGTGACAATACTATACCTGTCTATTTGACCAAGAACCGAGAAACGATTAGCGGGAGAAAAAGGAGCCGGAAATTTTGCAGAGTCCATTTCGTCGTGTCTATAGGATAGCTTGCTGAGAAAATGAAATACGCTTATTTAATTTCAAGTTTTTTTTTTGGATCAATTTTAAAACATCGTGCGTAAAATATTAGAACCATTTAATTTTTATTTATTTTGTTAATATTATTTAGACATTAGCATAACCGTAAAGACGTGCGTATAATTATATTAATTTACATATTTAATTATAATCATACTAATATCTTAAATAAAATTCGTTAATCATTCATTAACAACGCTCTCATAAAATATTAGAAAAAAATAGCAGGTTAATTCAGGAGTAAAGAGAACTGGAGACCCTTTTTACTGAAAATGAGGCATTCCATCTTAGTCCTCAGGGGTGACAACGCTTGTGAATTTTACTACATAATCGAGGTAAAATGTAGACGTCTATGGCTGCAGGTTCCACTTACCATCAGGTGGACTCTGTGCTCATTTGTTACCCTTATTCTATAACAAGTAGTACAATTAAAAACTTTATATAATCGACTTTTATATAAATAAAATGAAACCGTCATCAACTTATTCGAAGTCAATTAAATACGTATTATTAAAGATATCTCAAAAACCACAGGTCAGATTTTGATTATATTTGTATAGAACCACACAAAAAGCACCAGCTTTCGAATAAAAAAAAGAATCATCAAAATCGATTCACCTATAAAAAAGTCCTGAGGTAACACACATAAAAATAAATTACAATACATACAGTCGAATTACGAAGTACCTCCTCCTTTTAGGAGTCTTCAAGTCGTATAAGTGTATGTATATAAATGGTAAGTGTTCATAAAAATTTGTTAAACATTTAATAAAACATTGAGTTTTATTAATAAAAGGTTAACAATTGAGTCAGAACCGTTTTCCGGAAAAACTAATTTTGACATAAGAAACTTGTGTAAAATGCTTTTGAATTCAGGCTTCAGTTAATGTTGTTTAGACTGAAAAGTTACAGCTTTTATGATATATAAAATTTAATTACACAATTCTTTGAATCAATCTACTGATCTGTTAGTTAGAGTAGTTATTTTATTTTACAATCATTAAAATTATACTTTTAACTACCATATTACATTTTGTGTACTTTTACTTCAAAAAAGAAATTCAAGACATTGTTGAGCTATATTAGTAATTGCCGTCGGAGTCTGCTTTTAAGATTGTGTGCTTAGTGAACTGCGACTATATGGCTCTACAGTGTCAACATGATAGAATAATTTAGGGTGCTGTCGGAAGGATATGCTTCTATCGTATTGTTGCTTGACCTATCAACCCATTTAACGAAGTGATTTTTGTGTTTATGTGAATACTAAACATTGAATAAAATACTTTTTGTGTTTTATCACGTTTAATTTTTACTTACTTTGGACTGACATAATCATTAGCTCCCACGGCCACAAGGAGGTAAGGTGTTCAACGTCATGATTTCGTAGTTAGTCTAGGCTTATTTCAGCTTTCAATTATAAAATGTTGATCTTATTTAGGTGTAATGAAATTATGATAAATTAAAAGGATGATAAATAAGCACACAGTCCATCTGATGTTAAGTGGATGCTCTAGCCCGTAAACACTTATTACATCTGTCTTCGATTAAGAATCAAAATGTAGAGTAGTCCCCCTGAGCAAAGAGATTAACTATTTAAAAGGGTCTCTGGTTCTTTACACTCACCATACGAAAAACTTCATTATTTTACGCTAGTAGTCTGTGAGATCGTGGTCCTTTCTCGGTTTCGCCGATCGATCTGTGTTGCGACCATAATTTAGCTTCAGGGTGGATCTTTTAACTGCATAGATTTATTCCACTCATTCCATAGAGGAACTTGCAGTAACTTAACTTAACCTAGCATCTTGAGCTTGGATTTATTTTAAGAATTATATATTTTATTAATTATTATATTTATGTATTTTCGTAAATTGGGCTGATTGAAGTAATGTAAGTGTAAAGAAGAATTGAAATTGAAGGGCTGTAATGATGATGTTGATGACGTAGTCATTTTCTGTATATAAATTAGGATTTCATTTTTGCTTAATTTGATTTAATCTACAGTACATAGAAGAATTAGAGGACAGCTGCTGTCAACTTCAAACAGTTAAAGCTATGTATGCGTTGGCCCCTTCGAGGACCAAGACGTAATTATAGCGGCTCTTATACCCTTCAGTGTCAGCGTCAGGATGTAATATTCTGCAGACCGGAACACAACAATGTACGCACTACTCCTTGGTGTCAGAAATAGGTAAGAGGGTAGTAACTACCTAGATGGACTGCTAGGCAGAAAAGGAATCCTAATTCCTTATACCTACTTGTCATGTGGTGGCGACGATAGCAGTGCTCTTTTTAGCGTCGATCGTCGAACCATCTGAGACTGTACCATTATTTTACCTAAATCTAACTCTTATTCTAAGTTTAAGTTACAGTAAGCTTTTTCTTCGAGATTGATTGTAAGTAGTCATAGGCAATACCTTCAAGTAGATTGTGTGCTTGTTTTACACTCTAATATTATAACATACAAGTTGACCCAAATATCTTTTCGCAAATTTCACAAACAATAGGAAGTCCTAGGAAATATCAAATATCAAACTAAGTGGCCAAATTAAGAGACTCTTAATGTAATAACATAGTAACTCACGTACTCCCAACTCAGTAACTAAAGTACTCTTGACTTTGCTCATCTTCTACCGTTCTTTAATCGAGAGACTCGTATGTGTAGATATACGAACAGGAAAGAAATGAGAGGGATATGTAAGGATAGTGCCAAATGGAAGTCCTCAATCTTTTCCTACAGATCTGCGTAACAGCCGTAAGAGTTTATATTATGTTATTTACCTATGTAATGTTAAATTATGCTTTATTATGTTATGTAATGCTATGTTATATTAAGGAAGGAATTAAGCTCATTAATTGTATATAAATCATTTGAGAAATTTTGTTATCATTCTTTTGCACTTTGTTGATCACAAAGAAAAAATGTCACAGCACACATTCTATATTTGTTTTACACTTTTTGGTATAAGCCGTAAGCTCAGATGGTTAACGCTCGCTCTAAATTTCACAGTACGCGAGCAATTCGATTCCCGGCGGTACGAACAAATTTGTTCATAGCAATTTTAAGCGCTGACTTATCACGTGTACGGCGGCGAAAGAAAACATCGTGAGGAAACCAGCATATTTGAGATTATAAAAAAGTTATAAAACAAGATTTTCAATGAAATGTGAGGTTCGCCAACATGCATTGGGGCAGCGCGGCGGACATTGACTTGCCCTAAAACCCTCTCAGAAATGGGAGGAGGCCTGTGCACAACAGTGGAACGTTTATATACTGTAACTTAAACTTTTCAACTTTCGTAGTATAAAACATGCCCTCCTCCGTGGTCTCCTATTTCACATACGCAAAGTAATTCTCGAGAGACCATGTGAGAAACTCAGAATCACTAGCCCTTTTGAACCCAACGGCATGTCTAATCCACGGCTCCGCCGCTAACACACCTAAATATTTGGCAGTCGTATGCCAAGGGACAGGGGTCCCTAGCATACGTATTGGTGGAGTGTTTTTGAGACGGCGTCGTTTATAATCGAAGTGAACGGCGGAGTTATTCTCCGGGTTCACATCGATGCGCCATTTTTGAACCAAGCTCCTAGGTCGTCAAATGACTTTTGAACCTTGTTCCGTATGAAAAGTAGCGAGATACCTTTGAAGTAGATATCAGTGTCGTCCGCTAAGAGGGAGAGCTGAACACCTTTCGACGGGATGGGAATGTCGTTGGTGAACAGGATGTATAGCAGAGGAGCAAGTACTGAGCCCTGAGGGGCACCAGCTTTGATAGGGCGCTGTGAAGATAGCGTGCCTTCGTGTCTAAAACGAAAGGTACGATGCTTTAAATAAGAGGCCACGAGATGTACTAGAGTTACTAGACGATCGGCGAGACCTATTTTGTACAGCTTGTATAAGGCCTGTATGCCAGACTCTATCAAAGGCTTTAGCTATGTCAAAAAAGACCGCGATGATCTTGTGACGACGAGGATAAAAACCATTGAGGTTATATTCCACAATACAGTGAACTTGTTGGGGACATGAGTGTTGCGCTCGGAAACCGAATTGATGGGGAATGATAAGAGGGTCACCGTCTGTGGGAAACAGATAGCGCCTCATGCGAGTTTGGATGACTCTTTCGAAGAGCTTGCCCATTGCCTTGAGGAGATTTATGGGGCGATGACTGGAGGGGAGGTTGAGGGGCTTGCCTGGCTTGGGAATACCAATCACAGTTGCCTCTTTCCACGTAGTGGGAAAGTAACTAAGGTTGAAGCAGGCGTTGAAGATAATAGATAAAAAGGTTAACACCCGCTCAGGAAAGTGTTTTAGGGCTTGGTTGGAGATGCCATCCGCGCCCGGAGCCTTTTTGGTCTTAAGTCCTTTGATGAGGGATGAAATCTCATAATTTGACACAGAGATAGGTTCGGAGGCTGTAGGGGGTAGTTCCGGCGGCGGACCTCATACTCCACTGCCTGCACGTGTGAGGGGTCGACGGGTTGAGAGCTAGGAGAGCATTGTGCGGCAATGCTATCTGCAAAGCACTCAGCCTTTTCCTCGTCCTCGAAGGCAACCGTACCGGCGGCACGGGAGAGAGGGGTAGTGTGGGTGATAGCGTCTATGCGGAGGGCTCTAGCCATCTGATAGTACGCTGTATGAGATGGAGGGATATTCTCCATGAGTTTACTCTTTTCGAGGTCTCGAAATTCAAAGAGGCGGAAACGGAGTTCTCGTTGAAGACGATTGGCCGTGCGCCTATATTCGGGGGTGAGATATTTTGCTGCTCTCTGGAAAGCAGCTTTCTTGGTTTTTAATAGGTTGCTAAAATGTGGGGGAAGCCCACTATTATTTACAACCGGGACTACCCTTTCGTTCTCCTTAAGGGAGGATTTAATAAGGGTGGAGAGTGAATCGAACGCGGTGTCGATTTTTTCCGGACTGTCTAAGTCCGACGGTAGGGAGATGGTAGAGTCCTGTGAGTCCAGAGCTTTAGCTAGGGACTCCTTGAATCCCTTTCAGTTAGTGAAGCTTTTCGTGTGTTGGGGGAGGCGGCTGATGGCCAAGAATGAGGGAGTGAATTACTCCCGATATTGCTTATATTTATAGCTTACTTGGAGTGATAGGCAATTTATTACTAATGTAAATAGTGTTACTAGTTAGTAGTTCTTCTTCCTCAAAATATTTTTACTTAATCCGCCTTTATTAACACCCCCCGGATAATTTAGGATAGTGGATTTATTTACACCGCCACTACACGGCACTATATTTATTCAGAATTGAAATTACTACTAAATTGTAATCACTGCTATCATCAATTGGCAGGCTAAACATGACCATTAAATGAAATACTTTCTATTGTGTGTAGACACCCAAGCCCAATAGTGGTTTTCAATGGACCAATAATAAATGTAAAGGAAAATATACCAACATTTTTCTTTAAAGGTCAACTTCATTTGTACGTGGTGCATCCTGCTGGTTGTCGGACAAATATTTAAAACTTCAGTTTTAAAGTGCCAAAATGTAGTCTCACCCGTCCGTGAAGAGTGGTATTAAGGGGTGAGGGTATCGTCTCGTTGCTCACTTACCCACTGGACCAGTGATGCTTTTGGCGTATCCTTTTCAGTCAAGTAACTAGAAAACATCTTAAAAGCATAGTGGTATAGTTAGTAGTGTAGTTGTGTTTGGGTTTGTGGCAGGAATAGTGCACGCAGTAAGGCAATGTAGAAAATGCTCTTCAAACTATTATATAGTTGACAGATTATTTTTAACCCATTACTTCCCAAGCTTCGAAAACATTGGAATTTTTTGATTAATTCCTTAAATTAAATTCATAATACATTATGAAAAAAGAATATAACAAATAAATAAAAAAAATATACCTTCATCCCTATTTCAGCCTGTCCTATAAATATGACAATGGGGACATGTGATGAGAAATAATACAAGTTAACAATTATAAGAAAATCTGCTTTATTTGAAAATTATTATCCACAGTCTTAAAAATAAAATATTATGAGCTTATTTTGTAAGATAAGGTATGAAACAATCACTGCAAAGGGTTTTTTCACATTTAGCACAAAAAGTTAGAGGTTTTTTCTTACAACCTTGTTCTTGACAACGCCTCTGTTTGTCCCTCTTTGTCATATAGTGACCAACATTATCAAACCTGACAGGTTGTAAAAGAACTTCTGGAGAACCGGGTGTCAGTTTACTTGCCTTGCCTTTCGATTTTTTCATCCAAGCAAAACAAACCCTTCGTCTGAAATCTAGCAGAGGGATGGTCTCATCTTTATTTATCTGGTTGTAGATAATCCATGCATTCACAAGGGACATGCCTAAAACACGGATGACTAAAGGCCAATACCATTTTTTACCTCTAAAGCAGATTGGATATTTAGAAATCAGCCAATCATGTTTATCCACTCCTCCCATATTTTATTATAATTATGAATAAGCATTGGCTGATTCACGGCTACTTTGGCCTTTTCTTTCTTTGAGTACCTATTCGTTTTTACCAAAGGTTCAACAGAATCAAAATTAGTCAAAAGACAAACAACATTGTTGTCATGCCATTTTACGCACAAAATTTTATTATTTTTATCAAAACAATAATCGGAAAAACCTCGGTCTTTCTTTTTCATCTCCTGTTTGGTCATGATAGGACATTTTTTAGTCCTATTTTCTCTGACTGTCCCTGTAGCCCTGAACCCTTGAGATTTCAAATCAATCAACAATTGCATGCTGCTGAAAAAGTTATCGAAGTAGACTACATGTGCTCTGGGATCTGTACAAATTGCAAGCAACTTTTTTACCACTGTTGCACCCAAGCCATCGTTACTACTAGCAGAGGTTTGAGCATCCTTGCCCGTGTAAAGCGAAAAGTTGTAATAATATCCGCTGACTTCACACAGTGCCCAAAGATTATATCCGAACCTCACTGGTTTACCTTTTATAAATTGCTTGATTCCATGGTGACCGAAGTATTTGATGATCATTTCCTCAACAGCTAAATTGGATTCAAATATACCAAACTTTCGGAATGATTCATTAGCTTTTTCGATAAGTGGGCGAATTTTGAAAACTTTGTCAGTATTAAAAATTTGTGAGTTGTCATTGAAATGTAAATAGGATTTAATTTTATCAAAACGATTACGGGACATTGTCTGTTCAACAAATGGAATATGTACATCCTCATCTCTACACCAATAAAGTTTACTTTGCGGCAAGTGATGATACGAAGAGAAAAACAAAATTCCTATAAAGACTTTTAACTCATTTATAGTTAGATTGAAGTTCAAATCATTTTTATAATGTTTGGCGTAGGTTACAGTTTCGTGCACAATATATTCTAGAATCTCGTGACACAACAAGTTTTCGAATATTCTACAGCTGATTTTCCTTCCAACTCCGTAATCATATTTTCCAAAAGTTGTTTAGCAGTATTAGATTCCGGCTGTATTTCAGAATATACTGGTTTACTCTTACGCCAAGTGACTGTCTTGCTTGTCCGAGATGTGGTTTGAGTAGGATGATTTTCCGCGACGTTATCGATCGTGCACGAAAATTCCACTTGACCAGCTACATCAGACACTGGCAAATCGTCGTCATGACCTTCTTCTATGTTAGTCATTTCATCTACCTCATCCGGCGGCAATATTGCAACTTCAATGCCATTCAACTTCTCATCACTAGAATCTTCAATATCTTGAAGACAGTCTACGATATCGGACATCTTCAAAGCTTTTTTATACTTTTTCTGCACTGGATCCATGATCTATAAATAATAAAAAATAGGAAATATAAATACATAGCCACACGAATACTTATAATCTTAAAGACAGGTATATTGTCAACAATTAGATAAAGAACAAAAATAAAATATTTTTACTTACCTATAATTTTTCAACCTTGTAAACAATTCACTTTTTTACTCTAGGATCTAGGTCTATAAACAATCACAATCGTTTCGTGTGACGAGATGTAATGTGTTAGGCGTAGACTAATCGACTAATGTAAACACAAGCAAGACCCCGCAAAAAACAAACAATTGACCAGTTCGAACCTGTACTTAGCGTGACAGGATCGAACACGTTTTCGCGGCAAATTGTACAGACAGGTTCCCAGTGTCATATTTATAGGACGTCTTATTTTGAATGTATATCACAAGTTCACAAATTGTTTTTTGTTTTTGTTTTTGTTTGTTTTATATTTGTTAGAGATCTAAGAATAAGTCTGCTGTACTTTGAAGTAGGAAGGGTTTTCTTTTAGGGTACATACAATCGGAACTCAATGCTCTCATTCAGTCAACAAAAGTGATCAATTTTAAAAAAATTATATTAAAATTACGTAAACATTTTTTACTGCGAAAAAACAATTATTTTATTAGAAAAATAGTGTAAAAATAT
Organism: Parnassius smintheus behrii; assembly: GCA_036936625.1. Lineage (NCBI taxonomy): Eukaryota > Metazoa > Arthropoda > Insecta > Lepidoptera > Papilionidae > Parnassius > Parnassius smintheus. The sequence continues at coordinate 13,222,686 of JAUPFT010000019.1, forward strand.
AAATTTTAACAGAAATAATAAAAATAAAAGTCCTAATACGTAAAAAGAAATTTTGTTACTATTTTATGTTATATTTATATAAAGATTATTTTTTACTCGGACCTTAAGTTATCTCATATCTGCGTAAAAATAAAACGGTGTGTTTTTACTTTGTTTGAAGAGCACCTCCCTTCTTGCAACAAATATTGGCACTATCACTGCCATCATAAACATCAAATTCTTGTTTATCGGACTCTGTTTTAGTAAATACTATGATATTTTAAGGCGAGCGCTTATTCCCTGAGGTAACTTTGTTAATTATTTTAGGTGTGCATTATGATTTTTATGCTGGTCAGTGAACATGGAGAATGTTGTACAATGACCCATCATTACTTGACTCTTTCACTCGCGTATAAATATATAACCAACGCGCTCCCACATGTACAGTGATCGCCATAATCAAGATATTGCAATTATTTTAACAATCAGACTTGTTTTTGTGTTGTGTTCTTTGGTTCATCTTGCTGTTATTAGTTTTTAGAGAGTTTGAACGATATTTTTTTGTATTGGGATACGCTCGAGATTCCTAGCTAGTTAATTTATTTATTTATAACATACATGCCTACAAGATAACAGATGATAGCATTAGATACATTAAGTTAAAATTGTCTATTTTTAGTCATGATTAAATTACCAAATAAATCGCATTAAATTAAAATAAAAATAAAAAAATTGTTGAAATAATTGCAAAACAAATAAAATAATAAAAAAATATAAAACGAAAACAATCAAATTAATAAAATAATTAATAAGTTTTAACGTGCAAAAAGATGGCAAAGTTGTATATCACGTCAAAAATAAGAGTCGAGAATCTTCTGCTGTCTATAATATAATATATAACCAAAACTTTGACTAGAGAAGAAAGAAAGGACTTGACATACCTACGAAAAAACGTGTATACCTAAACTGAGTCTGGCACAAAAATGGCGGCTTGACGTAGTGCTGCGCTCTATACTTAATATCGATAATGTGGCGCTTAATTAGAAACAGATTCTTTCGTGTGATTCGTCTCAAACACCCATAGGTTTTTTAAATCAATATGACGGATTTTTGACGCTAAATTGTAAGTCCTTAATTTTTTTTTACTCAACCTATCGATAGGGGTATTAAAATAAAGGAGATTAAAAGGAGATTACTGAAAGATATTACAAGTTATACCTATGTTTTCGGTTCATTACGTTTAAGCAGTCATTTTTTATTTTTTTAAATGTAATTATCTATTATTAATGTTACAATTATTTCCCGGGAATTACTAAACAAGGAATACTAATTAAAAAAAAATTAATTGTTTGTTTGTTAGACAATAAATTAGGCTCAATCATCATACTCACACTAATTAAACTATAATAAATGCAAAAGTTTGAATGTTTGCTTGTTCCTCAATCACGCCAAAAGTATCAGACTAGTTTGAATGTAATAATTCGGCACACAAATAGTTTATTATCTGAATTAACATATAGGATACTTTTTATCCCACTTTAGAGGTCCCGAGGAATAGAATAAGAAATTTCGTAATAATGGAATTCCACGAGAGAAACATATGAAAATAACACACTCACCTCACTAAGGTCGCAATGACAACTGATATAGTTGTCTTTGACTGCGACAAAACATGCCGCCCGGCCACAGCGACAAAATTGTTGCCATATTCGGTAATGATAAAACTAACGTTGTCCTTTTTTACATACATTTTACATAAAAAAGAGACGCCGATATTTCATTACATTCCTACAACAAAAGATCTTTATGTCATGTCCTTTCTTTTTCTCTAGTCAAAGAGCCAAACCTATCACATCATTTACTACAAAAGTTTTTAAAAGTTTCTAAAAAACCGAAACAAGTTAATATTACGATCCAAATTAAATATTTATTCGTATTAACATATTTATTTTATTTTATTATATATGCTTTATTTAGCAGTAACTAAGTAAGTACTGTTTATCTTAGTAAATTTTTACACTAATATCAAATAATTACGAAAAAAAAATAAGAAGCTATTATATATAATTAAATTTATTATCTTATTTATTTATTATCTTTCTGCCTTCTGTCTCTAATACTTCGAAATATTTGACAAATTCGCTTTTCGTTTTAATTTGCACTATGAAGTTAAAAGCAAATATTTCTTTAATTTTCTTAAATGTATTAGTAGTTAGGTATCCTTGAGCCACGCCGTGTACAGAACAAAGACTCATGAAGATAGATATAACGAAAAAAGATAGATATAATAAAACGATGATTCTCACCACGATCTTTCATAGTTGGGTAACGTGGGTAAATCTTTCTTTCCCTGGCTTTTAAAACCTGGCCGCCAAACTCCAACACATCTAGCAAGTTTTGAATGACACCAAGCTTCGGGTCCCGCGACTTCGTTGCAGTGAACGAGTGAAGACGGCCACACTCGAGCGTGTGCCTGTTGTACTGTCATATGTCAGAGGTATCTATTTCTTGAAGCGAGTTTTCATCAGTCAAGTGTAAGGTCTCTATACAAGATGCAAAAGGAGAAGCTTGATTTTGAATATGATCACTTTTACATAAGACAAACTAAAATACCAATAAAAACCCGCAGACACATAGCTGATTTGAAGAATCGAAGTTTTGGTGAAGTCTACAGTCTGTGAACACGAACAGGATCGCCCTCATCACTACATCAGATTCGGTAGACCACAAATACTCGCTAAAGAACACCGATTCTTTCCAAGGATGATTCGCGAGGCTACTGAAAAACATTCTATTTTCAAGGAAGGAGATGGCTAGAGTTTACGAGATCTGTTTGGGATGCTTTAATTAATTAAATTAAATCCCAACCCAAGCATATAACTGCAAGTCTTCAAGATATTATAAGTTCATACTGCATAGACCGAAACAAAAATATAATAATTTTAATCTCGAGGTAGACGTGATGAATTATGACATTGAGACGTCGAACACCTTAGTCCCCCCTTCACCACCCCCATAACTAAGTTTTACTGAAATATTTAGTGTCCGCGTATATATAAGAAATTCTTATGATTTTTGATAAATGACATTATATATAATTATCTTGACGTGCCAGACCTAAAATATTATCGAGACTGGCGAGGGGTGTAGCAGCGTAAAAGCTGTGAAATATCGGTATAGCAGACGTTAATCCGCCAGCTCAGCGTAACTATTATGACAAATCTCTCTACAGATCTCTCTAGAGATACGCCTTCTAAAAATGATGAGGACCATGTCCAGTGGTGTGCTCGTACTCTACGGTCTGAAGATGAAGAAGAAGGATTACCAATTCCTGATTTCTGTAACATAAAATTTATATTATACAAGTCAAAAATCTATTTTCAAAATGTCCAACAGGCTGAGGTATACAACATTGAATAAAATATAAGAGCATGTAATTCTGAAAGTTTGCAATACATGTTGCATCTGTTGCCTGCTTCGTGCATAACCATTGACGTTTTCTCTAGAGTGCAGTACCATCATTGTCTGAAAACACAAGATAGAAAATTTAATATTTTTACATGAATATTACAGACAGAGTGACGACCTGGTAAGACATGCAGGAAGTCGATGGATGCAGGTAGCTCAGGACAGTGCTTTGTGGCATTACTTGGGGGAGGCCTATGTTCAGCAGTGGACTTGTGAAGGGCTGTAATGATGATGATGATGATGAATATTACAGATGTTAAAAATTCACCTACGATAAAATATATTCAATGCGTTAAACCAATTTCCGTAAAATAACGTCCAAATCATCATTTATTGTGTTCGTTAGCACAATATATAAGGGTGAGGTCGGTATTTGTTGGAATTGTTTATCACCAATAACGTTTTCATATAGTAACCGTTTAAGTCTATTAAAGTCCAATACTGATCATAGGTCTCCTACGTAGATTGCCTCATAGGGGGACATTTGCCACAGTTGCCCGACTTTGCAAACGGGTCGGCAACCGCATTTTTTATATTTTTATTCGTAATTAGGAAGAAGCTGCTGCCCATCTCCTGATTATTTTCCCGCTATCGCCCCCTACGACACCAACTTGACGATATGTCGTTTGTGTGGTAATGGATATGTCAAATATAAATGAAGCAGGCAAAACCAAAATTCAATTAAAGTAATCACAGCATTTTTCACGAAAATCTGAAAAACCACAAAGGTACAAATGTTCTGCCTGATTAATTTGTACGTTTCATTGTTGCAAGATACATCTTGTCGTGTTGGTAGGTGAGGTTGAAAATCCGTAACCATATTAGCCACTAGGAACTATTTAGCGCCAGGCTCAGGCAGTTCACGAGTGGCAAAGCAACTTTGCGGATGCGAGACGGGACGGCGTCGTGTTCCTTCGCGCACGGCTGGTGCCCTGCACTGATGGAGAACTACGCAAGCGCGTCGACGCGCAACTCGACTCCATGCTGCGAGATGATATCATCGAGTCTGTCGACTGATCTGACTAAGCCTCAGCCATTGTTCCGGTAACTAAAGTAGATAGCTGCTTGGGAATTTGTACTGACTAAAAAACAACCGTTAATCCGGTATTGCAGATTGATCGATATAACTTATCACGAATTGATGACCTTATGGTAAATCTAAGCGGGGCATGCAATTATCTCAAAATAGATTTATCACAAGCATACAATCAGATCGAGTTAGATGATACAAAAAGTACACCGTTATAAACACACACACGGGCTTGTATAGGTATAACAGATTAGTCGAGCCCGGGAATATTTCAACGTATAATGTGTAATGTACTGCAGGGGATACCTAACGTAGAAATATTTCCAGATGACGTCATCATTGGGGGGGGGGGAAACAAAAGGCGTATATTTAAAGGCTCTGGAGGCAGTAATAAGTAGACTACATAAATCGGATTTCAAATTAAAAAGTAGTAAATGTGTACTTCTAGTGGATGAGGTGCGGCATTAGGGATATATTATAAGTACCAAAGGCATTAAAACCGATCCCTCGAAGGTAAAAGCCGTATTAGGGATACCTAGGCTGGCTAAAGTGACGTAGTTTCGGTCGTTTCTAGGTATTTTGAATTTCTACGGCAAAAAAAACTTAAACACTCACCCCTGTTACCCAGAAGGGTAGGCAGAGCCCGACTTCCATTTAGCACGATCCTGACATACCTCTCTCGCCTTCTCCACATCCATATACCTACGCATACATACTCGTCGGTTAAGGGTACTCTAAATTCGGCCCATTTTTAATATACCGCCAATTTGGTCGACAAACTTTCGCCCTTTCCGACTCTTCCATTCACTTCTGCAACGAATTTCGGTAAAGAGGAAGAAGTATGGTATAAGCAATATTTGAAGGGCGAAAAATGGATTCAGGGTCGCGTTGTAGACGTTCTAGGCTCTAGAAATTTTAAAGTAAAAGGTAAAAGTGGGGAAGTTATACACAGACATATCCATTAGCTGCGTAAATGACAAAGTAACAGTGGATTATCTCTCGCTTCTACTACGTCCTGTTTGGACCAACATTCAACTAACAGATTCTGAAGAGGTTTATTTGTCGAGAGATAGTAGTAGTTCCGCTCAAAAGTTGAGGAGCCGACGGAGGCGACTAGTTCGTCTCCCATAGGGGTAGATCGGTCTAAGCTAGAGAGGACTATTCCGGAGTCACTGGAACGGCATTTCTCTTTGCCCTTTGTGACTAAATCCCGAGCTTGCCCTATTAGGAAATCTAGAATAAATCAACGCAGTTATGAGGGGTAGTGGAAGTAATAGTTGTTTTAAGGTATATTTTATGGTTTATTTTAGGGGTAAGAAATAATTTAGGTAAAGGTAATTTAAGTACAATGTTATGTTTAAATTAGATGGGTATTATTTTTAAGTATCATCGTTATGGTTGGTTTAGGATAATTATGTGGGATTTTGAAAGAACTCTTAACAAAATCGAGAATAATCAATATATTGTTTTAATTTCACTTTTAACACCTTTGTTAGTTTAAGTCACGCACGCTTCCCTTCCTCGTTCCAAAACCGCAAAAAAGGCCACCTTCCTCCCCCTCTCTCTCTCACCTCACGTCCTCCTTCTCACACACTTACGTTCCTTTTCCACTCCATTAACTTACGTTCCATTCCTACATTTCGGTCATCCTGCATCTCATATCTGCCCCAGATATGCTCTTCTCCCTCTTTCATCATTCATTCATCTTACACGATGTAAGACATTTAACATTAACATCTCTAGTGTCTAGAATCTTAACATTACAAAATAAACTTTAACCATTGCCATGTTTATTTTCTGTTGGAGTAAACAGTTAAACTATGCATATCCTGCATTATACATCAAAATAAGTAAACATTACATCTTTCATGGCACTTTAAAAAAAATTAAACAATTACTGACACTAGTCAACAATGTAGATAGACTCTTTGCATTTCTACAACTTACTAAACACATCCAATACAAGTATGAGATAATATGACATAAGTAACAGCATAAAAGCTCGCACACTTGCTGAAAGTTACGAAAACTTATTTGCATCTTTACCAAAACAAAAAGAAATTATACATCTTAGACTTAATATAACACTATAGTGCTCTGCGAGATCTGTTTATCTTTGACAATACAAAAAGAAATTACATAATAGTCTGAACCTTAAGATATTACATTATAACAGCTTTATGAGGTCTCGTAATACTACACTGAGGGTTCCACCTTAAAAATAATAAGTATCAAGTTTACCTAGTATTAATAATTCAGTCTCAAACTTTCACACCTTGAAACAACCAAAAAAATTATGAACAAATATTATTACCCAATACCTGTTTTACTCGCAGCCATCTTCTTCAGGCCATTTCTTCATGAAATCTGCAGATGTCGCTGTACTGTTCGGCCCCTCTGTGCCTTGATACAACTTCACAACATCGTATCGGTCGTTGCGTTTCAACTTGCCTACCTTATAGGGTCCGAAGAATTTCGCTTCCAGCTTGAGCCCTGGCCCAAACTGTGTCCTTTTAATTGCGACGAGATCTCCCACCTCATACTGAGAGCTCTGCTTCCTTTTCTTATTGTAGGTATTTCTATTTTCTTCCTGTATCTTTTGAATTTGGTCTCTGGCCTTCTGCCTTAAACTTTCTCTGCTTTCACTGTATTGCGCTATAGTTTCCTGGACTAGCAAATTTAATATCTCTACATCCTCCTTGCAGTTCATCTTGGTTCCAATGAGCAGTTGGAACGGTGTGGTGTCTATGCTTCTCTGGTAAGTACTGTTGATTGCTCTTTGCACACGTCCAACATGTTTATACCATAGCGACTGGTCTTCGATGCACAGTTTCGTCAGCATGGGTATTATTATCCGATGAACCCGCTCTACTTGGCCATTTCCTCTTGGTATGCCGGTTGTAATGGTGACATGCTGTATACCTTCATCTTCGCAGTACTTCTTAAATGCTCCACTGGTAAAAGCTGTGCCTCTGTCTGTTATGATACGTACAGGGTTTCCAAACGTCTCTTGGTGCAACTGTAGCTTACTTATTACTTCTGCACTAGTTGTTGTTTTTGTGGGGTACAGCCACACAAATTTAGTAAATCCGTCAACTACTGTGAGTATGTGATTGTACGTTTTTCGTGTCTCAGTTAGCGGTCCGACGTGGTCCAGATGCAAAGTATGCAGTGGAGTCCCTTCTTTTCCAATAGGGTTTAAATATCCCTCCTGTTTGCCTTCTTTCCGGGTTGCTAGCAGACACGGTATGCAACTGGTAATCACTTCTTCAATTTTTCTGTCCATATTCTTTATAAAATAGTCTTTGCTTATTGCTTCTTTCATTTTCTTCATAGCAAAGTGACCATTGCTATATACTTGCTTGATTACTTCTTTTTCCATTAGCTTGGGGACCACCAGTTGTCTCTGATCACCTTTGTAAAGCACTCCTTGTTCCACATAATATTCATTATACTGGCCATCTGTCAAAATCAGCTGTTTTATCGCCTTGAGGTCTTCATCTCTTTCTTGCGCCTGGCTAATCTTCTCGTGCAATGTTACCACTGCAGCTACATATGGGATTCTGCTGAGCGCATCTGCGTGTGGCATCCTGCATCCCGCTCGATGTTCGATATCATAGTCATACTCGCTGAGAAGTAATACCCACCTGGCCACCTTTGGTGTTTGCTCCTTCTTCTTCAAGGTAAGCTCAAATGCCTCACAGTCTGTGACAATCTTAAAGTACCTGCCAAAGAGGTAGTGGTGAAACTTTTTCACACCTTCTATTACTGCGAGTTCCTCAAGCTCATAGCTTGAATAACAACTTTCAATGTCATTCGTCCTTCTACTCCTGTAATATACAGGGTGAATTTCTCCTTTTGCATTTTTCTGCATGAAAATAGAGGCTAGAGCTATGCTAGATGCATCTGAATGAAGTTCTGTGTGCAGCTTCTGGTCAAAAATCATCAGTACTGGTTCACTCGTTAGCTTCTGCTTCAAAATGTTGAACGCTTGTCGTTCTTCAGGCCCGAAAACAAACTTCACATCTTTCCTCATCAAATCTGTTAGCGGCCTTGCTATCTGTGCATAGCCTCTTAAGTACTTTCTAAAATAGGAAGTCAGCCCGACAAAACTTTGGATCTGTTTGACATTCACAGGCTCGGGGTATTGTGCGACTGCTTCAATCTTATCCGGACTGGGTTGTACCTGCCCGTCTTTGACCAGATGTCCCAAGTATTTAATCTCGTGGTGTATCAGCCTCGCCTTCTTCCAGTTGATTTCAAGTCCATACTCAGCAGCCACCTCCAGCACTCGTCTTAATTTCTGTACAGCATCTTCCTCCGTCTGCGCTGGAATAACAATATCGTCTATGAATATCATCATAACACCTTCTTGTATCAAGTCCCTAAATATGATGGTGATAAACCTCATGAAGTACTTCGGCGATACGAGTGACCAAATGGTGCTCTAAGAAATTCCCACTGCCCATGATGCGTGACAAACGATGTGAAGGGTATGGACTCCTTGCTCATTCTTAAATGGAAGAAACCATTTTTAAGATCTAGGACACTGAACACCTTAGCATCTTTCAACTTATCAATTAAGTCCTCGATCAATGGTAAGGGAAATTCATCCTTAACCATCTTCTTATTCAACTGCCTATAGTCAATGCATACTCTAGTTGAACCATCTTTTTTCTTTACAAGGACTACAGGGCTAGTATATTCAGAGAAACTCACCTGAACAATTCCTTTGCGTAACCACTCGTCTACCTGATCCTCCACTATCTTCTGTTCCACCAAGGCAAGTCTTCTTGGGCGCTGCGCCACTGGGATGTCATCTTTAAGTATAATCTTGAGTTCGATAGGCACCTCTTTCGTCTGGATCGGGTTGTACTGCGTCACGAGCTGCTCCACCTCTGCCTTAATGCCATCGTCGTGGATGTGACCTGCAATATCAAACTCACTCACACAACAATTCACACTCGTCAACCATTCCTCACCTTTAGGTAACAACAATACGGAACCCTCACGCATAACCATGACAACATTTTTTAGAAATTCCTGTTCTAAAATCACTTTATAGGCCATACAGTCTTTAGGTACGATGTGAAAAATAACCCCATCGTAATATCTTCCGTCGATCGAAACACTTTCGTAAAACTTTCCACACGATTTTATTTTTGACAGTCCGACTCCCGCTAAAATCGTGTTATCTGCGCACTTGTCCACGTTCAGTTCATTATACACGTCACTTGCCATCAGATTAATTTGACTGCCCGTATCGATTTACGCGTCCATGTCCATTCTGCACAACTTAATTAATTTAACCGGCGTATATTGTTGTTTTTCGTGTTTGTTTACATCTCGCCAGTCGTCGTTCTCGTTCGCCATATTGCAGCTGTCATGGCGGCCCGCAGTGCCCGCTCTTCTATTGGCCGAAAGTCCGAACATGGCCGATTGTCGTTGCGCTTCCGCCGTACTCTGCTTTACCGACATTTGTTGTCTCCCTTTCTCTACCGGGCCGCCTACGCGATACTCGCGAAACTGCTTAACCGACGATTCGCCCATGTTTGCAACGCCGCTGCTCTGCTCGTTCGTGCACTGTGTACCAATATGGCCGAACTTATTACACCGGAAGCATTTCGTTCCATTCGTACACGCTGTTGAAATATGACTTGGATCGCCGCACTTATAACATCTTTTATTATTATTAGGTTGCTGCCGACTTGCCGACTGCCGTCCACGATGTACTGGATCGAGACGTAGTCTGGGAATTTAGCTCTTATACAAAATTACAAATTACAAATTTATTACAAAATTACATTTACAAAAAAAATCAACCATGCAGGTATTTTTACTTACATAAAAATACCTGCATGGTTGATTTTTTTTTGTAAATGTAATTTTGTAATAAATTTGTAATTTGTAATTTTGTAGTAAATAAATAAGAGCACATGCAAATTCTTTTTATGCAAATATAAAAGTACCTAAGCTTACGCAAACATTTCGTCAGATTTTTTTAATATTATTACAATAGTAAATATTTTTGTAAAACAAAACTTTATAAAAATAGTAAATATTTTTATAAAGTTTTTTATAAATACGTAAAGAATATTTATAGTACCTACACATTTTCAAAAAAAAAAATGCAAATAAAACAGTAGATCACAAACAAAACCCAATATTTTTAGGCTTCCGTAGTTAACAAGGAACCCTTATAGTTTCGCCATGTCTGTCTGTCCGTCTGTCCGTCCTCGCATAATCTCTGTGACCGTTAGCACTAGAAAGCTGAAATTTGGTACCAATATGTGTATCAATCACGCCAACAAAGGTAAAATAAAAATTGGAAAAAAATGTTTTATTGGGGTAGCCCCCTATATGTAAAGTGGGAAGTGATTTTTTTTTTAATTTCATACCTAACGTGTGATAAATTGTTGGAAAGGTATTTAAAAATGAATAGGGGTTTACTAAAATAATTTTTTGATAATGTCAATAATTTCGGAAATAATCGCTCCAAAAGTAAAAAACAATGTGTCCCCCCCCCCTCTAACTTTTAAACAATAAGTTTAGAAAATATGATAAAAATCTGAAAAGTAGAACTTCATAAGGACTTTCTAGGAAAATCATTTTGAACTTGGATGGAAACAACAGTACCCACTACCGGGAGCAGATGCAGGAGCGCGGAGCGCTGCTGGAGCGCGAACATGATGGATACCCACCTTTAAACTCATAAGTGGGAACACTTATTGTGACGGACGGGAAACTAAGGAACCGTACACTGAGCGTGGCCTGACACGCTCTTGGCCGGTTTTTTTTATAGTAAACTTCGCACTCAAGCGCAGTCGAGAACGAAATGGTTTGAATGTAATCTGATTTGAATGACTATTGCTTTAATTATGTGATTCTGGCATGAATGAGTAGTATGTTTCTTTATCATTCATTTGATATATGGCACAAGTGATAAGATATCGTAGTTTAGAACATATAAGGTTTTAAACAGGCCGGTATACGAGTAGAGCCGGCCCGCCGCCGGGCGGTTCTTTTAACACACCATATTCATGTAAGGTTGGCATTAAAAAAGAAGGCTTTATATAACTTACAACCTGTAGGATACATTGTAGCACAGGACGTAAGCACTCACCTTTTTAGCACATTATATGCAGGTAAGTAAGACAGGAGGACATTCGGTAAATTAGTTGATACACAACGTACGTTGATACGTAAAATCGTTACAACTCTAAGTTTAAACGCTTATTTTTGATTTCTTTCAATGCATCATATGCAATACATATGTACTTTGGAGTAGAAGTGTTTACACCATTATATAGAAACAGTTGTAACTCAGAGTGCAAACACTAGTATTATATTTCATTCGACGCACCACATACTAAGGTTTGGTTAGCATTCAAAGAAGTTTTTACCGAGTTTACACGGTTACTTAAAAGCCGTTGTAACTCAGGCTATAGGCTCGCGCAAGACTTCTTACAACGCAAGTGCGGTTGGCATTTTGAAAATAAGCTTATATATCGCTTACACCCTGCAGTATAATGTTGCTGTACTTCATAAGGTTAACCACGGGAATCGGTTCCTGTACTGGTAACCAAGTATTCCATGTTTGTCCTTAGGTGTCACAACTCATGTGCAATTTGATTTCTGACCGATAAATATGTGTAGGTTACGTACTAACCATCAATTAGAATGTATTTTTGTCACTTGAATAAAATTAAGTATTTACGGGATGATTGTAAAAATTACAGATTTATGTATAATTGGAAAAAGTAACCAGCAATTTTGTGAAAAACAACAATACTCAAAAAGTAATAATTTGCATGATTTATAAAGAATTAATTTATTTTAATGTATATTTTAAAATGGAAAATAAAGCATTATGTTTGGATTAAAAAGAAATGATATTTGCAGTATCACCTAATTGCTTTTCAGTTTCAACGTTTCTCGCTTGATCTTTAATTAAAGCATTGTGCGTACTTTCGATGACAAACCCCTTTTCGTATCTAATTGTATAACGTGACATGAATATTTTCATTGTGATTTAAATTATATTCGTTTTTTTTCTAATAAGTAAGTATAATTGAAAGATTTTTTTATATCAGCTTATTTTATTTTGTCCTCCACACGATGCACAAAGGCATCATTAATCTATAAAGAAATAATACCTTCTGTGTACTAAATATCGGGAATAATAAAACAAAAAATACAAATTATTCATCTAAATTTATTTTTATTATTATTATTACTTCGCTTATATCCGCTTAATAAAATAAAATGATCTTACCTAGATTCAAGAATTCAAAGTTACTATTTACAATAGTTTCTAGAGCAACTGCTGCCCTCCCTCAATCGCGTGCAATTTTTTTGTCACCATTACTCCCAGCACCGCTACTTCTAACACCATTACAAGCATTACAGTAAAAGCCGATCTGTCAAAGAGTGCTTGCAATTTTTTCAGATATGGAGCCTATGTAGTTCAAACTACTCACATATCGACGAACACTCGCCGAATCATATACGAATAATAACGAACGAAATGCTTTTGTTTCTTTTTAATTAAACTTTTGAAGAGATTTTTTGAAATATAGTTAGAGACCGCAATTTCTTCAAAAAGTTCTTTCAAATAGTTTTCTTTACTTAAGGAGGCATTGGACGAACTATTAATATAACAACAAAAAGCGGCTAATTTATGTTGAAGACCGTGTCGGTATGATTTGGCTTTTGATAAATTTGAAAAATATGTAACGTCTCTTTTCTTGTTAATCGAGGAATTTAAGGGAACAATCTGGTACCAATGCAAGCTTAAATAAAACATCCAGTTGTCTTTTTGTGCCAGTCAAGCAAATAATTATGTCGTTTATATATCTTTAATAGTTTTTTTTAAAGAAGAGGGGTCAAACAAGCATGCGGGTCACCTGATGGTAAGTGACTAACACCGCCCATGGGCATGGCAATGGATGGCAACACCAGGGTATTTACAAATGGATTACCGGTCTTTTGGAAAGGAGTAAGCTCTTTTCTTGAAGGTCTCTGAATCGTATTGGTCTGGAGATGTCGCCGGTGGTAAACAATTCCATAGAGAAATTGTACGAGGAAAAAAACTTCTAGTAAAACGTACAGCAGTGGACAGCCAAGCATCTAGTGTTGAGGATGGTATCGGGAATTTTAACTCAATTTTGAGTATAAAATATTTTGATTAACAACTATGAGTTCCTTTACGAAATTATCCGTGAAAATGTCCGCTATAAGGGGACTTAGAGGGGACTCAATAGCTAATTTTTTGTAGATAGAAACACACGGAGAAGACTCAGAACCATGCGTTGTGGTATTCCTTTGGGGTGGCCTATATTCAGCAGTGGAGTTATGAAAGGCTGTAATGATGATGATGATGATGGTGATGATGATGATGATGACGATATACGATATATTCGCAACGCTTACCATTGGATGTTAAGAGTTTATTTGGCTCTTCATGTATTCGCCCCTTACCATTTGATACTCATGAGAACATATGGAATATTTTATTACGTCGTCGTCGTAGTAGTAGTTACTCGTGGGTTTAATCTGCCTTTAGACTTAATACAAACATTTTTATCTTACGGTATTGTATACTAGTGGTTAAATAGCGATTAGAAACTAATAGGAGATGCCTCTATCCAACAGTGGTATATAACAAGCTGATGAGAAAAAAGTTGTAACTATCAGTTTCGACTTCAAACAACTAAAAGAATACTTACTAATTAGTTGTTTCTTCTATTTGTATTTCTAGTTGTTTCGTTAATTATTTGAAGTGTCTATTAATTTTTATGAAAAGTTACCCCTTTAATTAGATAAAGGAATATCGCGATCACATCGTCATCTATTTAGTTACGTTAAGCATTGCTTTTCTTATTTTCCCTCCATTGGGGACAAACACATTTTCCCCTAAATTTATTTAGGACCACCCCTGTAGATTTATGTCTTTGATGAAAAAAACATCAAATTGGTTAACAGTTATTGATGAAGATATATACAACAAAAACTGTCGAGTGGTTGACCTCCATCTTTTTTTTAAAATTGGCTAACTACAACTATATATTTTAGTTTAGTAAAATACTATTATGTACTTACTAGGATATCCTCCACCTGATATTTCTACGAAGTAAACCTAAATCAGCTAAGATGGAATAAATGACCTACTTACTTTGTCTTTGTGTTACTTGCGCAGTCTGGATATATTCAGAAATTCGATTTTCAATCTGTATTTTATGCGTATAACAAATGCTCAAATTTTGTGCAACTTTCCCACGCTATAAGAGAGTGGCTTTTAGTTTTTGTCTCTATTTTTAGACATAAGTCTAATATTCTTTTCTTTGTGAGCTTTATTATATGTCTCATATAAACATGAGTTACAATTAAACAAAACAAATTAAATGTTGTATTTTTACTGTACTAGGTGGTTGGACTTTTTTTCCGTTCGTCTCTCTGCGGAGATACCATCCTTTTACCAAATTCAAACCGTTAAATAACATTGTGCTTCAGTATGAAGGTAAAGACCTGGTTTAATTATAGGCTGTGATGCGTTCTATCTTAGTTCTCAAAGATGAAAACAAATCTGTAACCTTTTTTTGCTTAAAATTGGTTGAAGGTGTCCATTGACTAAAGTAGCTACCCTCAGATGAACAGTAAGTTTGTTTGTCAATAAAAATAATAAAAAATGTACCCAGTAATAACTTTTCCAAGTACGCATCCATTGTACAACTTTGCATCTACCTGCTTAGTAAGAGTGATAAATGACTGAATATAATATGCGAAATAACACCAGGGCCTTTGTTATATATGGTTTCAACAGGACATGTGTCATGTCTCCCGTGTTGCTTTGTATGGAAATGAACAAAGGATGCTAATCAGTCTTGCTCTTTATGACGATAATTATCTCCTTTGTGTGCCTACTCAGCTTTGGTCTTTCATTTGTAACATTTTATGCACTTTACCTGCATACCTGTAAAATAATGAAATCTGAGGATTTTAATTTATAAAAAAAGCAGTGTAATTCTGCTAAATTTATAATTTAAAAAGATGCAGACTTAAAACTACTAATTTAAAAGTACTAAGGTTCTGAAGGTGAGAGAAACACAAACTAGATGGAGTATAAAGATGAAAAAATCATATTTTTAAAGTATAAAAAATCATTTTGTTTACTATTTTCTGTTTATATCGTAAGTGCTATTTTTAAGAGCTTGCGGAAAAAATAGGACATAAGGACTCCTTTTATGGAGTTTGTCTCGGCAGGTACCACATTATAATAAACAAGAGACTGTAAAAACTAGGAATAAACACAAGCTCGTGATACTAGTTTCTCAACTCCACAGCGTCAGTAATTCATTCGTTGGGCAATGTATACGCTATTACAACAAAGTCCCAGAAAATATACAATGTCTCTCTATTACCATGTCTAAATATATAATAAAACCAAAACTATATAAAAAGGGTTATTATGATATAAAATAATACAAAGTTGATCAATGATCACAAAATATTCACAAAATAAGTAAATTTTGTAAGTACTTTGTCGACACCGAGGATTCCGATACTAGTTGTAGCAACAAAATGAGTGTCTTGAAATTGAAAAGATAAGACTAAGAGATACTTTTTAGCGGAAAAGGCGTGAACTTATATGTACTGGAAGTTGAACTGGACTAGATTTGGTTGCACCCAGTCCGAGACTTTGTTCAACAAAGTCGCGACTTCTGACACAAGTTCGTCCCAGTACTCGGACACGTTTTCCCGAGAAATATTGGCACGGCCGGTGTATAAAGTATCACCAGTGCTGTCTTCTGCATAGCAATTAATGTTTGCGGTTTGCAGCATATCATTGATATGCAGAAGAAACGGGGTTGGAGATAGCATGTAGCCTTAAAGAACACCAGCGTTAATGGGGTTGCAATCGGAGCGTGCACCGTCCACTACGACCTTGATGCTCCGATCTGCAAGAAAACTCGAATCCCATTGCACACTTTATCGGAAAGCCCATATTTGTAAGAAGCGCTTTGTGCCAGACCAGATCAAAGGCCTTGGCTATGTCCAAACTAAAGGCCAACTTGGACTCACCTGCCTCCGCCCATTTACGAGTTAGGTAACGCAGAAGATAACCAGCCGAGCGACTCGGACCGAAACTGTACAGTCAGCCACTAGTCAGCGTGTGATCATCAAGAGACAAGTTACCGCATGAGCTGGCTTAAGAAATGGACTCCATTATTTTAGAGAACAAAGAGACAATAAGCCTATAGTTGTACGGATCGGAGCGGGACTACGGCTAGAGAGGAGGAGTACTGCAAAATACACGTTAAAACGGATGACAACTCAGGAGCTCACGTCAGGTCAGGAGGGACACCATCAGGCCCACTCGACCTCTTAACGTCCAGGGAGTGTTTTGTGTACCGAGCGTTGGGTAAACAACACATCCTGCATGGAGCACTTACACCGCGAAATAGTCAGCGGTGTGTTCCTCCCGTCATCAAGAGAGTTGGACGCAAAAGTAAAGTCCAGCAGATTGGCTTTAATCCCTAAGGAAGTTGAACTAGTTTCTCGCCAATTCTTCCGATATGCTCTGTCTTTGCCCCGGCAATGACACCTTTAAAAGACCTGAATACGATATTATACCTCTTTTTGAGAGCGTTGGTATTTACATCAGCCCTGCCTGGTACCCGATGGGACTATAAGTAGCACCGTATTCTGGATCAGAAAAAGGTCCGATGAGCCGAGAGGGGCATCGACGGAGACCTGATATCCATCTGGATGAGAGGGCAGCTAAAGGTTCAACATGGAAGTTACATAACCATTTACATCTGGGATCTACGTAGGCGAAGTAACAAATTGTGTTAGACCATATTCCAAAGCAAAGTCATAAGAAGATCTACCCGCATGATCGGTTAAACGCGATTCAAGCCATTCAGCGTTTTGGGCGTCAAAATAACCAGGCATCACGATCTTTGGGGATGGGACCTGTTGTAGCATGAAGTCCGTAGCCATTTGGACGCAGCGGTAAGTCAGTCTGTGTACATGCGAGGATAGTCGTCGCTATCTACACGTAACCATAGAATTGACAGGCCCGTACACGCCAACCCCAAAAATCTTTAATCCGTTATAAAGCCAAGCTGCAGTTACATTACGGCTGAGGCACAAACGGGTCATTTTGACTGGGGTAGGACCATGCTTTCACAGAATACCAACGTAAAATAGCAGCTTAATGCTGCTGTGCTTCGTATGGTGAGTGTAGAATCAGACACCCATCTTACAGTAAACGAGGCATTTAATCTTTATCCTCAGGGGTCACAACGCATATGCATTTTGATTGTTTATATGCTATGATAAACGTAGATGTCTATGGGTTACAACATCCACCTACCACCAGGTGGACTGTGTGCTGGTTTGACACACTTATTCTATTAAAAAAAAAACTTAAAATTTTTATAATTGGTATTGTTTATATATTCATGTATTTTACAAAATTTTATCATAATAAAAAAACCGGACAGTTGTGGTAGGTCTCCTGTCTGAAGGGTTTCATTAAAACTTTATTATTTGTGAATATAATTCAACATTGAATTTTAGGGTAACGTAAGCACCGAATATTCCTCTTTTAGAGAAATAAATCGAATTGAAGGGCGAGTTTTACATTTTAATGGAAAAATGTTCTTCAATACATCGTTCTAATGTTAATATTGAATAAGAAATTTGATTGATTTATCTTCAAAAGACCGAAGAACTCATCAGTATTTCATAAATAATCCAACTCTATAACTCGAATCGTTTCGGAGAAAAATATTATTGACCGACGGACAGATAGACCACAAAGTGATTCTAAAAGGGTCCTAAAGGTCCTATTTTCCTATTGGGGTACGGAGCAATAAAAAAACAACGCTTTTGCGGAGATAAACAACAAATTCTTATTAAAGTAAAACGATTGCACTGATGTACTATAGAATAACGTTACTAGTTCTAAGTTATTCGCTCTTCACCCACCAACCCTACCTAGCGCTAGTGTGCGCATTAGCAGAGAGGATAACCATGAACTTGGACCAGGAGTTTCCTTAAAACTACTTGTGAGAAAATAACATCATGTAACATTATAACACAAATTATATAAATTTTTCACTATTGTCACCAATACTATTGTACTGCTGCTGAAGATGCCTCTCAAACATTGAAAAAGATTTGTCGTATTCGTTATGAGTACCATATTTATATCAATCTCAATATGCGGAGTCTATTCCCCGTATATCTTGAATATATATTTTTTTAAATTATTTCTGTTTGACCGTGGCATATTTTTTTAAGTATTTCACTAACATGACATTACAAAAACGTAAGACTAAACCGAACAACGAATCTCGTGTAAAAACTAATTTAAGGTCAAGTCAAAATTTAACTTTCTTTAAGACGAAAAGGAAGAGGACAAAAATATGAAATATTAATGTGTATGACGATACGTAGTCTCCGAAAATGTTTTGAATTTTAATTTTAATTATAAATAAAAACAAAGTATCCATTTTGAATATAAAATTTAGACACTTATAGACTAACTGTATAAATAGGTATAAAGTTTAACAAAAAAGATGCTAATGTGAAAAGTTTTCTACGGGTTGCCTTTTTTATGACAAATGACTAAGACAAACGTCTAAAAAAAAGTACCCGGTTGACCGAGCTTTGCTCGGTATTTTTCGCTCGGTTTTTTTTTAATTCGTGTGTTTTGGAAATTATATTTAGATACAAATTACATACTGATGAAATATGTATAATATTTTTTGATCTTAGCGACATAATAGAAAAAACTGAACTGGTTATTTGAATAAAAATCGTGAGTGCAATTAGTTTAATTTAAATTTTCGTGTTTTTAAAAAATACTTAAAAAGGGCTTGAAAAAATAGATTTTCTCAAAAAAGAAAGGAACTTGAAAAAAAAATTAAAAAACATTGGTCGGTCGGTCTGGGCTCGAACCGAGGTTTTACGATTATGTGACCGCCCATTATACCAATTAAGCTATTTATAATCATTGACAATCTGTCAAAATTTACCTTCTTATTCTAACGATAGTGTAGCAGTTTTTCATTGCCTAAAAACACGGACAAAAAGACATTTTCTAAAAATAAATCCTAGCTAGATCGATTTATTATCCCCGAAACTCCCTGGACACTAAATTTTATGAAAATCGTTGGAGCCGTTTCCGAGATCCCGATGACTTAGTTAAATATTCATTAACACAATAACAAGATTCAACATCATCCTTCCAATGTCAATTTATGTAAATCATCAAATGTGTTCAAAGGAAGGTTCCCCAGACCGGTAAAAAATGAATGGATGAATTGGGCCGCTATTGCGTTATTTTTTACGGTGTATAAAGTAAAATTTTACATATAATATGGTACGTTATCAGAATCAGTATTAAAATATAACTTTACTTCAGAAAACTCGATATAAAAATAATGAAATAAAATTTACATAAATCATATTTGTAAATTTAATGCGGATTGATAACTTCTGTCCTGAATTATCAAGGGAAAAACACTAAATAGTGGTGGCCGGCGGCGGCCTATGCATACCCGCCTCGCGGTGGCAAGGACGGGTTATGTCGGACTCGCACCGACTAAAACTCCATGGTGTTCCACCTTCGGATATTGGCAGGGCAACGGAAACGCTTTCGCACACATCCGCATCTTCTCGAGCGCTGGCTGACGTACTCCTCCCCGGACCTCCCAGACTACTCCTCCCCCTACTCCTTCTCAGGTAATGTGCATCATAACATATGGCGCGCACTCCTCCGTGGCCTCAATTTTCACATGCGCAACAGGCGCCCCAGTGTCGGATGCGCGAAATCCATGGGGCGAGGAAAAACGAGAACTCTATCATATACACACTATATCATATACACCCGACCCCAGCGGCGAATCTGGTCTGTGGCGCCGCCGCCAACCAGATTCGGCTACGGATGGTAGAGAGAGCGGCGCCTCGCAATACCAACACTCCTTTCCCCCCGCGGCCCCATCCTCGCCGCATCAATTAACGGTGCGGCCTCATCAGAGTCGCGGAGGATAGGGTGAGTGGCACGTCGCCATACCAGCACTCTCTTGCTCCGCGACTCCACCTCGACTGCAGCAGTAGGGAGAGACAGGCACCCCTCTTTCCGCAGCCAACCGACACACATCCGAAGTAGGCTTGCCAAGCCCACTCGGAGTGGCTCCCTTTTAGTTCACCGCGGGTGACCAAGGCACGGTTACTAAGCCCCTTTGCCATGGAAAAGCGGGAACCCGTTCGGGGGAAGGGAACGTCATACCTATACTAACTGCACTAAGGTCGTGATCTCGTCACATCACTCAGCTGTTGATGTGACGAGATCACGAACCACTTTAGTAGTTGATTATCACAACTTTTGGAATTTTATTTCCACCGGTTGTGGTAATTATGCACACAAAAACACTTATTTATCACTGTCTTCTTGACGACCACAAAGATGTTGTTCAATATGTCCGCCTTATACCTCTATACATTTGCAATACTGGCTTATAATGTCTGAACTTCTGCAAAATTGCAGTCAAATTTCCCGAGCCACATCAACATATTAAAATGTTCCTCGTTTGAGTAAGACACCGTATACAAGTCACTCACGACGGATACTTTACTCGTAATTTCGCAATATAAAAAACAGTTCTGTCCGGAAGCAATTTACGCGGGTGACTACAGCTATCAATATGGCACTAGTGTAGTACTGGTATCTTTCGTTTGTTGTGCGTGGATTTGGAAAAGTGACTGTACTCTACAACATAATTTTGATATTTTTTGAATCGAGGAAATTTGTTGTGATTTTTATGTAACTTTTTAATAATAGATATTATTTATTTATTTACTTCAAGCATAGTCCGTAAGTGTTATTAATAAATTAAAGTATAGCTAGGATTATTAAAGATATATTAAAATACGAAAAACTTAAAAATCGTGGGATAAATCCACAAAATGACACATACTTAAAATGTTATGCTGCTCTGTGTGCTTTTTAAAAATCTACTAATTAGGATTTTTCTATTCACTGTTAATAAACAATACTAATTTTCATTTCTGTTCTTGACTACCGAATTGTGATAAAACTTCTTAAAACTTCCCAAGTTTTTTAATATTACTACCTAATATTAGCGCAGAATAAATAACGGATATTAGGTACATCAAAATAAGTGGATGTAAAAAGTTAGTCGACATAATATTATAGTGATATGATATGATAGGGATGTTGCTGGGTTTTCTAGTTTTTGGGACATAACCCCTAATATGATAAGATTAAATCTACTTATGTATTTATAACTATTATTAAGTATTATGTTTAAAAGACTCGTTAAAGAGCATTATCATTCACACCATAATGATTAATTCGTGATGTGTAGATGTTAATAAAGTGCACACTTTGACTACTTCTATTTCCTTCAACTATCCTTCAATAGGCCTGCTGGAAGAAATTTCTTTATGGAATAAGCAGTGCCTTTGTACATAATTTTGTTTTTACCATTTTCCTATCAAAGTATGTTTGTACATAAACTGTTAAATAAATAAATAAATAAATAAATTAAGACGACAAGCTTCCAAGAGCATGAAGGTTTAAAGATTAAGACATGTTTCATATGTATAAAAGCGTTAGCAACTTAGTCCCTACTTAGTCAACCTAAATTCATGAAAATTTAGCGAAGTTTTGTTATGTTTATGCAAAATGCGTGATACATAATACGAAAATAAGTATAGCCTATAAACTATTTTGGATACTATTAATGATTCCAATTTTGAGGAGGACTTCGATGAAGATGAAAATTGGTTACCACGAGGAGATTAACCTAAAATCCAACTGATGACGAAGAATCCGAAGATAAGATCAGTGCTCTTGTGTTTGCAACAACGTCCAATAGGAAAATCTGGTCCAGACGGATGTTTCGTTTATTGACACGCACGTACATGTATAGTTAGACGAAAGTACAGAAAAAGACATTCATTGCATTTAGAACATTGTTTATATGCTAGAAATGTTTAAAATTAATTAAAATTATATCGTACAAGTTATGTAGTGCATCGAACACCTGTCTGCGGAACGAAGGTGTGATAAACGGCCGTGGACTCGGAGTGTAGACGTCACAGTATTTTTGCGGGTTCCGTCCCGGTGTTCTAAGCATCTACAAATTCAGGGCAGAGCCATTATTTAGCAGATCCTGTAGCTCGCTGTGAGTATATTGCTCACTGGTTAAGGACTAGTAATCTAAAGGCATAGAAATATCGTTAATGCGGGGTAGAGTGTCGACAACAATATTATCCCTTCCGGCGTAGTATATGATGTCCGTACTAAACTAGGTGATGAATTCAAGGCAGCAAAACCGGCGTAGCGAGCAGCTCGTTCGTTGCATAGTAAAAGTAAATGTCAGTGACTTGTCTACTGTTATGACCGTGAAAATTCGTGCTTCGACCATGAAGCGGAATTTTGTGATGGCTTCGTAGATAGTAAGAAGTTCGCGATAATAAGGAATACACTTGTCTTTGTCTTAGCTTCTTGGAAAAGAATGCCAGTGGTTTATATTCACTGTCCTGGTATTGCTGCAGGACTGCCCCTATTGCCGAATCTGAAGCATCTGTATGAATCGCCGACTCTGCTTGCGAATTAGGTGTACCATTAGTGTGGTTTCGGTAAGACTGTTCTTGCTGGGATTAAAAGTCTCCAACACCGCGGGTGTCATGATGATAGGCTGCGAACCTTTCGTCTTTGGAGTGAAGCTTGAATAGTAGTTGCGTTTGGGAATCAGCGGCGATAAAAGTCTACCATTCCGAGAAAACGTCTAAGTTCCTTTACGGTTTTTGGTGAAGAGAATTCTTGGATACCCTGCACCTTCGCATCCAGTGGCTGAATTTCCGCTGCTAAAATTTTTAAATCCTAGGAAGTTGACCTCAGACTGCCCAAAAACGCACTTGTTGGTATTTATTAGAATGCCGTACTTGTTGAAGCTTTACACCAGGATGTCATCCAAGTATCCAAAACAGAAGAAGAAAAAGACTGATTTGTTACGTTAAATAGTAAATACAGTATACTCGTATGATACAATAGCTTAGACTGTTTTATATATAAATAAATGGAGTTATTTATTCCTTATATTAAACACTCACGTTCGTACGAGTGTACTAAGCTTTGGCACGAACTATTACAATTTTGAACATCTTGTAAAACTATTGTTTAGTTTTATTACATTTTTATGGTAGCCATTCGTTTTTAGAGATTAAGAAATGGCTACAAACATTGACTTTAAATTAAAAATATTTTATCAGCAATATTCAGGTCTGTAAGGGCTACATCATAATTTCATCACGATCAAAGGTCCGAAAGATTTATTGTATGCAATAATGTTATTAATTTAAATTAGTTGATGATTTTATTTTTTATAAATATTTTCATCGAAAATAAAATTGAAACCAAATAGCATAATTATTACTTCTTCGAAATGCGCGTGATACATTTAACTACATTAAACGAAATGATACGGCGTGCAAAAACGAAATCCATTTTAACGATTTTACCTTATACGATTACACGATTTTAACTTATAACCTGGTATCTGTTGTAACAGGTAAGAAAGGTTGTTTAATAAGCTAAGTCGAATGAGAAAGCTATTCAACGTCGAAATAGAAGTCAACACCGTGCAGCCATGAGACAGTTTTAAAAACTTCTCAAATTTGTTTACTTCACTGTCGTAATTAATTTTGTGTGTGTTTCTGTTAACTACTCCCGTAGCCAAGACAAAAAATAAAGAATGTACAAATATTCATCATGATAAGGCCATATTGCAGTTACATTAGCAATATAGTTGTAGCTTAAATGGATCGGCTCGACTGAGGAAGGTCCACGCTCTCACAGAATATCAGCGTAAAATAGTAGCTTAATTCTGCTGTAATTCGTATGGTGAGTGATGATAATCGGAGACCCTTTTTACTAGAAACGAGGCATTCCATCTAAATCATCACGTGTGACAACGCATCTGCATTTTGATTCATAGTCGATGATAGATGTAGATATCTGTGGGCCACAGCAACCATTTATCATCAGGTGGATGTGCTCGTTTGTCACCCTATTCTATATCAAAAGGCTAATACAAAAAATTAAGAACAACATTTGCAAATTATAGTCTGAACTTAATTTAATCTTTTATCTGCTGAAATTTAGATGCTGCAAGCATAAGCTCACATAGTCCTCCTGTTGGAAAATTAAACTACTATACAGCCTCAAAATGCAGATACATTATCCCTCATGGGGATCATTATGAAATAATAATAGAAGCATGATAATACTATTATGGAATAAAAATAATAGATTATTTCAATTCTATCCTTTGTGGAAGTCCTATGGAATTTTGCTATCGGGAAATGCGGATGAATTAGAAATTATTTTTGTTTCGCAGAAGAGGGCCATACGTGACATTTACAATATAAAATCGAAAGAGTATCTCAGAAAAAAGATAATATTAATATTGGCCTGTCTTAAAATACTAAAAATGATTTGTAAGATTGAACGAATTTTAAAATACTAAAAACAACCTTTCGTACTCTATAATTGACTTTGAAAAGTAAGTTTGGCGGGTGTTCTTCCCAGGACAGAGGTTTTTTCAAATTAGTGGTAAAAGTAAGAAATGACTTTCATTAAGAATTAAATGTTATCTATGTTCTCTCTAGTTTGGGAAAGATTTGTCTAAATTCTCTCTCATTTTAGTATCAATCATCTTTAAAGCTAATACACATCGTTGGACTAGGTAATTTAATTCTGGCGTACATGAGATGTGGAAAAAGTAAAAAGTAAAGTTACAGCCTATATATGTTCCACTGCTGGGCATAGGCCTTCCCCCATTTCTGAGAGGGTTTTAGGGCAAGGAAGTGTCCGCCGCGCTGCCCCAATGCGTGTTGGCGAACTTCACATGTCTTCGAAATATTTTTTTCTTATTCCTCAGACATGCAGGTTTCCTCGCGATGTTTTCCTTCACCGCCGTACACGTGGTAAATCAGCACTTAAAATTGCAATTAACAATTTCATTGGTCATCATTCCTTACGCTGCTACCACACTGCTAAGACACGTAACACCATTTACGATTTTCTATACATAATTTAAATATTATGATTATGTTGGTAAACAGTAAATATAAAAAAAAGTTGTGTTTTGAAATAAAATTTTAGTTTCTATTTAATATCGAAATAGCTGCCCTTTTTAAAGCTCACGGGGTTACTTGCGCGCCATTAAAGCATGAATTGACTTTTATTAAATCTTTTCGGGCTAATCTTCGGAATGCGGAAACCGATTTGTGATAAGACTTCACGAACAGATAGAGAACAATGGTAGAAGTGATCTCGCCTAAATTTATGAAAAAGGTTATTTTAAATGACGCTAAACAAAATATTACGAATAAAATTATTATTTTATATTTTTCATCCTTTGTTGTGAAGTGGAAAAAACAGCAGGTAAATTTTAAGGGTTTCCAGGATAAGACGTCAATCAAATTGTAAAGTTCAGACAGGCGTGATTCAATAATATTGGAGGATTTCCTTCAGAGTTATCGTTCCGTTCAAACGCGCGATTTAGATAACGTGGAACAGAAACTGTTTTATTAAAAATAAACAAATAAAAAACAAATAAGAAATAACTTGGTAGCGATCACCATGAAATATTTTATTAAATAGTTAACACGGTTTGTACCTAAAACAAGCACGGGATAAACCTTAAAATTTGCATACAATTTTTTGTATATTTAACGTGTAGTGGCCGGTTTAAGACTATGCTTTACTCGATATTGTCCCATAGTTATGACTCCAAGACAAGAAGTGACAGAAGGTAACCGGTGAAGACAAGGTTGCGCGAGACATCACTGCATGAACATGCGTCAAGTAGTTTTAGCAGCGGCAGGAGGGGGGAGTGGTACGGCAGGATATGGTAGCGGTTCGCCGGTCGCACAGAACGATTTAGTTTAAGTTATCGATCGTGCGGTTACATTGTCGGGTTACCTCTGTAGCACGAATAAAACCAACTCAGTGCAATCCAAAATTAATTTATTCTCATCAGGGTCGGCAGTACTCCCCATCACAAGGTGTACAGGACACTGTCCCCAACATATGGTCCTTCGATCCTTCAAGAAAAACAGGAGAATTACCCAAGAAGAAATAATTGAATCACGTCAGAGGTCATTCGAAAGTCACCACGGCACATCCTTCCTACGCCGTCTTCAAGTTGAATTGTTTCACCGGAGTGAACAATGCTGCACAGCTGACACTCTCGGGCATTAACATCAACACTTAATCGACAAAGGAAAGCTGTATTATTATTGTGCACACGTCTTAAGATGCCCGACATCTTCCAGAAGCTTCGATCATCCCACATCAGGACTACGTGAGATCGTTCCATTTCCTATTTTCATCCTAATCATAATCATTTTCCTATATATTCATTATTACTTAAAAAGGTTGGTCCAGCTTGCTATGGCTTTGGATCAAGGCACGACCGGCGGACACAAGAGAGTAGTATTGTAATTCGAAGGCCTCGCACTCCTTAAGTTCGTCCTCGGGCATATCCAGCAACTCTTCCAGTTCACTCTGCAAACCGTCGAAATCATCGTGTAAATTTTCAACTTTATCTAAACGCATCTGAAGCTCAATTTAAACTTGCAATTCATTAATTTCTTTAATAAAATATTAAATGAATTGATTTTAAATAACTATTAAAGTTAGTAAGATTTCCTTTAATTGTAGCTCTTTTTTTAATTAACTGCTTTTTGTTTTCCTTTTTTTAATTATTAATTAAAATAAAAAATAACAGTGAGTGAAAAATAAAACTCCAAGCAAACGTTGCTCCATTTCCAGAGCAAGTTTGGAGATGGAGCAACTTTTGCTTTTATTAGATTTTAAATTAGGCCTTAATCAGCTAAACCTTTAAATCAAATTAAAGTGTATAATAATATATGAATGGAAATTAAAGTAAGCAATAATATTCGACGCCTGATAAAAAAATACAAAAAATATTTTGCAAAGAAATTGCCAGGCGCTCAATATTTCAACAATGTACACTTTTATTTTCGTAATATCGATCTGTAAGAAGAATTGTAAAGGTTACAAGTTTGTAACAAAATAATTTAAATACTTGTAATGAATAAAGAATGGCGCTATGTTCCCTCAAATGACAATCCCGCAGATCTCGTTTCAGGATGTTTGAGAGCTGATATGCTAGGTAACCAAAAATTATCTCGTAAAAACAGACTTTTACCTCTATCACCCTTCATTGACCATATGTTGGAGACAGTGCCCCGTACACCTTGTGCTATCACAAGGTGTACAAGGCAATGTCCAGAGTACTGCCTACCCTGATGAGAATAAATTAAAGTTGGACTGTACTGAATTGATTTTATTCGTGCTACAGAGGTAACCCGACAATATAACCGCACGATCGTTAACTTAAACTAAGTCGTTCTGTACGACAGGCGAACCGCTACCGTATCCTGTCGTACCACTCCCCGCTCCTGCCGCTGCTAAAACTACGTGACGCATGTTCATGCAGTGATGTCTCGCGCAACCTTGGCTTCACCAGTAACAAACCAGGAGAGGGGCAGCAACGTTAGCAATTCGAGAAGAGTATGAAATAATTTATTCACCGCGTTGCTTCTGTTGTACTATTAGTAGTAATGAGAGATATCACATAAAAATGCAAGTAAACAATCTGATTCGGGCTTGATGCTCATGAACTGTGAAATTTACTTCTTATGTGGTCATTTTATTAACACGCTCTCGCATAATATCACCGTAAAATATCGGCTATATGCTGCTGCGTTTCGTATGGTAAAAGTAGAGAACCGGAGACGTTTTTGGGTAGAAACAAGGCATTCTATCTCAATCTTCAGGGGTGACAACTCTTCTGCATTTTGATATTTAATTGAGTGTATACTCGCGACAATCTAAGAAGCCCGATTTGACGGCTATCAAAATAATTTGTCTGATGATGGGAAAAAATCGGTTTGCTTTAAAACCTTTTCTCGAAACATATCGATTACTTAGGGTTTGTAATCGAAAATTTATCTACATTGTTTAAAATTGAGTTTCGAGGCATCTCCATTTACATACACGTATGAGTTTGTTATGTTTAACAGTTATTACATAAATCAAAACTAAATTTAAGTTTGGGTGTGCTTTAAAGCCAAGACATAAACTAAAACTCGACACACTGATTTCTTTTGGAAGGTTTACTTACGTTTATACGAGTACATTTTATATTGTACCAGTGGGGTACATGCCACTGATGTAGCATGCCTAGAGTTTTCCTCGTGCGAAGCCGTGCAAAGCCGAGGTTGGTTTCTATCCATGAATAATAATAACAATAAATTAGTGTGGTTGGGACAGGTAAACAAATAAAATCACTGAATTCGTAACATTTTAATTCATTTCCGTCATTAAATAATCTAGAAAAATTATTATCACTTGAACTGTCTTCGTCGAGTGACCTTATAATAAACTCATTTTCAATCGAATTGTCAAAATGCTACGCTACTAGAGCCAACTTTTTGTGAACTTGTGAAGGAAGTTTTGTCAAGTTGTATAGAGTGAGTGCATTGTCCATAATTATCGTACTATCGTAGGTTTTGCATAAGAGTCATAAATCACACTTTTGTACTTTTTGATTTAAATGTCAACAATTTTCTAAAACATTTCTCGGTAGATCCAGCATGATGAATAATGAGGCATCCACCCTTTGTAATTGTAACTTTGAGCGTCTGACACTCTCATATAATACGTCCAAGACAGTGGCGCAGTATAATTAGCATTTAATGTATCTTCAATTAATATTGCCTTGTCCCAGTTGGTTTTTTTTATTAGCCTCTCTTAAGAATGATACCGTTTTTAGTATTATGTCATACATTTCCATAATCCCTTTGTCTCCCGTTGTTTTTTTTTGTATGAAAACTCAATATTTTTCAGAATCGTATAAAAGAATTTGCACTGCCATCACATAATATTTAAGAGATACATAAGTTATTTACTCACGGCGGGGTATTCTTGTCTTGTGTAGTACGTAGTTCACTCAATAAGTTTTGAGATTTAAAAATTTATAAATGTAACGCACCCGTGATATATGTTTCTAAAATGCAAATTTATTTAAAAATAGGATTCCATAAACCGATTGCTCGATATTAAAAAAAGCATAGTTGTATTAATTTTCCTGCAACGCTTCCCGCGTTTTTCATTTAAAACGATGGATCTTAACCGTGAACATTTGCGCGCTATGATCTACTATGAATTGAAATTTGGTATAACCGAACAATTAAGTTTGCAACGATTACAATCAGTATTAAGAGACTCAGCTCCATCATGTGCATTAATTTTTAAATGGTTTACTGAATTCAAAAGGGGTAAAATTATTCTTAAAGATGACCAAAGAACCGGGGCCCCGCAAACAACAGTAACGGCAGAAAATGTATACTACTGTATATACTACTGGACTACTGAAATGTTGGTGCGAGAAGACGGACAAATCACATATACGGACACCGAAAAGATTGTAGGCATTAGTTCAGGGAGCATGCATACCATCCTACATAAAAATCTTGGAGTGAGGAAGCTTTGCTGTCGATGGATCACTCATTTGCCCTCCGAAAGCGAAAAACAGACTCGTGTGGATTGGTGCCATGAAATCAGTCTACGTTTCGAAAACGGGACTCTAGGCGTGTTTCAGAAAATGTTTCTGGTAACGAGACATGGATCTATCAATACCGACAAAACTGCAAAGACCTCGCAACGTCGGCAAAAAATGGTGGCTTGTTTCTTTTTCACGGACCGGATATTTGTAACGTCAATGCCGGAAAATTGTAGGTCAGTCAACTCTGAATGGTATACTACAGTTGCATTACCCAAAACTTTTCAAGCTGTGCGGGAGAGAAGACCAAAGATCGGGCTTCGGTGAATCATGCTGCATCACGATAACGCCTCTTCACATACCTCCCATCCTTAGAACAAAAGCATTTATTGAGAAATCTGGTGTTGATACTCTAAGTCACCCACCTTATAACCCTAACTTAGCTCCTTGTGATTTCTTTTTATTCCCAAGAGTCAAAGAAAAAGTAAAAGGAAGGTTTTTTTTCAAGCGCCGAAGAAGCCGTGGCTGCCTACGAAGAAGCGATTTCCGACGTGTCAGATCAAGACTGGCAAAAATGTTTTCAGAGTTGGTTTAGGCGAATGGAACTTTGTATAGAGCACGATGGAGAATATTTTGAAAAGATGTAAAAAAATATTAATAGTGTCTAATATAATTATTGTACATCTCAAAACTTACTGAGTGTCCTACGGAGGCATAAATGGGATCTAATACCATCAGCATCAAAATTATCCATATTTGTCATAGGTTTTTGTTTCTCGCTTTTTGGTGTGTTTTGTACATTATCTTAACAGCCAAAAGGCCTGTACATTTATTTTGTAATACTTTAAACTTTTTTATGATAATTTAAAGCGCTTGTGCGACTCGTTCTTTTAAAAGAGGCCAGGTCACTTCTAAAAGAGGCCCTCTATTTGCTGACTCTCGTTCAAGTAACTCGAGCTGTTAAGAGTACGTCCTCTTTTATACATGTTGTCTAGTTCACACGATACCACAAAAATCATGTAATGCGTAATCAAGGTCTAGAATTATCAAGACAATGTCAACGAATATAACAAAAACACTCCAAAAGTGATAACGAGGTCAGAAAATATAATAATAACCAATAACATAAAAACTTACAAGACAGCGAGAAACCCCGCGAAGCATTGCTTCATGTCGTATCAAATCGTACATATTTTGACATATTAAATATCAAAATAAAGCTAGACATATTTGTGGTCAGAGTTGGTTTCTATATGTTTAAACATTTAATAATAGGTTTCTGTATTTTATAAATGTACTAGCTTATGCCCGCGGCTTCATCTGCGTGGAATTCGATTATATCGCGCCCATGTGTGAAAAAGAGTACGCACGTACAAGCCACAATTATAACTGGATGTCGCAGGTAAGATCTATTAAACTACAAAACTTCTTTATACACCACATTGTTTTCTAATCTATTACTGTGTGCCAAAATCATCAGACTAATGGGCGAGTTTACTCGTGAGCAAGCCACATAGAATTACCCGTGTGAAAAACAATTGTCTCTCAAGTCTATAAATCGCCGGTGGTAAACTATTTCACAGAGAGATCGTACGTAGAAGATAAACTCCTAGTGAAACATACGGTGGTGGACCGCTAAGCATCCAAATGGTGTGAATGGTATCGGGAAGTTTGCCGCGTAGTGCGTTCATGAAATATAGCGGCTGGGATAAATACGAACAATTCCTCAGAGCACTCCTCGTGGTATATGTGGAAGAAAACAAAAAGAGATGCAACATCTCTTCGCAGCGCCAGTGAATTGAGTCGATCGGAAAACAGTCGGTCGTCAACGATTCGAGCCGCTCTGCGCTGGATGTGGTAAAGTGGAAGGAACTGGCACTGGGGTGCCCCAGTTCAGAGATGGGAACAGTATTCTATGTGCGGCCGAACCTGCGCCTTGTAAAGTTGCAGGCATTGTGCCGGCATGAAATACTGTCCTGCTCTGCTGAGCACGCCAAGTTTTTAGAGGCCAACTCAGCCTTCTCTTCAAACCACGTGACCATGAAACAGGATTAAGCTGGACTAGATTTAGTCGCCTACAATCCGAGAATTTGTTGAGCAAAGACTTCAGAGACAAGTTCGTACCGGTACTTGGTGACATTTTCCCAAGAAATATTGGTACGGCCGGCGTACAGCGCATCACTAGTGCTGTCATTTGCATAGCAATGACTGTTACTATCAATCTCGACGATAAGATTAAGTGAAGCCCCCATATATCTAAGCTAGCAAGCGGATTAAGCTCTGCAGCTCATGCCGTAAAAAATATTAGAAGTCTCACTAATGTCGAGACAGCTAGATTAGTTTATTTCAGTTATTTTCATAGCATAATGTCATACGGTATTTTGTTATGGGGAAATGTGGCTGATTTAAAAACTATGCTTGTTTTGGAAGAAGGCCTTAAGAGTCATTTACAACCTAAACCTGAGAGAATCTTTTAGAGGAAAATTTAAAAAAATAAATATATTAACTTTGGCCTCTCAGTATATTCACGAAAACAAAGGTAGTTTAAGTAACAAAAGTGATACTCGTATGCACTCTGTATAACTAGTGATACCAGCTTCTCGAATCGACAAAGTCAGTAATTAATTACTGGGGCAATGTATACGCTATTAGAATAAAGTCCCAGAAAATATACAACATCTCTCTATTACCAAGTTAAATATTTAATTAAACAAAAACTGTAGAAAAGGTGTTATATAATACAATATTATAATATAAATATATTATTCTTGCGTCGTCGGCGGCCGAGTTGCAAATGATGGTTACATCCATGAAAAGATCATTAAAAGAAAGGGGTATGAAAGTAAACGCAAGTAAGACGAAGGTTATGGTTTTTGAAAGAGAAGAAAGTAAAACGATTTGTGAAATAAGAATAGAAGGGGAGTTGATCGAGCAAGTAGATGAGTTTGTATATTTCGGCTGCGTATTAAGCAGGGATGGGAGATACTATAAGGATATAGAACGACAAGTGAATGCGGTAAATAGAGTAAATGGGGCCCTGCACTCTATTGTGAAGATTCAAAATATGTCGAAAAAGGCACGTATGGCAATTCACAATGCTGTGTTGGTCACTACTTTAACGTATCATAGTGAAAGTTGGGTGTGGCAGAAGAAGCAAGAGAGTAGAATGAACGCAGTAGAAATGCGGTCGTTATGGAGTATGTTAGGACTGAATCTGAATGACAGGGTAAGAAATTGTGTAATAAGAGAAGAGTGTGGTATGCAAGATGATGTGGTGACCAGGATTATGAAAGAAATGTTTCGGTGGTTTGGTCATGTGGAAAGAATGAATGAGGAAAGAGTGACAAAGAAAATTTATGTTGCAGAAGTGAATGGCAGAGTCGGAAAGGGACGTCCTAGTCCGAAAATTTATCGACCAAGTTGGCGATTTATTGATAACGGGCCAAATTAGGAGTACCCTTAACTGACGAGCATGTATGAGTAGGTATGGATGTGAAGGAGGCGAGAGAGTTGTGTCAGGATCGTGCCAAATGGAAGTCTGTAGTCTCTGCCTACCCCTCTGGATGACAGGTGTGAGTGTTTATGTATGTATGTAATATAAAAAGGATTACTATAATATAATACATGGTTGGTAATAAACGCTGGGGATGAAGTGATCGCTTTCAAGTTTTTCTAAAGTAACTATAAATTTCACCGAACCCCGTTATATATTTTGATATTTATTTGTAGATCAAACAAATGGTAGTTTCATCGAAAAAATTCTAAGATACTAAGCTACCGCGTCATCAAATCGATTACAAATTAGAATATATCATAATAGAATTGTCCAGAACATACGAGAACAGAACATAACAGTATATAATAGATTTACATAATATATTACCTAAGTATATAAAAGAACATTTCATTTTTACTATTTTGGAAAATAATTAAACTAAAGATGTTTTTTAGCAAAGAAGGGTTGGTATACTACTATGTTTAACCATAAATATTATTAGTATTTATAATAACTCACTTATAATATCATCTACGATTACGGTTGGTAATACAGGAACGTAAATCTCTTTTACACAGAAATTCGATACGAATTTGCGGATTTAAATTTGAGGGTTTTTAGCTCTTGTCCCTTTCTAAGCCCTTAAATCGGGAGACGCCCTTTGATGTTGCTTATTACTTTATATTACGGAGTCACTTCAGTAATTTAGATATTTTCTATTATATATCTGATTAATTGTAACTATGTGAATCATGGCAGCTTAGAGGATAACTCTCGCCTTAAATTTTCACAGTATGCTCGCAAGCTAATTAGATCCCCATCGACATTGCAATATTGAATTCGATTATAAATGCCAAAGTTTCACGTGCTCCGTGAAAACAAAAATTGTAAGAGAAGCTACATGTTAAAAAATATTGTATTTAAATATGGCAACACTCATTAGCACAGCGCGGCGGACACTTCCTTTAAAATCTCTTACGAATAAGATCCTATAATTATAAACGAGACCAAGGCCGAGAAGATAATTATCTTCTTGGCCTTGGTCTCGTTGACATACGTTGATTTCATGAAAGTTGTATGACACCCGCGGATGTTTTTAACAAAATAAATGAATATTTCTTTTTTTATTTCACCGGATTTTTATGAGTTATTTTAAATTCATATGATTACTCTGAAAATGCCAGGAATTGTTGAACGCACACCCATAAATGTTTTTGGGCAAAAAAGGTAATGCATAACGCATGTAGAGCACAAATAGTAGGTACATTTAAATAAATATTCGATGGGAAAAATTGTAGCAGGTAGTTATGTCAAGACCTATCGAACTGTTACTTTTATTTTTTATTTTCTTTATAGTAATATGATAAGCTACCCAATACATATGATAAAAGAGTCACTCAACAGCTTATATCCGCAAATAATACTAGCGTAAAATAGCTGCAGTATAATGCTGCTGTGTTACGAATTGTGAGTGTAAGGAACTAGAGACCTGATGGGGGTCAAATGTCATAAGGGGCGAATACAGGAAACTTACGAAGAAAATCTCATGATATTCAATGTTAGGTAGTGCAATAATATCGAATACCATCCTTGAGGATTCATGTAGATGTCTATGGGCCACGGCATCTACTTACCATTAAGTAGGCTTGGTGTTGTTTAGTCACCTTTCTCTAAAAAAAATCATCTTTACGGCCGTTTACAAGTTTACTCCGTAAAATAGGCCTCTCTAAGGCCATAAAGCAGGTCATGAGCCACCTGCATCAATCGACTTCCTACATCGCTTACTAAATCGTCAATCCATAAGTGGGACGAACGAGGGTAACTTCCGATAAAAATATCTAAATGGGTGTTGGCGAGAAGCGACAAACAATTTACGAAACAGAAACAGGAACTTTTTGTTCAATATGGATTTTAAATACTACTTACTGAAAGTCGCCTTTTTCATTTTCCATTGGTTAATAAAAAAGCCCCTGTCCTGGGAAGAACCAGCAAGAAACCCAGAGAGACATTTTTTTTCTAAATAAAAGCTTACATAATGATTTCTTATATTTACGCGAACACTACACATGATTAAAACTACTTTTACGGATTTTATCGCGTTTATTTTTACTTTTTATTTTTAATTCCCGACGTTTCGGACGCTTTCCAGCACCCATGGTCACGGGGGACTGAGATGACAGACGTCCCGATGTCATTGTTAAACCCGGAGTACCTTCAGCTTTTTTAATTATTGTTTATAGTCCGATCTATGCAAAATGAACTGACTATGTCTTGAGGTCTTGCAGTGGTATGCTTGGGTTTAGTTTTAATTTTATTGATTATAGGATCCCAAGCAGGTGGTAGTAACCAGCCTCCTTCACTATTGAAATTAGGATGTTTTTTAATTTCAATAGCCTCACGTATCATCCTTGGTAGGAATCGGTGTTCTTTCGCGAGGATTTGTGGTCTATCAAATCTGATGTAATGGTTGGGGCCGTCTAGGATATGGTCACAAACTGCAGACTTCCCGGGACGTTGATGCTTCACATCAGCTATATGTTCTTTTACGCGGGTCCTAATTGATCTTTTGGTTTGTCCTATATAAGAGAGACCACATTCACAATCAAGCTTGTACACTCCTGCATCTTGTAGAGGAATATGACACTTGACGGATGGTAGGAACTGACTAATCTTCTTCGGCGGCTTGTAGAATGTTCTAATAGAAGCTCGCTTCAAGATATAGCCAATCTTGTCTGTGACACCTCTGACATATGGTAGTACAGCAGGCACACGCTCGACTGTGGCCGGCTTCACTCGGTCACTGTGACGTAGGCGCGGGACCCGAAGCTTGTTGTCGTGCAGAACTTGCTTGACGTGTTGAAGCTCGGCGGCCAGGTGTTTGCTGTCACAGATCCCTCGTGCTCTCTGTAACAAAGATTTGCCCACGGTAGCTAACTGTGAATGATGGTGGTGAGATTCACCGTTTAAATATCGGTTTGTATGGGTCTTTTTCCTATACACAGTGTGACCAATGGTGTTATTAGGATTTCGGATGACTAACACATCTAGGAAAGGTAAGGAATTATTTGCCTCTAACTTCATAGTAAATTGAATTTTAGAGTTTATGGAATTAAGATGTTCTAAAAATGCAGTTACTTTGTCTGATGGTAAAATTGTGAAAGTATCGTCTTATATATACTTCTTATGTTTTACTCTAATATAGTACATTTATATTATTCATATTATTCATATTATTTCTTCACAGATCTATAATGCCTGTATGTTTCGTGTGGAGGACAAAAACACAAAATAATACGGGATATAAATATTTCACATTATTCCTTTATAGAAAGAAAAATTTAAATAAACGTAGCATTTAATTTTAATCGAAAATATTCATGTCGTGTTATACAATTAGATACGAAAAGGGATTTGTCAGCGAAAATACGCGCAATGCTTTAATTAAAGATCAAGCGAGAAACGTTGAAACAGAAAAGCAATTAGGATAATATAATTTATTTTTCATAAATTCATAATGCTTTATTTTATTTTTAAAAATATTATACATGAAAAGAAATGAATTATTTCAAAATTATCCAAATTATCACTTTTCGAGTCTTTTGTTTTTCATAAAATTTTTACTCAATTTTTCTCATCATGCAATAATCTGTAATTATCACAATCGTCTCCAAAATACCCAATTTTATTCAAGTAAGTGACGATCATAAAATTTACCTGATGGCCAGTACTTGTAAGCACCTACATTTCTGATTGATGAGAAATCCAATTGCAGATGAGTTGTCACATCTAAGAACAAACATGGAA
The DNA here is from genome assembly GCA_036936625.1 of Parnassius smintheus behrii. NCBI lineage: Eukaryota > Metazoa > Arthropoda > Insecta > Lepidoptera > Papilionidae > Parnassius > Parnassius smintheus. Next base: position 13,260,103 of record JAUPFT010000019.1, read on the forward strand.
TACCTCGTTATTAATACAAGAACCGTATCTCGTTACTCACCATAACATGAAGTACATCATTATGCTGCAAAGATTAGATAAGTTTATTACCCAAATGGCAACATCACCCTCATGTTATGCATTAAACGAAATCTAAACTGAACTTTTAAGGTTAATGTGTATATACCAACACGCAGCAAGCGTAACATAGAATTCTCTGCGTGTTCTATACAGCGATGCATTAAGGATGTTGTTTGGATTGCCGTTTTTTTTGCATTGCTTTATCTGGTGTGACGCAAACTGATTGCTTAATACTATCATCTGCAAGAGGAATGCCTCGCAGTTAAGACCTAAGCGCGATGCTTAGAACAGAATTCGTATATATTAGATATAGATAGAATATAATAGAAGAATTGAATGTGTGGTGGCAGGAACTTTTTTTTTACCCCTTTTCATGAAGTGTGCGTAGTTAAAAGAGACTTTATTGATTTTTGTAAATGTTTTATTTCATAGTTTAACTACTGATTTTTTTTGCTCCTGAAAAATTCACAAAAATTCATACAAAATTTAAAATAAAACAAATTATGATGTATGTTTGAATGTATGTAATCTTTGTAATATGACCCGCATGAGCGCATTTTACTATTGAACGGTAAAACGTTCATGAACATTCAACATTTAACTCGGTTCTGGTTAACTTTACATTGTAGTTATTTGTTTATTTATTTCGAGCGGCGTTACTTGAGGGAGGCCTACGTTCAACAGTGGACTTGTGTAGAGCTGTAATTATGTTGATGATTAAACAAAAACTCAGTAGGGATTCTTATTGATATATAGTTTTTAAAGCGGGGTCGATCCTAAGCATGTAAGAATGATGTATAAATATGAAATTATTGAATTAAAAGCAATATATTAACTACCATATAACTTACATAAAGATATATATAAAACTTCCATAAAGATTTAAATAAAACTAGTTTTTACGGATTTTATCGCATATACTAACTTATTATATATTTCCGACGTTTCGACCACTTTATAGAACTCATGGGCAACAGGCCCACCAACAGGAAGAACAGGTCCGTCTGTTGGAAGATAGGCAGGCGGAACGGGCCCGCCGATTGGAAGAGCAGCTGCGGGGCGAACAAGAGGAACAGACCCGTTCGTTGGAAGAGTAGATGCTCATCATGAAGGACCTTTACGCTACCTTTAGGAAAGAGATAAGGAGGGTGAAGGATAGGGTATTGCTCAACATGACCACCGCCTGTGAGAAGCTGAAACCCAAATCGAGGAAGCTGAAACCCGAATCAACCAAGTGAACAATCCGGTTGACAGCGTGTTGGCTCACGTGAAGAAAACGATAGATGACCGCAAACTTGGGGATGTAATTACTACTCCCGTAGTAGCTACAACACCTTCGCTACGTGGATTCAAAGTGCCGCCGTTCGACGGGAATTGTTCCTGGTCGGCCTACAAAATCCAGTTCGAGGCTGTCATGGAGGTGAACGGCTGGAATAAATGTCAGGCCGTTACCGCACTTACCCTAAGCCTGCGCGGCCAAGCCCTAACTGTTTTGGAAGCTCTCGGTAAGAAAGTGACTAACGAGCAGCTCCTTAAGTCATTGGAGGCAAGATATGGTGACGCTCACCCGGAACACGTCTTTCGGGCGCAACTTAAAGGTCGCGTGCAACGCTGCAACGAAAACCTTCAGCAATGGGCTCTTGAGGTGGCGAAGATGGTTCGAAAAGCATATTAGTCTGTACCTGCGCTCATTGAAGGGAACCTGGTGCAGATATTCATCAACGGCATTCGCGACCTTGAAGTCAGAGCTGCTGCGAGGCTCGGGTACCACGAGACGCTTAAGGACACCTTAGGGTGCGTGAAGTGCATGGGGCACTGGAGTTGGAACTATGCGATAGGATCTTCGCTCCCATCGCGTCAGGGAGGCTGTGGCAGCTACAGATCGTGACCGCAAAAATGGATACAGCCCTAGGCGCTATGGCTGTGGGCAAAGGGGTCATCTTTGATCCAGCTGCCCTAAGCAAACTGTAGATAGGGAAGGTGATCGATCTCAAAAGGTTGGTGTGGATAACAACACCGCCCAGCAGCAGCAGGGAAATGAGTCAAAAGCCAGAACTGTGGGGCGGGTGCTGGCTGACGTTCAAAGAGCCCCAAGGATTTCAATCTCACAAATCCACGATGGGAACAGCCTAATCATCAAGGGCGAAATCAATGGAATGCCGTGTAAACTGACTATAAACACTGGAGCCTCTCGCACGATTGTCAGTTCCCAAGAACGCATTAATTTGGTAACAGCCACCGGTCAGTGCATACCCGTCCGTTGAGAAAAGGAAATGGAGTTGAAGCTAGGCAACATGATCTACCTGCGTAATATCATCATAGCTTATATAATGGACGACTGCACCCTGGGCCTAGGCTTTATGAGGAATTTGAATATGAATTTTTGAGAGATCGACGTTAAGCAAAGTGTTTTGAATGTGGATATAGGAGAAAATTATTGTGGAAGGGGCGTTACCAAGGAACGTTTACAGCCTTAAGAAGATTGTACTTCCGCCGAGTCTCTCCGGTTAGTCTTCCTTGGAGCACTGGGCAAGCGCACCGTTGTGCACTCGTGGAAAGGGTAAACAATGACCTTCCATGGATAGTAGCTCGAACCTTGGTCAAAACCACTGACATTTCAGGAGTACGCGTACTGAACCTTACCAGGAACTGATTATAGAAAAAGGCATACTGGTTGGTACTTGTGAGGAAGTGGATCGGTTGCATCGGTGCCAATATCTGAACTACTGCAGGAATACGACTTTGAGATCGAACATCGCAGCGGTAAATCTCATGGCAACGCAGATGCATTGTCAAGAAGACGTTGTCCTGAAGATTGCAAGCATTGTACTAGGCAAGAGAGTAAAGAAGTGGTATCCGTGAGGATGCTCTGGATGGACCACCTCAGCAAAGAGTGGAAGGACAGCTTACAACATGCACAGCAGGAAGATCCGGACATCAAGCCGATTCTGGAATGGATGAAGGCCAGTGCTCTCAAGCCCAAGTGGAGCGACGTCTCAGCAATGGGCTCGACCATGAAAAGCTATTGAGCCCAATGGGATAGCTTGCTGTTTCAGGGTGGAGTTCTGTGCCGTAAATGGGAAAATGTTCGGGGAGACAGCTGTCATTTGCAAATGGTTGTCCCTAAAGCTAAAGTACTGGATGTTTTACAGCAGTACCATAATGATTGTTCGGGAGGCCATCTGGAAGTTAAACGAACTCTACTAAAGATCCGAGAACGGTTTTACTGGATCCACTATCGAGACGATGTCGAGGACTTGTGTCGCATATGTACAAGTTGTGCGGCTGTAAAGGGACCTCAGACTCATAGTAGAGGTGCATTGAAGTTGTCAAATGTTGTTGCACCCTGGGAAAGAACAGCCATTGACGTGGCGGGTCTGTTTCCGGAAGTGAAAGTGGTTACAAGTATTTCATGGTTGTGATGGATTACTTTACTAAGTAGCCAGAATTCTTCGCCATTCCAAATCAAGAAGCTTCAACAGTTGCAGATAAACTAGTTCATGAAGTTTTCTGTCGTTTCGGAGTGTGGAAAATTTTTAGAGATTCACAGTGATCAAGGAAGGAATTTCGAGTCTCAAATATTCCAAGAAACTTGCTGAGTTATGGGTACTCACAAAACAAGAACGACTTCTTACTACTCGCAATCTGATGAAATAGTGGAACGATTTAATCAAAAATTGGAGAGGTACCTAGCAAAAGTTGCAGACAATAGGCAACGACATCGGGACAAATATATACAACCGTTTTTGTTGTCATATCGAAGCGCTGTTCACGAAAGTACATCAGTGACATCAGCTTTCGCAAACTTTGGAAGAGAATTACGACTACCAGCATTCCTAATCACCAGGATACCACCTGATGCCCCACGCAGTATAACCGACTGTGCAAATGACTTGCGGAACATAATGAATGACATTTATGAGCACATCAGACAATCGGGCAAGCAAATGTCCAAAAAGACGAAAATCCGGTATGACCGCAAAATGAAAACAAAGGGTTCGACGAAGGTTTACAAGTGTGGTTGCACAATCCAGTCCGCAGCAAAGGGAAATCTCCTAAGCTTCAAGCTAAATGGGACGGCCCGTACCATATTGTGACTAAGCTCAACGACGTAACCTACTGGATACAGAAAGGTGCAAGAGGTACTCCTAAGATCGTTCATGTGGATCGACCGGCGCGTTACTATGGGGCAGTGTTGCGCGCTGTAATTCGCACCTGGTATGGGTTGCTGATTATAAGCGCCATCTGGTATCAAGCAGCAGAAATAGGAGCGTCAAGGTCTTTCTATAAATCTCCCACTAGCGCCATCTAGTATCGAATGGAAGAACTAAGCTTTCTAGAAAGCTCCACACTCAAACTTTCTGCACCTGTTCGGTCAGAGGCCGGTATTTGCTGGAATATTCTGGATGTTTCGGTGGAAAAGGCCTATATAAAGTCGCTGAGGGCCGCGACCGGGGCAGTATTGAATTGGCGATACGAGTGAAGCTTTCGGAGCGAAGTAAAGTGAATTAAAGTGTTGAGTGTGATTAATTATTAGTGCGATTTAAGTTTTAATTAGTGTTCAGTAATTAAAGTGTCAATTTTGGTAATTCAATCGGCACTTTTTATTGTCACAAACCCTAAGCTCGTACAAATAAGTATTTATGTTCTTATCTATGTACTTGAGTACCATTCTATATTGTTACGAGCTTAGGGTTCGTGACAATAAAAATTGCCGATAAAATTACCTAAATTAACACTTTAATTTACTTTATACAAATTAAAGTAAAAAAACACTAATAATTAAACACACTAATTCACTTAATTTCACTCCGAAGCTTCGCTTGTGTCGCCGAGTTAAACTCTGTCTCGATCGCATCTTGCGCCATCTATTTATTCAAATCAGCAAAACATCCGGAATGTTCAAGTAAACACGCGTAAGGTACCGAGAGCTCGAGTATAGATTTTCTAGAAACTTAGTTCCTCGGGTGGCGCTGTTGGCCGAGAGATCCGCGATGTCATTCTCTGCAACGCTCCCCTCGCTCTCGTACCTGACACTAGATGGCGCTGATTTGAGCGCGGCGTAACACTGCCCCCTCCTAAGACATGCTCGTCCCGAGCATTATCGGCCCCATAATAACGCGCCAAGCGATCCACATGGACTATCTTAGGAGTCCCTCTTGCGCCTTTCTGTAACGGCTCCGCAATGTCAAGGGATGTCCTATCCCGTGGTGCACCAACATTGTACAATTTCGACGCTCCTCTACTCCGTGCCTGAGGTCCCCTCACAGCCGCACAACTTGTACATGTACGACACCAATCCTCGACATCGTCACGATAATGGACCCAGTAAAACTGTTCTCGGACCTTCAGTAGAGTTCGTTTGCCTCCCAGATGGACTCTTGAACGACCATTATGGCACAGCTGTAGAACATTCGGCACTTTAGCTTTAGGGACAACCATTTGTAAACGACAGCTGTCTCCTCGACCATTGTCCCATTTACGGCACAGGACTCCATACTGAAGCAGCAGGCTGTCCCATTGGGCCCAATAGCTTCTCGTGGTTGAACTCATCGCTGAGACGTCCCTCCACTTAGGCTTGGTAGCACGGGCCTTCATCTACCCCAGAATCGGCTTGATGTCCGGATCTTCCTGCTGTGCATGTCGTAGGCTGTCCCTCCACCCGTTGCTGAGGTAGTCTGTCCTGAGCATCCTCACGGATACCACTTCCTTACTCTCTTGCCTACCACAATGGTTGCAATCTTCAGGAAAAGGTCTTCTTGACAATGCATCTGCGTTGCCGTGAGATTTCCCGCTGCAGTGTCTGATAGGAAAGTCGTATTCCTGCTGCTGCTGGGCGGTGCTGTTAGCCGCACTTCCTTTCTGAGACCGTTCACCTTCCCTTCCTAGGGTGTGCTTAGGGCAGCTGGACCGAAGATGGCCCCTTACCCCACAGCCATAGCACCTAGGGCTGTATCTTTTATTGTGGTCGCGAACCGTAACTGCTGTAACCTCCCTAGCGTGAGGTGAACGATGATCCTGTCGCCGCCAGGCAGTGCTGTTAGCTGCACTACCCTCTCGAGATCGATCAACTCTCCTTTCCACGGTTCGCTTAGGGCAGCTGGATCGAAGATGGCCCTTTTCCCCACAGCCATAGCACCTAGGGCTGTATCCTTTGTTGCGGTCGCGAACTGTAGCTGCTGCAACCACCCTGACGCGATGGGAACGATGATCCTGCCGCACGGCTTCTACCTCCAGTGCATGGGCCAAGGCGTCCTTAAGCGTCTCGTGGTGCCCGAGCCTCACAGCAGCTCTGACTTCCAGGTCGCGGATGCCGTCGATGAATGTTTGCACCAGGTTCCCTCCAATGAGCGCAGGTACAGACTGGTATGCTTTACGAACCATCTTCTCCACCTCAAGGGCCCACTGCTGCAGGTTTTCGTTGCTGCGTTGCACGCGATCTTTAAGCTGCGCGCGAAAGACGTGTTCCAGGTGAGCGTCACCATATCTCGCCTCCAAAGCCTCAAGAAGCTGCTCATAGGTCACTTTCTTACCGAGAGCTTCCAACACAGTTAAGGCTTGGTCGCGCAGGCCTGGGGTGAGTGCAGTCATGGCTTGGCTTTTATTCCAGCCGTTCGCCTCCATGACGGCCTCGAACTGGATTTTGTAGGCCGACCAGGAAGAGGTCCCGTCGAACGGCGGCACTTTGAATCCACGTAGCGAAGGTGTTGTAGCTACTACGGGAGCTGTAGTTCCATCCCCAAGTTTGAGGTCGTTTAGCGTTTTCTTCACGTCAGCCATCACGTTGTCAACCCGATTGTTCACATGGTTGATTCGGGTTTCATGTTCTTCGATTCGGGTTTCAGCTTCCGACAGGCGGTTGTCGTGTTGAGCAACCCTATCCTTCACCTGCCTTATCTCTTTCCCAAAGGTAGCGTGAAGGTCCTTCATGAGGAGCATCTGCTCTTCCGACCGACGAGCCTGTTCCGCCAGCTGACGGGCCTGTTCCTCCTGCCGGCGGGCCTGTTCCTCCTGCCGGCGGGCCTGTTCCTCTTGTCCGTTCTGCAGCTGCTCTTTCAACTGACGGGCCTGCTCCTCCTGTCGGCGAGCCTGCTCCTCCTGTCGGCGAGCCTGCTCCTCCTGTCGGCGAGCCTGCTCCTGCAGCATCACCATCAGAGCACCTAAGTCAGGTGCCACAGACGTAGAAGCTGCTGACGGACCGGCTTCCGTGGCCGGCGGCTGGCCCTCAGACATCTGCGGCGTTGCACCACCAAATCTCCTCTGGTCCGTCTCCTGCTGGCGTTGACTTCGGGTACGGACACCCTCCGTTTCCTCCTTAGGTAAAATCGGCATTATTTTATCCCACTTCTGACACCAATTGTTACGAGCTTAGGGTTCGTGACAATAAAAATTGCCGATAAAATTACCTAAATTAACACTTTAATTTACTTTATACAAATTAAAGTAAAAAAACACTAATAATTAAACACACTAATTGACTTAATTTCACTCCGAAGCTTCGCTTGTGTCGCCGAGTTAAACTCTGTCTCGATCGCATCTTGCGCCATCTATTTATTCAAATCAGCAAAACATCCGGAATGTTCAAGTAAACACGCGTAAGGTACCGAGAGCTCGAGTATAGATTTTCTAGAAACTTAGTTCCTCGGGTGGCGCTGTTGGCCGAGAGATCCGCGATGTCATTCTCTGCAACGCTCCCCTCGCTCTCGTACCTGACACTAGATGGCGCTGATTTGAGCGCGGCGTAACAATATTATGTATTATTATTTCTATTTTATTGTTTCCAATAAAAATATCTCATTATTGTCGCCAAACCACACATATGTTTTTTTTGGAAATCTTGTCCAATCTAAAGGTTGTCTGGAAGAGATTGCTCTTAACAATAAGACCGCCCATTGTACCATATTTCTTTCTCTCTTCTTTTTGTTACTATTTTTTGGCGTGCAATAACGTGTTATCTATCATTCTAACTATCATATTAAGTGTAATCATACTAAGTGCGGTTTATATAAATTTGCCAGAAATATTTAAAGGAGAAAAAAATAAATTTACTAACATATTAAGTAAATTATTGTTTATAGATAAATTATTTATTTTGATTTTAGTATAAAACTGTTTTAAAAATCGGTTCAAGATAAATTAAAAGTAAGCACTTACCGGGATGGGTTTCTTTTTGCTTTAGCGACCTCGAGGACGACGACCTTGGTGTTGCGACCACGTTGTAAGACAGCGAGTGGCGGCAGCTGACGTCCTTTTATGTGCCGGCTGTCTCCACTACCATTTAGGCGCGGGGCGCGCTTCCTCATTGGCGACAAAAATGACGCCACATAATTTAGCTTTCTCCCCCTCACCTCCTTTCAGTGCGTGCTGAAAAGGAATAAAGATAGAATAGAAGAAGGCACCAACTAGCTGCTAGACAACTAAACAAATGCGAGGGTACTCGTCTTTCGCCCAACCTATATTTTTTCGCCAAATTCGTATTTAGCCACCCCTTATGTTTTTTTTATCTATTTGTTTAAAAAAAATACAGTGGAGTTGATGACATCCTTCCTTTCTAAAATCGGCTAAAATGTTAGTTAAATCATTAGCCGAATATAATTACAATTCCATTTTATAGTTTATAAATACGTACTGACTAGGATATCTTACACCGGATATTTCTGCGAAATGAACTTAAATCAGCTAAGCTGGAATAAATGACCTACTTTCATTGTCTTTGTGTGCTTTGTGCAGTCATATATTTCACATATTCAGATTAGAAATCTGAATTAACGTATATTATAAAGGCGTAAACTCCGCGCAACTTTCCTACGCGATTTTTATTTTTATGTCATAAGAACTTTGTCATATAGCAAAGCTCATTGTTATTCATATTGTTATGACAAAAAAGTTGAGTCGATTTTGTTTTATTTTATAGTACTAGGTGGTAAGACAATCTTTCTGTCTATGCACACGTTTGGCAGTGCGTGCATTTTTGTGTTATAATCTAAGGGTGTAGAGCTAGATAAGTAGTTTATTTCAGACTGTGACGCGTTTCATCTTAGTCTCAGGCCTCAGAATTGAAAACGCATCTGTTGGCTTCTTTGCTTAAAGTTGGCTGCAGGTTTTTATTAGTTACAGAAGCCACATCAGATAGACTAGAGATTTGTTTGATACTTAAAATTAATAAAAAGTTGTAACCAGATTTCAAACACTACGTAGTTTGTGGCTAACTTTCGTTCTGTCTTAAGTCAATTAAGTGAGAGGAATAGACTCTAGAGAGAGTCTCGATTTTACTCGATTTCGTGAGTGTTAGAAATGTTATAAAATAAGTGGAATATTTTCAGTTAAGTGATTTGTACTTAAGTTAAATCAAACAAAGTAAATCTAAGACAACTAGGTCAAAGTCAATAATAAAAGAGATTTTCTCGGCTCCTTCCGTTCAGTAATAGCAATGGAAAAGAGCATATTTGATTAACTGGTGTTAAACATAAAGACTAAAACTTTTCTTATTTCTGTTTCAGTCAGTTGAGTATACATAAATAATTGGAAGAAACCGAATATGTTAATTTCGAAAATGTTTGAGCAAAAGGCATGATTGAATAAAACTAAATTTACGGATTCTATCGCGTTTAATTAATTACTTTTACTTATTTTTAATTCCCGACGTTTCGGGTGCTTTACAGCACCAATAGTCACGGGGGGGACTGAGATGTTTGACGTCCCAACGTCATTGTCAGCACGGTTACCTTCAGTTTTTTAATATTAATTTTTGGTCAGATTTACGCAAAACGAGCTTACAGTATCTTGAAGTCTTGCAGTGGTATGCTTGGGTTTGGGTACACTGCAAGACTTCAAGATACTTTAAGCTCGTTTTGCGTAAATCGGACCAAAAATTATTATTAACCAGACAAGAGCGTGTCGGGCCACGCTCAGTGTAGGGTTCCGTAGTTTCCCAAGTTTAAACTCATAAGTGTTCCCACTTATGAGTTTAAAGGTGGGTATCCATTATGTTCGCGCTCCAGCAGCGCTCCGCGCTCCTGCAACTGCTCCCGGTAGTGGGTACTGTTGTTTCCATCCAAGTTCAAAATGATTTTCCTAGAAAGTCGTTATAAAGTTCTACTTTTCAGATTTTTTTTCATATTTTCTAAACTTATGGTTCAAAAGTTAGAGGGGGGGACACATTGTTTTTTACTTTTGGAGCGATTATTTCCGAAATTATTGACATTATCAAAAATGATTGTAGTAAACCCCTATTCATTTTTAAATACCATTCTAACAATATATCACATGTTAGGGTTGAAATTAAAAAAAAATCACTTCCCACTTTACATACAGGGGGGCTACCCTAATAAAACATTTTTTTCCAATTTTTATTTTATTACTTTGTCGGCGTGATTGATACACATATTGGTACCAAATTTCAGCTTTTTAGTGCTGATGGTCACAGAGATTAAGCGAGGACGGACAGACGGACAGACAGACATGGCGAAACTATAAGGGTTCCTGGTTGACTACGGAACCCTAAAAAACTGAAGGTAGCCGTGCTAACAATGCCATGCAAAAAAACCGGCCAAGAGCGTGTCGGGCCACGCTCAGTGTAGGGTTCCGTAGTTTCCCGTCCGTCACAATAAGTGTTCCCACTTATGAGTTTAAAGGTGGGTATCCATTATGTTTGCGCTCCAGCAGCGCTCCGCGCTCCTGCAACTGCTCCCGGTAGTGGGTACGTGCGCGAACATGGAGCGTGCAACATTGCACGCTCCGCGGCATGGAAGGTCCGCGCTCCGACTTTCCATCCAAGTACAAAATGATTTTCCTAGAAAGTCCTTATAAAGTTCTACTTTTCAGATTTTTTTCATATTTTCTAAACTTATGGTTCAAAAGTTAGAGGGAGGGGGGGCACATTGTTCTTTATTTTGGAGCGATTATTTCCGAAATTATTGACATTATCAAAAAATGATCTTAGTAAACCCCTATTCATTTTTAAATACCTTTCCAGCAATATATCACACGTTAGGGATGAAATTAAAAAAAATCACTTCCCACTTTACATATAGGGGGGCTACCCTAATAAAACATTTTGTTCCAATTTTTATTTTACCACTTTGTCGGCGTGATTGATACACATATTGGTACCAAATTTCAGCTTTCTAGTGCTAACGGTCACAGAGATTAAGCGAGGACGGACAGACGGACAGACAGACATGGCGAAACTATAAGCGTTCCTAGTTGACTACGGAACCCTAATAAAAAATATATAAAGAATAATATTAAACATTTTAATATGTTAAATTCACAGCATTAAAAAGTTCAACCGTAAGTGTCAGTGCAATGTGTATATGTCACGTAATTTTAAAGAACGTTTTCCTGACTCAGTTTTGTGTTCGAACTTTCTTTCCAACACAATGCAGTAGTGCAAACTAGAACAGTTTTAAAATGCTTGCAGCGTATAACCCTGTCCTTATAAAATTTTATTTTCCATGACACAAGTATTTCTCAAGTAGATATTTGATTTTGATTTTGATCAAAAAAATGTTTATTGTTTTCACAAAGTTATTCCGATTACTTATTACAAAAATTTTTCCCTATTTTTTAGTTGACGGCACCGTTGCGCGGTAGTTAAGCGCTCGAGTGGCTGCCCTGCGAGCTCTAATACATCCTGCAAGGAGTAAGTATTTCTATATACAACAGCTAATTACCTACAAATAAATACTCCCGGTCTAAACGTCCTTTTACAATAATATGTATGGTTGCGCCGAAACGAACACATATCTGCGTTCGTTCAGTAGGTTAGTTTATTAGCTGGCAATATCCTTCCTCTTCACTTCCGATTCCTTCCTATTTGTTTTCGTTATAACTAACTACGTATATACAGTCTACTTTCGTCATTCACGCACTGAAATTTCGGGGTCAGTATCCCGAAACCGAACCCTGTGGCCGCACCATTTTGAGGTTCTTTCGCTTCGCTCCGAATACGAAGGGCAACCTAGTCATCCTAACCATTTTTGACTATCCTTTTCTGCATTCGAACCCAGTAATCCTAACGCCGCACCATTTGGTGGCCCTTCATTCTGGATTTTAAATTAGCAACCATTAGCGCCACCAATGTATGTTAACTGCTTTCACGCTATTAGAGATAATTTTAATCAAAAATAGATAAGAATTCTATTTGCTAATTTATTCTTTTATTTTGCTTATTTTGTGTTCGTTTTTTTAAATATTACATTATCAAATAAGTGACTGAATAGTATTTTAGCTTCATCAAAAATATAGTGTAAATATTATTGAAACCGTAGAGCATAGAAGTTGCTGTTCCTTTGATCAACTCATAAATATTCAGCGTTTTATGTAAGCTAATACTGCGCAGTTGAATGCAACTACCCTTCGTTTCAGAACTCCATTTCTAGGTATGTCAATATGGAAAACCTCACAGGGTTAACAATTGCCATGTCGTGTTATTTTATATATGAATATCAAGATATTAGAATGTACGATACCCTTATTTTATTAATAAATGCAAAAAAAATCTGGACTAATGCTATATCTTTTAAACGTGGTAGAGCCTCGCTGCAGTTGCATTATATTTGTAGCGTGAATTGTTCGGCTCGATCGGGGAAGGATCACGCTCTCATAGAATACCAGCGTGAAATAGCAGCTTATATTTGCTTAGTGCTGTGTAACGTATGGTGAGTGTCGAGTACCGGAGACTCGTTTCACTGGAAATGAGACATTCCGTCTTACTCCATATAATACACCTGCATTTAAAAAAGGTAACGTTACTTCTACCCTAGGATTTGCTCCTGTATCTTAAGGATGGTTTATAAACATAAATTTCACAAGGACAAAGATTCGGACCCGGAACAATTATTCGCAAGCCATACATATACTTCTTCCGTGCGGCATTCGAGCCTGCGGGCACAAAGCACTTCTTTCAAAGCTCCCTTCCTATGGGCTTCCTGAGAAATAGAGCAATTGGATCACCAGCTTTCTTTTAGAGCGGAGCATCAAAGTCGTTGTAGATGGTGCAAGCTCTGATTACAAGCCTATTAATGCTGGTGTTCCACAAGGCTGTGTGCTATCACCAACGCTGTTTCTTATGCATATCAATGATATGTTGCAAACCTGCAACATTCGTTGCTATGCAGATGACAGCACTGGTGATGCTCTTCACACTGGCCGTGCCACTATTTCTCGGAAAAAACGTGTCCGAGTGCCGGGACAAACTTGTGTCTGAAGTCAAGTCTTTGCTAAACAGAGTCTCGGATTGGGGACGACTAAATCTAGTCCAGTCGCGTTAACCGCTAAGAAGAACCCCTTTGTCGTATCTACTCAGTTTTAAGGCACTCGATTTATTGCTTCAGCCAGTATCGGAATCCTCGGCGCCAACATATCGAGTGGCGTGCGGTTTCGTGGTCACTTGGAAGAGAAGGCCAAATTGGCCCCTAAAAAGCTTGGCGTGCTCAGCAGAGTGGGACAGTATTTCATGCCGGCACACCGCCTGCAACTTTACTAGGCGCAGGTTCGGCCGCACATGGAATACTGTTCCGATCTCCGGGCTAAGTTTCCCCAGTACCAGGTCCTTTCACTTGACCGCATCCAGCGCAGAGCGGCTCAAATCGTCGAAGACCAAGTTCTTTCCCATCGGATAGATTCACTGGCGCTACGAAGAGATGTTATATCTATTTGCGTTTTCTTTCGCACATACTACGGGGAGTGCTCTGAGGAAGATTTCGTATTAATCCCAGCCGCCAAATTTCATGAATACACTACGTGACAAACCTCCCGACACCATCCACACCATTTGGATGCTTGGTGCTAGACCACTGTACGTTTCACTAGGAGTTTTCTTCAGCGTGCGAACTCTTTGTGGAATAATTTATCACCGGCGATTTTTCCGGACCGATACTACCTGGGGACCTTCAAGAAAAGAACTTACTCCTTTCTAAAGGGCCGGAAACGCACTTGCAAATCCCTGTTGTTGCGGTTGTTCATGAGGGTAGTCACTTAACATCAAGTGAACCGTGTGGTCGTTTGCCCCCTCTTCTATAAAAAACGAGCCAAATCCCTATGTTCACAATTTGGCTCCTTTACACGCGCTACCATCTGACGGGTGATTACTCCCACGAGAACATCTGCGTTCAACGCCCGGCGAGGGGGAAACCTGGGACGAGTGAGTGTGCCGACACTGGATTAGATGTTGTTAAGTACGGAATATACCAACCGATAAGCCGATATCTCTGCAGCACCCAGGACCAGGGATGCCATGCCCCCCACGCTGATGCCAGAAGGAGGACAAGAAGAAGAAGTACATCACATGCGAATTTACAATTCCTTAGAGACCTGCGACAGTTTCGGAAACTTATAAGAAGAAAATACGTAAAAAGTAATAAGTATCAAGTGGATCAATATTTCAATTTCTATGGGAAAATTTATGGTGAAATTTCTGTTTTGTTCATGTACTTTCAGTGTTAACCCTAAAGTATAAAGATACAGTCCACATAAACACATATGATAGGCGTCAAGACTGGGATCAATCTAATCGGGGCATGTCACCTTAGTTGCCTTATTTTAATAAACTGGATTGTGTATGGAATCGAACGCCTACATCTATGGTCACGCCCACCTCGTTGTCCCCGTACGCAGTGCAGTGTGGTATCGGTCTGTAAAACGGAAAGCCGCCAACCAGTTTTAGTTTGTCTATTATCAAAGGTGTAAGACGCGTATGCCGTCTTCAATTTCAAATATGATTGTTACTTATTAATTAGGAGAGATGTCAGATGTTATATAGGTACGCTACAACTACAAGGTTCGCTCGCTTTTTTTTTTATAGAATCAGGTTAACAAACTTGCACACAGTCCATCTGAAGTTAAGTGGATGCTATGGTCCATATAAATGTATATTTAACCTTGGTTAAGAATCAAAAAGATTGCTCCGTTCTATCTAGTTAACTATCGAGTTCGAGAGTTGGTTACTCCTTTAAAAATAACCCTTTGTTAAGAGGAACGCAAAAGGGATAATTTGGCAAAAGACAGCTATAATCGTGTTCATTAAGGGATGTACTTAAATTAGGTAGTAAAGGAGACAATTTTTTTTTGGATGTAGAATGGGCCCACCACAAATTTTCGAGACACTCAATGAAATGCATGTCGATTTATTCATTATTATCTATAGATTGCAATAGTAATATTAGTTTTACCGCATCTAAACGGAAGACTTAGAAATTATAAAAGCCATTTTCTTTAATTTTTTAAAGATTTTACTTGTAGTCTTGCAATATGCTTAGTTTGAACCTAATTTTATAAAATGAAGGGTCCCAAGCAGATTGTACCATCCCATGATATTCCTTTTTGAAATTAGATAGTTAAGTTGATAGACAATCAATAAAATATTGCACACAAAAATTTATAATGAACAAAAATCAAACACAAAAAGAAATGAGGTTACGTTACCGATCCTATCTCTAAAAGTATTTTCTTCCAAACAACCTTTGGATCGACAGAATAGCAAAAGAATAACCGACTTTAAAAATGAAGGAGTTACTCAATCTGACTGTCTGACTGATGATGTTTTCATTTTATTTATATTGAAGTCAGTTGTAAAAATATTTTAATTGCAAATATTATCATTATATATTTTTCTATATTTTTCATTAAATTTATCATTCCACTGCTTAACATACGCCTTCCCATAGATTGCTTCACAAGCGATATTTGCCATATTTGCCATATTTGCCACGCTTGGCAGGTGTGTAGACAACCGCCGCTTTAATTACTTTGGGTTGATATCAGGAAGGTACTGCTGCTTACAGGATGATATGGGGTAGTGAATTCTCTTACGCCGCCACTTAATCGATTGTTATGTATGTAAAACGTCATTATGACGGAGGATAAATAAGTCTTAAAAATAACCTTTGAGATTCATATACTTTTTACGTAGTAATTAAATATATTCTACTAGTTTAATAAAATTAATTAAGAGATAATTAAAAAAATAAAATATAAAAAATGTGTTTAGATTTTATTGTCTCTATTGTTTTATTTATAAAATACTTGCAATCAACTGGTCACAAAATATAATCTTGGATACATCCAAGTTGTAAAAATATTTATACATTAATAATAAAAGCAACTGTGATATTTCCTCATGAAAATAATTCTTAATTATAAATTTTAAAAACTTAACATGCTTCACATTTCCATCATACTACTATTATATATAAATATTCGTTATTTTGTATAAAATGTATCCTTTACTAGAATAAAAATCTCAAGCTTTATTAAGTAGAGTCGAAATAAAATACAATTATTAGTTGCTATTAGCAGCGAGTTATTTACACTAGCTTTTAAGAGTTACGTGCTTTCACTGTTTATTGCGAAATCGAGTCGAGAATACAACGGGTTGTGTTTATGAATAAAGATATTTTTTTTAATTTATTAATTCTAGACATAAGTGAAACATTATAACGTTGTAAAATACATACTTGTAAGTAAATTAAATATTTACTACTACTACAGCCCCTTACAAATCCAGAGCGGAACTAAGGGCTCCCACATAGGCCCGATTCTTGTGCATCCATCGATTGTCTGCGTGTTTTATCGGATCATCACTATATCCATTGTCTACGTATGTTATATTAAGGAAAACACTGCGAGGAAAGCTGCATGTCATAGAAATAAAAAAAAACTTTTTTTTTATTTCCGCATTAGCGGACAGCGACAATTCCTTGTCCTAAATCCCGCTCGAAAATGATTTTTTCTATAATTTAAGGGGTGTGAGAACGATGTTAAATATTTTTTATTCCGGTCTAAGTATATCAACTCAACATAATAAAAACTTCAATTGCCAACCCGCAAGCAAAGTGTTTGAAGTGGTAAAATATACTCCCTGAGGCTACATATTGCCTTGGGAATATATTTTTACCACTTGGGAAGATCTATGTTGAACAAGTAACTCTTTTAGACTGTAATGAAAAAGATATAGCTTTTAAATCACTATTTTTAGGTTTGAATCTTTGAAAAGAAACTCACTCTCGGATGCACGGTTTAAATTTCCCATCTAAATATAATTCGGTGTGTACTTACAGCCGAAAGTGCACAAATAATAATAAAATTAATTCAAAGGTTACATTCACCACAAATCTGGTGCATTTTCAATAAAACTTTAATATTACTTATGCACTTTATTTTATAGTATAAGAAAATTAAATAATTTTCTTAGATTCTGAAATCTTATATTTATCAAATTACGCTACTCAATGGGACCAAATTATTAATTGCCCACCTTCGATAATTTCGTCACATGCGTAGCGTTTTGTGCGCATACGTATATTATATAGAGCAAAACACGAAATGTTTCGTTTGATTGTTATATATAAAAGATATAACGTCTGTTAACGACTTAAATGAATCACAGAATAATTCAATTTTTTTTACCTTTTAGTAACAATCACCCACCACAATAAAATACAACGCTGTTGCATAGTTTGGTGACGACCTAACCTAATACTAACCCAAAAAAGAAATAATTCTCATTTAAAAGTTTGAGAAAATGCAATATTAATACGATAATGAACGTATGAGTATTTTAAACTCATATTGTAACAAAAATACAAGTTTTATTTCAGCTGGTTAAATAGGTCTAAGGAAAAAAGATTAAAATTTTATTAACACAGTAACTTTTGTAAAGTCTAAAGAGATTTTAAAGAATTCAGTATAAAGCAAAAGAGAAACTAGGAATGAATCACAGAGTTAATCAATTACTAAAATAGTTTCAAACTGATTACGATCCCTTGAACAGTTTAATTTGTTACCTGAACTCTGGTAAAGTCCATTAAATGAGATATTAACGTTAACTTGAGAGAATTTTACATAAATTTCAATGTTTTATTTTCATTCGCATATTTAAAAAAATGTCTGGTTGTGATTTGGTTTGCCCCTCACTATCAACTTCTCGTTTTGGTGACTAATTTTAATTTCCCTATTTTTGTCGTTCAAAAACAACAGAATAGATGCTTAGAGATTCGAAATATGCGATTCGAAACGTTCACTGACGTAAGAAAGTACATAACACACACACATACGCATGTACGCATACTAAAACTAACCTTACATAGATAATAATACAATACACCAGGTGACCAATGGTGTTTTATCTTTGATATTTGTCCGGTTCAACGCAACATACGGTAGGATTTTATTTAGATCGCTCAGAGTTTGAAAAGTAAGGCTTCGTACCGAGCAGACACCAAATAAAAATTATTATTGTCGGCAGACTGCTCTTCACACGAACAAAATGTGTACGGAGCTTAAATATTAGACTGTGTGTCAGCACTATAAAATGCCATGTCTGAAGCTCTAGCTCTAATCTCTCTTATTATTCACCGACCTCTAAAAAGAAAAGTAAACTCCTCCTTAGGAAGAAAGAAGCCGATGAGTTATCATCCGTAGTCGTTAAGAGATGACTATGGGAAATGCCATATAACTTTCCGTTATAGTCAGATGTAAATTTACCACAGTCTATTTACTTATACTATATTGTCAATACTTTATAACAAAAGAAAAGTTACTATAACTAAAAACAACGGCCTGCCAAGTATTGCGTTATTGGCAAATCTCTCTCTGCAAACGAAGGGTCCTATATCCAGTATCGAATTTTACGGACTAGCCTCTCAAACCCCAAATGGTCAGATCCAACCACACGATATTCCGTCAATCCCAAGTGGTCAGATCCGACAAGACCCGGGTGGGTAATGGTAAATGGTAAAGGTAAAAACATAACATACACACATTACGTGGTAGAGCCATGCTGCAGTTATATTAGTAGTATAGTTGTAGCACGAATGGGTCGGCTCGACCGGGGAAGGACCACGCTCTCACAGAATATCAGCGTGAAATAGTAGCTTAATGCTGCTGTATTTCGTATGGTGAGTGTAGAGAACCGGAGGCCCTTTTTACTGGAAACGAGGCATTCCATCTTAGTCCTCACGGGTGACAACGCATCTGCATTTTGATCTTTAATGGAGGATGGATGTAGATGTCTATGGGCCGCAGCAACCACTTACCATCAGGTGGACTGTGTGCTCGTTTGTCACCCTATTCTATAAAAAAATAAGTTTTTATGGGTTAAAGTGCTGTGGATACAGCAATTTAACACATAAAAACGTATATGTAGAGACTACTTTTCTATGAAGAAGTTTGGCATTATTTAATCAATATGAAATATTCTATCCTCAAGTGCAGTAAAAAAACTGCTATCCTATGAATATTTATTTATAATCTACGTTCAATTCGTATGCCTTTTTTGCGTGAATGTGTTGATTTTTGGAATTTGCTAGTGTTTTATTAGTATAGTGTTTTATTATAAAATTGTAATGAAATTTTTTGTGTGAATATAATTTATAGTTTTACGTAAATAACTTAAAGTAATATTATTGCATTAATAGTGATTTTCACACTGCCGACATTTGCTTGGTATGTTTTTTTGTTATCAAAATACAATAAAATCTTTTTGTAATGAAGTAAAACCTGACTTTTGCTTAGACTACATTTTATAATGGCAAACTTCCTTCTAGAAAAGTAGTCTTTAAATATAAGTTTTAATGGTTTAAGGTGCTGTGGGTGGGTGCGGTGATTTGACGGACGCATGCAACTGCATGGGATTTTTATGGGGATTGAAGGGCTGGTAAAGCAGATGAAGAAGCAAAGACTTACAATCTATGCCAAGTTTACGCCTGTAACCTAATAAACCAGCTCTGAACATTGAAACCAGTGACATTATTGCTGCTGGCGGAGATCAAAACCGGTTTGCTCGTGTTCTGAGAAATTTATGGTGAATGAAAACATTTTTTTATAAAACTGAAAAGAAAAACGAATTTGCAGTCCACCTCATTATAAGTGGCTACAAGAGTTCTTGAACGTTTTCAGCCGACTTCAAACGAAGAAGGCGATTGCGTTGTCACCTCTTAGAACTAAAATGGAATACCTTACTTAATCGATCGGATCAATCCATGACCCTGTAGATATTTTTTTAAATATGTATGTATAGTGCCTGATCCATTGTTTTTGTGCTTGGGCAGCGGGCAAGCATTAGGAAGGTAAACCGGTGCCCGCACCTTGTTATAAATTAACTAGGCACGTCTGGTAAATGTGTGCGTGTATAGCTAGCTAATGATTAGCCATATACGTACAGATCTTGCTTATTATACATATATCCGATGGTTGTCCGATGTGTATCAAATCTGATCCGTGACATTGCCACCACATTTTCTGACAAAATAACTATAATACAGTTGGTGAGGATTTCTCTGCCCGTATTTGATTCAATAATGTGAGCTCGGGCATCGGTTAGGCATTAGGCAAGTAAAGCTATGACTGATCCTAGCCGCCCATTTGCAATCAATAAGCAGGTGAATTTGTACGTATATATTTAACTAAATCGAATCGAATAGGCTTTAGGCATAACAGAAGACTTAACCATTACGAAAAATACTCCTATAAATATAACCTTCACCATTAATTTGCTTTAGTTTTGAACAATTACGGTTGATAAAAATGCAAAGAAAAAGAGTGGAATAATTTTCCAGGATCTGTCTTTCTTTTAAGACATGAGTGAATAGGCTTTTGTTAAGCTAAGTCAGTGCGCTTTACCATTTTTGACTGCATCACTCCTTACCATCGGGTGGGATAGCAATTATTTCCAAGGTTACAATAGTTTAAAAAGGAATAAAAAACAAAAAAAATACTTAAATGCAAGATACACAAAAGGAACAGTACAACAGTTTAAAGCTAATCAATCACTTCGCAAACAATTAGCACCGTCAATTAAACAGATTCAGAAGCTGGCAATAATTTCGCTGTTAATCAGCGCTTTGAAGGAACAACTGAAAGCAGCTTGTTTTTTATTAGCTTAATATGGAAACCATGTGTTTTATTTTTAAATTATCGTTTTTTTTAAATTTGGATGTTGTCCAAGCCGAAATTTTTTATAGAAATAAGGGTGAAAAATGAACACATAGTTCACTTGATTTTTCAAAAGGAGTGATAAATTATTTTACAACCCACCACACGACTAAAGCTAAACAGTTACGGCATGTGCTCACGTCACTTCAGTAATATTGGTATACTTAGGTATGTTGAAACAATGAATAAAATACCAGTGCCAATAGCAAATTTACTCAAATACTAAAAGTCGAACATAATATGAGAAGCAGATTGCTCTTGGCTTCTTGAAAGCTCATATCTAACATAATATGTCCAAAACTACTAATGGTGGTAGTTAGGTATATGTAATATTAAAATTACCTTTAACGTGTGAATTAAAATTTAGCTTTAACGTGTATCAATTAAAATAGCCGTCAATACGTAAGCCTCTTACTAAACTTCGGAAATAGTTTCAATCCATGGCTCCATTATCCGATGAAACAAAAATAAAGTGCATATCAACCACAAGGTGGCGCTTGTCCTCCTATGAGCCATTTACTCAAGGGATTTTGGTAATTTCTTATATAAGTTTCATGATATCTGACTTTTAAATTATGTAGCTTCGTATTTAATGAACGGTCTGTTTTTTTGTTATACTATTAGAACAGTAATACTTAGTAATACTAAGACAGTGACAAATGAACTTACACTAATACTTACTTTTGGCTAGTATATTCCATGTACCTGATGACCTAGATGATGTCTTGTTACATTTTTAGACCTCAATACAATGCCTGTAATTATACCATCTCTCTATGCCTTTAGAACAAAATACAGCATGCAGGCAACTAGTCCGTAAAACTACATAAGAGTGCGGTACCTATTTTGGCGGATTCCTTGGAAAAAATAAGTGCTAGCACCTAGTAATTTTTGTGTTATATAAATGGCCAGTTACAGCGCAACAAAAATATCATTAATTACTATTTTAAACCCCTATATATATCGCGCTCTGCGTCATAAATATAACGCTGTTGAATTTTATGGCGGTATTAACCAACTCAAATATGTGAAATATTATTATCACATTATAGTACGACACTTAAAATAAATTGAAGTGCTTTGTCTCCAAACTGCGGCATTTATCATGAAGGGAAGCGGTAAGTAAAGATTGAAAACTACTAAAATTGAGGTCAAACGGATGCGATGAGTCAGTACAAGTTCATTCGATTTAATTGTACTCGAATATTGGAAATACTTTAATAAACTTCTTTAAGTATTATAATTTCATAATTGAAACGGACTCGTTAATAATTAATCCGCTATGGTAAGTTGTAATAGACTTAAATGACACTTTAGAAACATACGAGTAACTTTCTCGTTTTCCACCCAGCTATTTGGCTAAATGTTTATTTTTATTAAATGAGGTAGATGGATAAGGGTAAAGAGTGATAAATGAACACATAGTCCATCAGATGGTAAATAGATAATTTGGAAATTACTATTATTATAAATAGTAAAATTATTTTATTAACTTATTATCATATAATAAACTAATTTTGTATTAATCCAGATTATTCATTGGGTGGTGTCTCCGAAAGAACATTCAGTAAGCTAGCTTGTAACGAGCGTACAAGGCAAAAAAATCAAAAAATATATATAAAAATAGAGATTCCGAAAGTAATGATAGGCTCAAAAGGGCTAGAAACCAGGGCTAGATGCCAGTTAAATAAAAAAAATTTGTTTACACAAAGTTGACGTCACACAGTAGACGTGATTGAACCGAGCGTTTTGGCGGTAAATTTAAAACCATTAAAAATAAATTCAACTTTAATTGGTTTAATGGAGAAAAAAGACATTAATTAATTTATTTTTCTGTTAAATCGTTTTTCCGAATCTTTAAATATAAGCAGTTTTCAAAAATTTGGAAAATATCCTATTAGAGGATGTGAAACTATGACCCAAAAGCGTGGTAATTGATATATTCTTATTATGTACAATACAACAGTCTATAATTTAATTAATTATTCATTTTAATTAATTATAGTAGCTAAGAATTTGGCGTAGTTGCTGCAGACCGCAAGCTTGATCCCGCACGGAACATATATTTATATGGATTTCAAATAATTATTCTATATTTGAATGTTTATCTGGATTTACATTTGGTATGAATATAAATAAGGAAATATTATTCAATAGGTTTGTCTAATGTTTGAACAACTTAAGTTATGTTTTGGAACTTATTACTTATTAACCGAATAGTTTATTTATTTATTTCTATTGTAAATAAGAAATTGATTACGTTTACAATTGCTTAATTAATCTGTCGATTTCCGTAAAGTAATTAGCTGTCTAGTGAATTGGCTATGAATTATTAATAGCGAAGACAACCCGCCATCACTTTAACTTAATTTTTGTTATTTCTACTTCAACCAGATTTTACGTCCGAAACATGAAATGACGTGTTTTCGGCTTCTAGTTACGTAGTACCATTACTTAATATGTGGTTTTTATTTTTGGGTAGACGCTCTTAAAACACTGACCGTAAATTTTACAGTAGGGAACAGATCGGGTCATATTTCATCTCGTTTACCGCGTGCTTGGCGGTGAAGGAAAATATCGTAAGTTATGTTAACTTAACTAAGAGCTACGCTACAGCTATGTTACAATTGTAGCACGAAAATGTTGGCTCGACAAGGGAAAAGACCACGCTCTCACAGAATATCAGCGCAAAATAGCAACTAAATGTTGATGTGTCTTAAATGGTGACTGTAGACAATCGAAGACACTTTTTACTGAAAAGAGGCATTCCATTTTAGCTTCAGGGGTCACAACGCATCAGCGTTTTGATTATTAACCATCGAAAGGTAGGCGCATATGTCTGCAGATGATTACGGCATCCATTTACCATCGGGTGGACTGTGTGTTTGTCACCCTTATTCTATAAAATAAAAAATCAAGCATTATTCACCCATCCATATTCTAATTAATAAATATTTACAAACATATATTATCTAGTTTCAACAGGACATGTGTCATGTCACCCGTATTGCTTTGTACATACGTGAACAAAGCTTGCTAATCAGCCTTGCTCTTTATAACGATAATTATCTCCTTTGTGTCCCTATCTACTTCGCTTTCCTCTTTCGTTTGTAAGATTTTATGCACTTTAACTGTAAATTGTGAAATCTGTAGATTTTCATTTTAAAATAAAAGGAGCTGGTGATTTTTCAGGGAATTGTAACTTATGTGCGTTACACAAAGTTATAAAACAGCAAGAATGAAGTAAACTTTAGGGTGTAATGGAAAATACTAACGTGATCGAGATGCACTCGCTAAACGAAGGACGAGCCTCTAGAGGAAAAAGTATAATATATAGTCAAAGTATATAGTTATCATCAATTTTCGTTTTTTAATCCATGATGCTAAATATTCTCAAAAAAAAGTTCGTTTCCTGGCGTGAAGTGCGTGAACTATAATAGATAGAACAATAAAATTTACTAACCAATAGACTTTTTAATCTTCAATAAGTCTGCGATACACTATATCTTTCTATCATAGTCTTAAAAAAGTTATAAGTCTTGCAACTAATTTGGATATATGTTATGGTACTATGTTAAAACTTCCATATCATCCCATGGGTGCCGTAAGGGGCAACACAGGGAAACAGATCAGGATATGGGCAGCAGCGTCTTCCTAATAACGGCTCAAAATAAAAAAAAACTGCGGTTGCCAAGCGTAGCAACTATGGCAAATATCGTCTCTTTAAGGCAAACTAATTTAACGCACCTGCAATTCCTGTGGTGTTGCGGATGTTCATGGGCGGCGGTAGTCACTTAACATCAGGTGGACCGTATGCTCGTATGCCCCCTCTTCTACAAAAACTATATTTAGAGGCCAATTTTCAGCATAAGGGTAAAAAGCTCCTCATCAAAGGTATCTCTGTGGTATGATAAGTTTTAAAAAAAACGTTACCCCTACACTAAGATTTCCTCTTGTATCGTGAGGACAGTTTACAAACATAAATTGCACAAAGACAAACATTCAGACCCGGAACAACTATATGTAGGCCATACAAATACTTGTTCCGTGCGGGATTCGAACCCGCGACCCCCACGCTAAGCCACTGCACCACGGAGTCGTCAGTTATTATATTTACCTTTAAAATATTTTACATTCATATTAGATACCCTTTTTACAATTTACAGTTAATATTTGCCTTTATAATATGTAAATTACAGAGAACATAATTTTAAAAAAGATACACAAGAATATCGCGTCAGTCCGTGTTTTACCCAAATATTTTTTTAATTCGTCGAGTTTTAATTTAACAAGTGGGGAGCCACCGATAAAAACTAGTTTCCTATATAAAATTTTTACAAGATTAAATAATAGACGAGCTAACACAGTCTCTCTAGCAGTATAGTAGTCAGTGACTAAAGCAGCCCTTGAAAATATGTAAAGATGCGTAGATACTACTGCAGAGAACTAAGATGAAATGCCTCTCAGCTTAACGCTTCAAACCGCTAGACAGCAAAGAGTACATTGTTGTTTGTCGGCTGATAATTATGTTCTCCAGGCCGAATTTCGATCAAGGTGACCAACGTCAACGGAAACTATACATCGTTGGGACAGGATTATAGTGTCCAAGTGTATGCGTAAGCACAGATTCACTCTCTATTCCTTCACTCTCATAGTTCAATGAGATGTTAAACCGACACGACCGGAGAGATATCACGAGCAGGGCTAACTGCTACATGTGATTTTCAAAGCATGGCGTTAAGACACCACCAACTTCCTGACTCCGGGTAACTACTGAGAATTTCTTGACGGAAAAACTCAATAACTTAAAAAACTGCCATACCAGGCAGCAGATAAAGGTAGTGAAGTAAAGTTGTAGCTTGCATACGTAGCTGGGCACATGAATCATATCGTTTCTGACAGGGTTTTGAAGTAAGGAAGTACCCTCGCGCTACCCCAATACTTCACATTTCTCCATTTTTTTTTTAAATTTCTCAAGCATGCTGTTTTCTTCACTACTTACTTCCAGTAATTGATGCTATATAAGATATAACATTTCAAAGACATATGAAATCTGCCAACACACACTGCCGACCAATTGCTTCATAACCCTCTCAAAATGAGAGGAAACTTTTGCCCTCTATAGATGGATGTTTAAATCTTTATTAAAAGTAATGTAACTGTCACATGAAAAGGCGTGCTAAGAGGCATACTTATTGGTGACCCAAATCTAGCTTAACCCTTATGTGAGTGACGAGAGGTGCCCGGTCGCCTTTGGCATTTTCAAATTCTAAAAAAGTATGTTTTACGCTCTATATGTAGCTGTGACTTTTTGAGAGCTCTTAAATATTTATAAATTACATATTTTTTAATGTTTTGACCAAGTCTACTATTTACAATGTTTTGTGGAAACCAAAACACATTTTGAACTCACAATCGAGTAACGAGGTACCCGGATACCTCTTTGTGTTTTGTGTGACTATGAGGAAAGTATTTTTAATTTCGTACAAAAATTAAATAATAAAAATTTGTCAAAGTATTTTATTTCTATAAAACTTACAAATTCTTTGTTCATATATTATTAATTACAGCTCTCGAAGCAGATGTTACATGTTGGACGAGTTACTGCATGTCCATCACAAACTGGTTTTCTGCAGTTAGTGCAAGCTTTTCGAGTTTTTCTTAGCTTGCGTTTGAGTTCTCTGCATAGGTAATGTTACGAGATTGAGGTTCGTGACAGTAAAATTGCCGATAGAATTACCTAAATTAACACTTTAATTTTCTAAAACTTAAAACACTAATAATTAAGCACACTGAATCACTTTATTCCGCACCGGAGCTTCGCTTGTCTCGCCAACTTCAATACTTCCCTGATCGCATCTTGCAGCGCCTATTTATATAAATTAGCAGCGAAATATCCAGAATATTCAAGTAAACACGCGCAAGGTACCGAGAGTTCGTGTTTCAACTTCAAGAAGTTTAGTTCTTCGGTTCGAGACTAGATGGTGCTAGTGAGTCGACTTGAGCGCGTAACACTGCCCCCTCCTAAGACATGCTCGTCCCGAGCATTATCGGCCCCATAATAACGCGCCAGGCGATCCACATGGGCGATCTTAGGAGTCCCTCTTGCGCCTTTCTGTAACGGCTCCGCAATGTCTAGGGCTGTCCTATCCCATGGTGAACCAACATTGCACAATTTCGATGCTCCTCTACTACGTGTCTGAGGTCCTTTCACGGCCGCACAACTTGTACATGTACGACACCAATCCTCGACATCGTCACGATAATGGACCCAGTAAAACTGTTCTTGGACCTTCAGTAGAGTTCGTTTAACTCCCAGATGGACTCTTGAACGACCATTATGGCACAGCTGTAGAACATTCGGCAATTTAGCTTTAGGGACAACCATTTGCAAACGACAGCTCTCCTCGACCATTGTCCCATTTACGGCACAGGACTCCATCCTGAATCAGCAAGCCGTCCCACTGGGCCCAATAGCCTCTAGTGGTCGAACTCATCGCTGAAACGTCGCGCCACTTAGGCTTGGTAGCACGGGCCTTCATCCATTCCAGAATCGGCTTGATGTCCGGATCTTCCTGCTGTGCATGTCGTAGGCTGTCCTTCCACTCGTTGCTGAGGTGGTCTGTCCTGAGCATCCTCACGGATACCACTACTCATTACTCTTTTGCCTAGTACAATGTTTCCGATCTTCAGGACAAGGTCTTCTTGACAATGCATCTGCGTTGCCATGAGATTTCCCGCTGCAGTTTCTTATAGTAAAGTCGTAATCCTGCTGCTGCTGTGCGGTGCTGTTAGCCGCACTTCCTTTCTGAGACCGTTCACCTTCACTTCCTAGGGTGTGCTTAGGGCAGCTGGATTAAAGATGGCCCCTTTCCCCACAGCCATAGCACCTAGGGCTGTATCCTTTATTGTGGTCGCGAACCGTAACTGCTGCAACCTCCCTAGTGCGAGGGGAACGACGATTCTGCCACCGCCAGGCGGTGCCGTTATCTGCATTACCCTCTCGAGATCGATCAACTCTTCTTTCTACAGTTCGCTTAGGGCAGCTGGAGCGAAGATGGCCCCTTTCTCCACAGCCATAGCACCTAGGGCTGTACCCTTTGTTGCAGTCGCGAACTGTAGCTGCTGCAACCTCCCTGACGCGATGGGAACGATGATCCTGCCGCACGGCTTTCATCTCCAGTGCATGGGCCAAGGCGTCCTTAAGCGTCTCGTGGTGCCCGAGCCTCACAGCAGCTCTAACTTCCAGGTCGCGGATGCCGTCGATGAATGTCTGCACCAGGTTCCCTTCAATGAGCGCAGCTACAGACTGGTATACTTTCCGAATCATCTTCTCCACCTCTAGAGCCCACTGCTGCAGGTTTTCGTTGATGCGCTGCACGCGATCTTTAAGCTGCGCACGAAAGACGTGTTCCAGGTGAGAGTCGCCATATCTCGCCTCCAATGCCTCAAGGAGTTACTCATAAGTCACTTTCTCCCCGAGAGCTTCCGGAACTGTTAAGGCCTGGTCGCGCAGGCCTAGTGTGAGAGCAGTCATGGCCTGACGATTATTCCAGCCATTCGCCTTCATAACAGCCTCGAACTGGATTTTGTAGGCTGATCAGGAAGAAGTCCCGTCAAACGGTGGCACTTTGAACCCACGTAGCGAAGGTGTAGTAGCTACTACGGGAGCTGTAGTTCCATCTCCAAGTTTGAGTTCGTCCAGTGATTTCTTCATGTCAGCCATTACGTTGTCAACCCGATTGTTTACTTGGTCGATTCGGGTTTCAGCTTTCTCGATTCGGTTTTCAGCATTCACGATTTGGGTTTCAGCTTCCGACAGGCGGTTGTCATGCTGAGCAACCCTATCCTTCACCTCCTTTATCTCCTTCTCGAACGTAGCGTGAAGGTCCTTCATGAGGAGCATCTGCTCTTCCAACCGACGGGCCCGTTCCTCTTGTCCGCCCCGCAGCTGCTCCTCCAAACGACGA
The DNA here is from genome assembly GCA_036936625.1 of Parnassius smintheus behrii. NCBI lineage: Eukaryota > Metazoa > Arthropoda > Insecta > Lepidoptera > Papilionidae > Parnassius > Parnassius smintheus. Next base: position 13,289,067 of record JAUPFT010000019.1, read on the forward strand.
ACCTGGTCTTCCTGTCGGCGGGCCTGTTCCTCCTGCTGCTATTTCAACCAACGATCCTGTTCCTCTTGTCCGCCCGCAGCTGCTCTACCAATCGGCGTGCCTGTTCCGCCTGCTGGTGAGCCTGTTCCTGCAGCATCGCCATCAGAGCACCTAAGTCAGGTGCTGCAGATGTAGGAGCTACTGACGGGCCTGCAGCCGGTGGCTGGCCCTCCGAAGTCTGCGGCGTTGTACCACCAAATCTTCTTTGGTCCGTCTCCTGCTGTTGACGTTGACTTCGGGTACGGACACCCTTCGTTTCCTCCTTAGGTAAAAACGGCATGATTTTATCCCACTTCTGACACCAATTGTTACGAGCTTGAGGTTCGTGATAAAAAAATTTCCGATAGAATTACCTAAATTAACACTTTAAGTTTCTAAAACTTAAAACACTAATAATTAAGCACACTGATTCACTTTATTCCGTACCGAAGCTTCGCTTGTCTCGCCAACTTCAATACTTCCCCGATCGCATCTTGCAGCGCCTATTTATATAAATCAGCAGCGAAATATCCAGAATAATTAAGTAAACACGCGCAAGGTACCGACAGTTCGTGTTTCAACTTCAAAAAGTTTAGTTCTTCGGTTCAAGACTAAATGGCGCTAGTGCCGTTGACTTGAGCGCGTAACAGTAACAACTTCCGACGACTGCAACACGCCCTGTAGAATCTCATCGCGTTTACTTGTAGAAGTTGCAGATCCAAAAGAAATTGATGGCCTAAGTTCTCGGCCAAGCACGTTCTGCAATGCAGATCTCACATGTAATTTTGATGTCACAATGCAATTTTTTGATCTCTCTTCTATATTTTTAACATACAGTTGTAGACTCAATGATTTCAAAAACTGTCTACGTCTATCACTCGAGACCAATTGTGGGTTATGCTAAATGTAAATAATATATGCTGTCAAAGCTGCAATGTCAATGATATTGTAAAAAAGTGCTGAAAGCCACCGATTTGTTCTGCGTTTTACGGTATATTCTGCTAACAGCTTATCCATGTTGTCCACTCCACTTTTGGTTTTATTATAATATAAAATTCTTTCTGGCTTGGCAGTTTCCTTATTACTTTCAGTAATTGGTGACATGTGCATTGATGACAACATTATTACTGCTTTATTCTTTTTAGGTACGTAAGAGCACATAGTTGTTTCTTTGCCAAATGCGAAATTGGAAGAATAAACAGCCTTATCCTTGTGTGCTTGCATACACATTTTTTTCTTACCGTTCCAACTAGTCATATTCCACGAATTCAAGGAATGAGCCAGTTGAAGCGACGTAAAAAAATATCCGTAGTTACATTCAGCCCTGAATTTTTATATTTAGCCATGAGATCTAATACAGTGCATTCTCCTACATTTGTTTAACGTATGTCAACACTTGACTTTCCTGTATATATTTGTCCATTTAGGGGGTAGGAATTATTTGTATCACAAGCCCAGAATAATTTAATGCCATCCTTTTCAGGTTTTGATGGCACGTATTGAGTAAAGCGAGTCCGCCCACGATATCCATACAGCTGTTCGTCAACGGTAATACATGCACGAGGCTTGTAGTTTTTATTCAAATTTGAAATGAATATAGTCCAAATATCTCGTATAGCAGTGGCTTTATCAGCTAACAAACGTTCAGGGCGCGTTACGTCATTATCAAACCTAATGAAGCGTAGCAGCATTTTGAATCTATCATGGGACATCGCAGCTTGAAATAATGATAGGTGACTGGATTTCCACGGTTCAGTCAAATGCTCTTTATTAGATCTATGCACCAAATTAAAAATTAAAATACCAAAAAATGCATCCAATTCCTGTTCTTTGAATGGTTTGAATATTTTGTTTCGGTCGCTTTCTAATATTAGAGTAATTTTCCATCAGTTTATTATTGTATGCTTCAGTAATCTTTGTCCCTTTCCGATTAGTTTCCCTCGAGATTATGTCACACATTTCATTGGACAATATATTTTTGAATATTTTCATTTGATTGTAAAGTTTGCTGAACAATGCAGCCCCGCCTCGTTGACGAATAATATTTCTGCTACTAGTTTGTGTTCTGGAAAGTGGTTCAGACTGCCACCGCATTCCATCTTTTGCGATAAGAATATTTTCAAGCGATTCCCCTTCAAAACTCACATCTGAATCATAAGAATCAATCTCATTTTCGACTTCTGCTTCCGGCTCGACATCAGAAATTTCAAATCTACCCTTTTCAACTAAAGGAATATAATCATGTTCATTATCAAAAGCAACAAACTCACCTTCGTCACTAGAAGATTCTGCTAATATCTCTAGTAAATCTATTGAATTATATCTTCGAACACGTGATCTTTGTTGAGAAGTACTTGCTCCAATATTCATAATGAAATAATTATAAATTCACAAAATACAAATATGCTCGTACAAAAGAAACAAACGTATACAGTCAAATGTCAAGCACCATGCACTGAATGGATTCAGTGTTCCTTGCGCGCCGATAACCATGTACCGCACTTCACCTCTCCTCCGCTTTTATCGCCACAGGTTGTCAACTGTTTAGCTTAGCTAAAGTAATAATATTCGAAGTATGTGAACACAGAAATAGATCTTGATTGTTTACATTTCGTATACACTGTATGAAGGTACCCGGGTACCTCGTCACTCTGTTAAAGGTGTTTTATTTGTCACTCACATAAGGGTTAAACTAATCACACCAGTCTCGAAAACGGGCCCAAAAATAGCCAGCCTTTCGGATTTATATAGGATATGTTTTGCTTTTCCTTCCACCATCGGACAAGCAGATGCTCAACCAGCCCTTTCGTTTTGACTTATCACGCATCCGAATCAAACGGTTAGCTTCATCGTTCGCCATGCTTACAGTAAAGGATTGGAATAAGTTGTCAGCAACTGTTCTTTCAACCGTTTACAAATAAGGTATCTTGTACACAAGAACGAATAGACTTTTGTTGACAATTGATAAAATCAGGCGTTACTTTGCGGAAATCCATTATAATAATGATATTAATAGTTACTTTGCAACCGTCCGCTAAATTTTACGGGATTTAGGGGATGGTTGCAAAGTAAATATTAATATCTTTGGCTTTTTTTGAGTCAATGTGCTTTATCATCTTCGGCAGCATTACTACTAATTTTCAGTTTAGTGGTAATGCTACCAGTTAGGCTTAGGATAGTAGTCAAACACTAGATAAAATAGTAAAAAAATGAGTAAATTATTACACCACGCCGTTTACTAACAAAGAAGTTAAAATACATATAATTCAGTAAATTCAATAACAAAAAAATATGCTAGATTAATATACGATGTTAATCTGGCGTGTTTGTTGTTATAGAATAAACTTAATTCAACGGTGGTAGTGATTCCCATTTTTGTTTCATTGTAAAACGACAATTTCATTTAATAATTTTATTTAAAGCTTTTAAACAAGATTAACAATTTTTCACACACTAGTTTTTTATGATATAGAATTAGCAAAGAACTTAACAATCTACTTGATGATAAGTGGTTACATAGTCAATCGACACCTGCTACTAACATCAAATAAAATAAGAATACAAATACGTTATCACCTCGAGGATTAAAATGGAATGTCTCACAGCATGTGATTACACTATCTTTCTTCTTTCACAGCGGAAGACAACAGTTTACATATGGTTGTTTAGCGGTAAAAATAGGTAGGAGGAGGCTGATACCTACCAAGACGAACTCTCTGGCTGAGAAAAAATTTGTCTTCATATTAAGTTAAGGGACGCGGGTTCGAATTTTGAACCAGACAATTATATTTTTTATGGTAACGAGTAGGGATATAAATAAAGTAAATAAGGAAAAAATAATAAATTGTTATACACTATGAAAAATCTAACATTTTTTAATATTTTAGTTGTAATCTTGCAGTATGCTTAGCTTGAATCTTATTATATTAAATATTAGACCCCAAGCAGATTGGATCTATCCTCTATATCCATCCTGTCATCTTCCCTTTTGAAATTAGATAGATAAATTGATAGACAGACAACAAATTATTGCACACAAATAATAATCGATGCTTTCCGATCGGCTCGATTCACTGGCATTGCGAAAAGATGTTGCATCCCTTTGCATTTTCTTTCGCATATACCATGGAGAGTGCTCTGAGGAATTGTTCGGATTAATCCCAGCCGCCAAGTTTCGTGAACGCACTACGCGGCAAACGTCCCGATACCATCCCCACCATCTGGATGCTTGGCGGTCCACCACTGTACGTTTCAAAAGGAGTTTTCTTCCGCGTACAACTTCTCTGTGGAATAGTTTACCACCGGCGATTTTCCGGACCGATACGACCTGGGGACCTTCAAGAAAAGAGCTTACTCCTTTCTAAAGGGCCGGCAATGCACCTGCAATTCCCCTGGTGTTGCGGTTGATCATGGGCGCCGGTAATCACTTAACATCAGGTGAGCCGCATGCTCGTTTGCGTTTGTATAAAAAAAATAATCATGAACAAAAGGAAACAAAAAAAAGAAATGAGTAAACATTGCCGGCCTTATCGCTAAAAGTTATTTCTTTCAAACAACCTTTGGATCGACAGAATATATGGTGGATTTGGCGTTGGCCTTCAACCACCAAACTGCTGGTTCAAATGTATTAAATACTGTTATGCGGTGCGGCTATTAATTTATATAGAGTAGTGGACTGTATATGAGCACGGTGCGAGCGGTGAATGGAATTTAATTTATTCGTGATACTGCAAATCCCCTGAATTCGGGATATAGGAAGGACGTGAAGGAATGCATGTGCACCCACCTGGACTTCCGCTGATCTGCCTCGTGTCTCGATGGCTGCCGGCTGTCTTCACACTTATCAACTTCACAGATAATCACGAAATGTAGCGTTATTGCAAATGTCTATACTTTTTACTATATGTTTGTATAATTCAATATCCAAATTACACAAGGGCGGGAGCGATGATGAGAGATATAAGCGGTGCGGTTGATTGCGTGTCTTCTCCACTTGTGTGAGCCCGTTAACACACAAATGCACATGCTGGGCGTAAAGCGGTAGATAGGAAACCGGAAATGGGCTTTGCAGTAATCTTATTGGATAATAATTAACGAATCCCTTATAAGCGTTAAGCGATAGTGCAAAGTGGCGCGAACAATAGCAAAAGATTAACCGACTTTAAAAAAAGGAGTAGGTACTCAACTCAACTGTCTTTTTTGTGTAACCAAACAATTGTTTTCTAGGTGAACCGGTTTTGATGATTATTTTTTATTTGAAAGCTGGTGTTTCTTATGCGATTCCATACAAATTTAATCAAGATCTGATAAGTAGTTTTGGAGTTATCCTTAATAATGCGTAATTAACTGGCTTCAACTATATTGATGGTGTTCTCATTTTATTTATATTGAAGTCAATTGAACAAAATTTTTTATTTAACCACATGTTAACTTTCAATAGTCTCGCAAGTCAGCCTTGATAAGAATTGATGTTCTTTTGCGTAAAAAAATATCCTTAAAACTTAGTTTCATTGAATGTGTAGCATTTGCGACGTTGCAATGACTAAGCATTGTAATGTTGCTAATGTAATCATTATTACATTTTCCATTAAACTTATCATTCCACTGCTGAACATACGCCTTCCCGTAGATTGCTTCAGAAACGATATTAGCCATAGTTGCCACGCTTGGCAGGTGGGTAGACAACTGCTGCTTTAATTACTTTGAGTTGATATCAGGGAGCTACTATATACTCACATCCTGTTTGATTTCCCTGTACACCACTTAGAGAATGATATTACGGGGTAGTGGATTCTCTTACGCCGCCTACTTCATCGATTGTTATGTATGTAAAACTTCATTATGACAGAGGATAAATGAAAGTCTTAGAAATAATCTTTGAGATTCACATACTTTTTACGTAATAATTAAATATATTCCACTAGTTTAATAAAGGTAATTAAGAGAAAATAAAATATAAAAAATAAGTTTACATTTTATTAACTTAATTGTGTAATTTATAAAATATAATCTTCGATGTATAAATAATAAGAGTTCCTGTGATATTTCCTTATTAAAATAATTCTGCCGCGCTGAAAAAACCACTACGTAATTTCAATATCCCGCCATTACCCAAGCTTACTATGCGTAATTTTATTTTGTATTTGTCTTCTTATTTTGTAACTCGGCTTTAACTTTTTGGACTGTTTCTTCTAATTGTATTCATAATTTTTTTGCAGAAGAGCGCCATTAGAGCTATTTACAATCTTAAACCGAGAGAGTCTGTTAGAGAAAAATTTAAAGATATAAATATATTAACTTTGGCCTCCCCGTGACTATGGGTGCTGGCTGGATACCACCCGAAACGTCAGGAATTAAAAATAAAAATAATTAAAATTAAACGCGATAAAATCCGTAAAAGTTGTTTTAATCAAAACACTACACGTGTTCGCGTAAATATAAGAAATCATTAAGAGACGTTAATTTTGACTGCATTATTGAAAATTAAATAATAATTAATCTAAACAACGACAGCTTAATTAGTGGTACTGAAAGTGATTTAATAAATTTTTCTAATCCGGTTTTAATCTTAAATTTTTATAACTGTGCCTCTACAAATAAGCAGTAAAAACAAATACATAGAAACTGATAAATGTTGGGTTTTAAATTACCTGTTTTTGATTTATTTTGGTATTATTCAAACCAAACTGTAAATGATTACCAACTCTCTCTCTCTCTTTCTCTCTCTCTCTCTCTCGATATCGTTTTTTTAAGAATTGAATATGTTACGTTCCCATTTTTTGGTTGGCATGCCTGGTGCAATAAGTCTGACAGCAGTCAAAATTTATTTCTTAGATTTGGTTGACTATAGATGATCACCACTGCCTTACATTTGCCATTTTCTTATCTTTCTCTTTCACTAACTTGTTTATTCACTATATTTACTGGTTTGACGACTGTGGTAAAATAGTATTATAAAAGTGTATAATATATTCAATCCTGTTATGTGTTGTCATTGTAAGAGAATCCCTCTGGCATTTCCCACTGTGGCATTTTACGACACTCATGTTTAAGAGCGCTAGATTTTCTTCTAACATGTGATATTTTTATTTGTTTTCATAAAATTTTCATAGAATTTACCGTTGTAAGTAAAGTGATAGCGGCTTAATTACATCCACTGATTTTTCATCGATCGAAGGAACCTCCCATTGAAACATTTTTCAAAGAGAGGTTCCTTCGATTTCAAATTACATTTGAAGAATGTCGTTATATTAATTTTTTAAGTCAAAAATTTCATTTGACCCTTGTCATATTATAGATACTTATATACCCACAGACAAAATTCTTAAGAATAAGAAATTCAGTTTTAGGCGTGATTGAAATGTGTTTATAAACATTAAATACAGTCAATATAACAAAATCATCTTTAAAACAGTTTATGTAAAATGTCTTTACTTTTTTAAAATGGCATCTTAAGTGTGAAATAATAGCTTTAAAGGGAATATTCTCCCATTCTTTTCAAACGTCTCTCTTAGTCAATTATTATAAAAAAGCAACCCTTGGGAAGCCTTTCACAAAGCACCTCTATTGTTACTCAGTCACAGAAAAGTAACTGAATTTATATTAAAAATGACACTAGCCACTTTGTGTTCATTTTTAATTAAAATAAAATCAAAATGTTTTGAGTGTGAATGGTCCACATTAACATTTTATATTGTTTTCCTCTCCCTTTTTGTCACTAAAAAAGTTAAAATTATTTTGTGGCTTGAATTTAATATTGGTTATAACACGGGATTCATATTTCAGCTTAGTCTTGATTTTTTGTAATATTATGTTAGTAAAATACTTTAAAATATATAACAGACAAACAGTCGTAATTTCAAAATAGCCAGATTTAAGATATCTGGGAACAAGAAGCTGCATTTATAATTGTCAACCTGGTACACGTAATGATTACAACAAACGTCTCTCAATGATTGGGAGGCGTCATCAGTAGCAGTATAATGGTAATAGTGAGGACAGTGATGAACATAATATAATTATATAGTTTTTGTTATAATTTGACCTAATTTTTTTCTCACAAGTTTCTTAAGGGAACTGCACGTATACGTCCTTGAATGGCCTTTCCGATACTGCGCAAACTAGCGCTGGGCAGGATTGGTGAGTTCAAAGCTGGACAGCCTACTGTACTTTACCTTAGAACTAAGAACGCTGTTCCATAGATACCTCAGTGCGATTCTGTTATACTGATAAGAAACTAATGCCGTTTAGATCTGCAATATCGTTGTGTTTTAAGGCTCTGTACCTCAATAAAAAGCACTTTTAAGAATTTTTTAAGATCACTTTGTTGGTTGTCTGTCCGTCGGTCAATACTATTTTTATCAGGAATAATTAAAGTGTCAAAGGTCAAAAGCCTACCTTGATACCCCATAAGAGTGACACATTCGCACTACTGGTCTGCAAAATATGGCTTACACATATATATTACAGGTGCGCACGTTGCGCGTATGCATGCACGCACGCACGCATGCATGCATACACACACACACACACACACACACACACACACACGCAAGCACGCACGTAAGCATGCACACATGTACTCAAGCACGTACGCACGCACACACACACACACACACACACACACACACACACACACGCACGCACGCACGCACACACACACATACACACACACACACACACACACACACACACACGCACAAGCAAGCGTGCTTTGACATACACAATGCACGAATAAGACACACACACGTTCATGCTTACGTATTTGAAGCTGTTCATGTAAACTTGCAGGGCTCAACATATAGCTGCAGTTAAACTTTGTAATTTTTTTATAACTTTATTTAATATTTATTTAGTATTAAATATTTATTATATTATTTATTCAATATTAATTTGGTTAGTTTGGCTTTCCACTTAAAAGATCCATAAAAACATGTGCTTTCCTTGAAAATTTTGTAGTAATAAAATGAAGAAGACAATTTCTTTTTATATTGAGAATGAGCTCACAACAAATTTTAAGGATTCTTAATGAATTGCATGTTGATTTATTCCTTATTATATATAAATTACATAAGTTTTTTTAGTTTTACTACATATAAACGGTGTACTGAGAAATTAACAATTAAAATATAAAGTAAAGTAAAGTAAAAGTACAGCCTATATACATGCCACTGCTGGGCACAGGCCTACCCTCATTTCTGAGAGGGTTTTAGGGCAAGGAAGTGTCCGACGCGCTGCCATGCGTGTTGGCGAACTTCACATGTCTTCGAAATATTTTTTTTTTCTTATTCCTCAGACATGCAGGTTTATTCACGATGTTTTCCTTCACCGCCAAGCACGTGGTAAATCAGCACTTAAAATTGCAATTAACAATTTCATTGGCGCCGACGGGAATCGAACCCGGGTTACTCGCGTTTTTTTTTTTTTTTTTTTTTTTTTTTTATGGAATAGGCTGACAAACGAGCACACAGTCCACCTGATGGTAAGTGGTTGCTGCGGCCCATAGACATCTACATCTATCTTCCATTACAAATCAAAATGCAGATACGTTGTAACCCGTGAGGACTGAGATGGAATGCCTCATTTCAGTAAAAAGGGTCTCCGGTTCTCTACACTCACCATACGAAATACAGCAGCATTAAGCTACTCGCGTACTGTTATATTTACAGGGAGCGTTAACCATCTGAGCTACCACGGCTCAGATGGTTGACGATGGTTAATTAAAATATGAACGTAACAATCACCTAAAAACAAACGGAAAGAGATTTTCTAGTAGTTTTCACCAGTTTAATCAAAATAATGCCATGTTGAATAATTATAGTACGTATAAAACAAAGTTATATACATACTTTAACATCATTTTTAATATGTTTTTTTTTTTATAGAATAGAGTGACAAACGAGCACACAGTCCACCTGATGGTAAATGGTTGCTGCGGCCCATAGACATCTACATCCATCCTCCATTAAAGATCAAAATGCAGATGCGTTGTCACCCGTGAGGACTGAGATGGAATGCCTCGTTTCCAGTAATAAGGGTCTCCGGTTCTCTACACTCACCATACGAAATACAGCAGCATTAAGCTACTATTTCACACTGGTATTCTGTGAGAGCGTGGTCCTTCCCCGGTCGAGCCGACCCATTCGTGCTACAACTATACTACTAATATAACTGCAGCATGGCTCTACCACGTATATGTATTGACTGATTGTGATTGTACATTCCAAATATCATTAAAGTAATATGATTAAAGCCTAGATGATCAAGGAACTATAGATCAATTTATATTTATAATATGACCATCATGGTAGGAAATATGTTTTAAACTAGTTGTAATACAAAAAACAAAATATAATGTAACTCTATTTATTATTGTTAATCAGAACTTCTAAAGTTTTCTATTAATATTAGTATAGAAACAGTAACTTTTCATTCAATATAGATTTAAATAATACTTGTTGAAAGTCCCTTTTTTTAATTTACCACTGGTTCGAAAAAAAACACTGTTTTGGGAAGAATTAGCAAGAAACTCAGTGGGACTTTTATATTAACAGCTTAGAATCATGTATGTTACAATTAACAACACAGAACAAATTAGAAATAGCTTGGTAACGACACACTTGGTTACACAGCGGTCATTATCATCCATAAATTCTTAAAATAACCTTAATATCGTAACAAATTATTTTAATAACCCTTTTTATACAATAACTTAATAAAGTGTTTGAACTTTGATGATTGATTGCGATAGACAAACAGGAGCGGTGTCAAGACTTTGTTTTAATATGTTTTGTATGATTAGTAAGTACTTATATAGTAATAAAATGACTGTGTAATAACATATCAAAATGCTTAATTGGTAATATCATGCTTATCTTTGTTATAACACGCTGTCAAATAGTAAGGTAGTAAAATGTTTAAAACTGTTTGTGTAAGGATTACAAGAACACAGCTATAATTTAATTTACAGTATTTATTACTACCGATTTGCCTCGGCTGTGCACTGCTAATTTATAGTTCTTAACAACAGCGCCATCTACCGGGTCCAAATGAGATGTTTTATAATTACTTTATAAACTATCCACATCCACACGAAAATGGCGTACATAATGAACGTAGATTATAAACAAATAACCATAGAGTAACTGACTTTTTATTGCATTAGAGGATTGATAATTTCAAATTGACCATATAATTTTAAACTTCTTCGTAGAAAAATAGTTTCTAAACATAAGTATGGTTATAACGCTGTGGGTGAGTGCGGCCGAATTTGGTCACTTGGTATTTGACGGAATATCGCCGCGACGGAATTCGGCCGCTTGTAAGCTAAGAGGCACCACGGCATAACGTCTCAGGTTGATTTTCTGCATGGAACAAATATTGTAAAATACTTATTTAAAATAGCAGGAATTTCTAACACTGAAATTTAAAAATAGTTTTCAATGCATAAAATGAAAATGACCTAAATACAAATTAAAATATTAATACAAATATAAGCTGCTGAAATGGAGATCGTTCAAGCAATTTTATTGCAACATAAATAGTACCTTCTCTGACTGACAATATTGAAAGTTTTACTGTTTTTTTTTTTACAAGAGAGGTGACAAACAAGCATCCGGCTCACCTGCTGGCAAGTGATTAGCGCCGCCCATGAACAACTTCAATAGGAGGCAAATTGAAGATACGTTGCCAGCCTTTTAAAAAGGAATAGGCTCTTTTCTTGAAGGTCTCTTAGTGACGCTATGAGTTTCATTAATAACTCAACGAATCGGATTTATATAGAAAGAAGCATTTGTCCACATTTGAAACGCAAGCATGGCTACTAAGCCCGAACGGTAAAAGCACAATAAGGAATATGCTTAACCTCTCAGTTTGTATTCATAATTTATTTTCCATCTTTCGGTATGTTGAGTTCTGTCTGCTCAGAACCGGATTATTTATATTATATGCCAAGAGTTCTATCTGATGATAAAACATTATTATCCTTTATTTAATATTGATTTTATTTTAATTTGATGTTTGAGACGTTCTTCAACATAGTGTATTTCAGACCGGATTTCTGATACGGGTGCCAGTCTCATTGTAGATTTGCCGTTTGCACAGGACAGTAGTTTAATGCACGAGTATGTACGCTAACACAAGCTGAAAACACCGACACAAACGAAGAGAGTACAGGCGAATGACCATCGACTTTACGTACTTTCAAAAAATCCGAAGCTGCTACTAAGAATTTTTTGACCCTATTACTAATTTTGGCTCAACCTAGAACGTCATGATTAGCAGTCGTGACATAGACCAAAGCGGCTGACATGGAATGTTGAACAAAATTAAGAAGCAATGAACTGCATTAAATGAAAACTTTATTTTTTGGTGTGATAAATTAAAATTTAATTTCTCAAACATTAGCACGTTTATTATGTAGTACCGTTTCAATGTTAAATGAAAATGAGTTTCTTTTACTCGTAGAAGAAACATCAAACGAATCTCATTTTATCATAAAGGCCAATTCTTTATCAATAAATTGAAGAATATTATATAAACTCACGCTTTAAAATAGGACACAGTAGCTTGTGGTTGATCAGCGTTTACGTTACAAAAGGCTTAAGATAATTATTTCAATGCTCAGTCTACTGAATAATTATGAGAGTCAAAATTAAGGAGGCCTACGAGTATATTCAACCGTGTAATTGTAATGATGAATGATAATGATGAAATATTTAATACTTTTTAAACTAAAGCAAGAGATCACCTTAATGATAACAACCGAAAATAATATGAAAACTACGGCTCAAACACACCAGCAACTTATCAAATCCTTCCGTAGTTGTGAATCATATGCAGCTTTATCATACTTACAACACAAATAGGGCGTCTTGAAAGTGGAAAGACTATGCTCTCACAGAATACCAACGTAAAATAACAGCTTTATGGTGCTGTGTGTCGTATGGTGAGTGTAGAAACTACTCTAGAACCGTATATTCTTTTCACTTGAAAAGAGGTATACCATCTTAGTCCTTAGGGGTGACAACGTATCAGCATTTTGATACTTATATCATGGATAGATGTAGATGTCTATGGCACAGCATCTACTTATCAGGTAGATTATGTTCTATTCGTCACTCTTATTCTATAACTTAAGGCGTAGTAAGGATTATATATATTCCAGGAGAATAGTTTATTCATTCCGCTCGAAACTGATAAAAAGATTTGTGAACCTAAGAACAGGATATCAGTAAATACAATTTTTGAAATAATGACGTTACAAAATCTTACTTTATTGCGTATACTGTAATGTAAAAAGTTATAGAAATCGAAAATGATTAATATATATATATATATATATATATATATATATATATATATATATATATATATATATATATATATATATATATATATATATATATATATATATATATATATATATATATATATATATATATATATATATATATATATATATATATATATATATATTATCAACATGTGAATTACTTCTTAAGATAAGGTATTACATTCATCATCATCATCATGATGATAACAGCCTATTATTATTAGTTCACTGCTGCACCTAGGCTAACTAACTAACTGTTTCTATTATCTTCCTGATATGAATTACATTATGCTTCGTTAATTGGAGTACTCTTATGATATCACGAATGAAACATCTTCAGTTTTTTTACGTCTAATTTTTGTAGTACGCCGAATATTTAATGAAAAAGGAATCCGGTTGAGCACTGCTAGCTTGCGCGTTCCTATTATTTATTCTGTGCTCTCGGCTTGACATTGTGATAGATTCTCCGTCATTGTTGAGACTACTTATAAATTTTATACGATTATGAGTAATATATAGAATAGGTTTTAACAGTCACAAAATGAATGTAAAACAAATTAAAGCCGTCGTAATTTATTGAAACATTATTTTTTCAGGGCAATTTTCTCCGTGTGATACAGCCTTCGACTTCGGCTCCAGATGAAGTTTGTGGTAGCAACTGGCTTTGTAAAAAACCTGAACCCATATGTAAAACGTTATCTGTGAATAAATATTTTCTGTTGTCAAATTCAAAGCCAAATATTTTTATTTAAAACTTGCGAAATTAAAACCGTCTTTGCCCGGGTAGGATCAATTTGTTTGATATTATTTAAGTTTAAGATAAAGTTTGTTTTTGTATTGATCGTCGAAGATGTTTTTAAAGGAGACGGGCGAAAGTTCATAGAAAGCTGGGCCTGATGTTACAGTAACGATTACTGCATTATACTATTTATATACCAATACCATTTTGAAAAAACTAAAATATTTACAACTGCTTCATGGTAGAAAAAATATAGGATGTTATTGATCTGTATGAAAACAATGTTATTGCTTACGTTATGCTTACAATGTAATTATTACACCAAGCTCTCCCATTACACTTTAAGAAAATATTTATTAGACTTCATTGTAAACTAGACTAACATAATTTTATGTACTGTAGGACATTCACACATAGAGGATTCAGACGCCGCCGTCCAACTAAATTCTAGAGGTTTGAAATAATTATAAAAAAGCTGAGGGAGTACGAATTAAAAACACTTTCTCTTTTATTGATTTATTAATCGTCCACTTCATCATAAACAAATAAAATGTCGTCTAAGAACGGTGCATGCGGTTTTAAATTCTCTTGATGCCTTGCCCAGCTTAGGTACCATATTATGGACATTACATGACAACAGCAACCTACAGTTCTTTTTCTTACCAAGCAATTACAATAATACCGTTTGATGACCTCTCTACCATTATGATAACTGTCAACTAAAATATATGTAAAATATGTTTTTGAGCTTAAGTATGTCTCGATTTTATTCGACCACTTAATAACCAGCTAGAATGATTGGATATTGACAGTTCTCTTAGTAGGTTGCTAACCGTTTCGCGACACACTTCTATTTCATATCTCCCATCTTGTCGTATGTGTCCATAATGGGAACAAGCCTACTTAATTTGATAAATACCTAAAGATATTTTTATTAAATCACTATGTGTGAGCTGGTGAAAATCATTTAAGTTATCATTTTGTAAATGTATTCTTGTAAAATCAGAAAAGAAACCGTCAAAATCCTGTACACGTAGCCAGAGTCGTTAAAGATCGGAATATTATTACAGCACACAAAAAAAAACAGAAAATATTCACTACCACCGTAAAATCAGAGCCACAGACTACTAAGAGGATACTACGCATATCAGAGCCAAACAAAGGTAACAAAAATGATTTGATTGACGCTTGAGTTTTTGAACTAACGTTGACATTTCCGCTTTGTGGCCTGTATAAAACATTGATAATCGATTGTGAAATCAATTTATTAATCGGTTCAGTCAATTTATTTTACGTTTTTTTTAAACCTTGAAGTGTTACGAGGAAACCATTATTTAAATAATAAGTTTCTTAAAATTACCTAAAGAAGAAAACACTGAATTACTTTTTATTCTTTTTTTTTCTATTTATGTATTAAAATCGATTAACTAACCTATTTCATCCGCCATCATTGTTTAAAAATGAAAATAACGGAAGTCAGTATTATTTTTATTTAATATTTAATTTCTTTTCCCACGATAAAACTGCTTAATATTTCATTATTAATTACAAAAAAACTGTAAAAAAAATATTGATAAATATTTCACTTGTGTAACGGTTAGGCCCAAATTCGCCCGTCTCCTTTTTCAAACATATTGTTTAATCTACATTGACTTATATTCATAACAAAGTAAATTCAAACCAAACTATTAACTGCTTTGTATTTATTATGTATTGTACATAATAAGCATATTTCAATTATCACGATATAAGAGGTCAAATTTTCACATCCCTTAATTATTATATATAGCTTAGTGAAATTTCTTTCGCAGATACGACCTAATAAATTTCAAAAGGATAGTAAGTTTATTACGTACAAATAAAAATAAACGTATGGCACTTATATTTTAATTCGAAATTGAGGACAGTGTATTATTGTTTATTTACCATCGTATGGAATTTGTGTTTGTTTCTTCTTGTTGTTTCTTCCTCTTTCATCCATTGCCCTCATTCAATATAAAACAAGCGATTAGCAAAAATAGCTCAGTAGAAAAAAAATTAATCTATTAAGATTTAACTGGCGGATAAATTATTATTGATATATTTCAGTTATGAAATCATACAATATAAAAAAAAATTACTAACAAAAACACCCTTATAACATTAGTAAATTAAATTCAATATTCGAGATCAATTTAATCGAATGAATTTGTGCTGACGTCTCGCAGCCGTTTGACCTCAATTTTCTCAGTTTCCTAGCTCTACTTACCACTCCTGTTCATGATAAATGACGTAGTTTTGTGACACAGCTCTACAATTTATTTTACGCGCCGTTCTCTAATTTAAAAATAATAATTCAAATATATTAGCTGGTATATACTGCCATTAAAAACCAACAGCGTTATAATTACAGGCATTCTATTTAAGTCTTTAGATGTAAAAAGACATTATCTAGGTCATCAAGTCCATGGGCTTTACAGGCCATATAAGTAAGTACTACTCTAAGTTCCTTTGTCACTTCAGTTCTAAGAGTATAAAAAAAGAATGTTCGTTAAATATGAAGCTACATAATATAAAATTCAGATATCTTAAAATTTATATAAGAGATTACCAAAATCCCCTGATGAAATGGCTCGTAGGAAGATAAGAGCCATCTTTTAGTTGATAAACATTTTATTTTTGTTTAATCAAATAATGGAGTTATGGGTAAATTTAGTTCCGAAGTTTAATAAAATAAAAGGCATATATATTGACGACTTTTTAATTGATACCAAACTCGGACGCAAAAACCGACACGCTTCCGAGAGAGAACGAGGGTGGCGAGACGCGAAGCGTCGAGGCGTAGAACATGTACACTCTCGTACTCGACCTGAGTCATGGTATCTCGATGAGCATGTGCTGCTACTGTGAGGTAAGTAATTTTTTTTAAACATTCGTAGTTTTGGATAGATGACCATGTGAGCTCTCAAGAAGCAAAAAAATAATCTGCTTCTCATATTATGTAGAATTTTAGTATTTGTTGCCGTATAGTGGCGGTTGAGAATATACACTACCCCATATCTTCCCGTGCGTGTCGTAAGAGGCGACAGAGGGAGACAGGCAGGAGATGGGCAGCAGCATCTTCCTGATAACAACTGTGATATAATAAAAAACTGCGGTTGCCAAACCGCTCACCAAGCGTGGCAACTATGGCAAATATCCCCCCATGAATAACGACGCAAACAAACGGCCTCCAGTCTCCGGTGGCCCCGCTATTCCTGGCTACGGTGGCGACCGTGGTAACGGCCCTGCCGTTGCCATGGTCCGACAGGGGTGCTAAGAATCTCCGATGGAGGTTCGGTTGCCACCTACGACGACTCGACCTGGCAACATATAACGCACGCACCCTGAGGACTGACGAGAAGATACTGGAGCTGGAGGAAGAGGTAGACAAGTTGCGCTGGAATATAATTGGATTATCCGAGGTCCGAAGAGAGAGGAGGACACGGTAATCATCGAGTCCGGCAACTTGTTCTATCACGGGTAGTGCGACCATCTGTCCCAAGGAGGTGTCTGATTTATCGTCCACAAGTCTCTCATTAACAACGTTGTAAAGATTGGGAGTGTGTCGACGAGGGTCGCGTACCTGATACTCAGAATCTCCAAACGGTATTTGCTGAAGGTCGTAGAGGTTTACGCACCAACCTTGGCACATACCGATGAGGAGGTGGAGGAAATGTATGAGCATATTTCCAGAGCCATGCATTCCTCCAAAACTCAGTATACGGTATTGGTGGAAAGACTTTAACGCAAAACTAGGCATAAGAGAAAGCGGTGAGCTGAAGGTAGGGAAATTTGGAGTAGGGCAACAGAATCGAAGGGGCCAGCAGCTGACCTACTTTAGGCAGAAAGAGGTACTCTTTATGATGAACTCTTTCTTTCAGAAGCTGCGCCGTAGAAAGTGGACCTGGTCGAGCCCCGACGGCTCGACAAAAAATGAGATTGACTTCATTATGACGACCAGATGCCAACTGTTCAGTGATATCTCAGTGATCGCAAGGGTAAAAACTGGCAGCAATCACCGAATGGTTAGAGGCACACTGAAACTAAACGTTAAGTTGGAGAAGTCTCGTCTAATGAAGTGAACGCTCCGTCCCCCACGTGCTCTAATCCAGAATCTCGAAACATTTTAGCTCGAGTTACGTAACTGTTTTCAGAGCCTAGAATATTGCAATGCGGTGGATGATATGAATGACAAGCTCGTGGAAACTGTCCATGCGGTCGGAGCTAAGTTCTGCAAGACCCGCCGTCGAAGAACACAAAAACTCTCCGATCACACTCTTAATCTCATGGCTGTTAGACGGGAGATAAGGCTGCAATCGTCAACAGATTTGACAGTATACAAGCAACTGAATAGACAGATTCCCTGATGCACGCGGTGAGACTTACGCAACTTTAATAATGCTCGTATTAAAGAAGTGATCGAGCGGAACCAGGGCTCTAAAGTCTTTGCCAGAGATCTGTCTGCCAGAAAGAGCCAACTATCAAAGCTGAAGACTTAGTGTGGCAGTATAGTTTGCGAGACACCTGAGATTCTGAGTGAGATTGAGAGGTTCCATGGGTAGCTTTACACATCATCATTGGAGCCACATGCAAGTGTGAGTAACGATCCAAGAGCAAGTCTTATCCGACACTATTCCGATGATATCCCAGAGGTCAGTCTGAGCGAGATTAGAATGGCTCTCCAGCACCTTAAAAACAGCAAGTCCCCGGGCGAGGATGGAATAACAGCGGAGCTTCTGAAAGCGGGTAAAACACCGGTACTTGAAATCCTTCAGAAGCTTTTCAATTCCGTCCGTCATGGTGGCACTACTCCGGAGGCGTGGAGCAGAAGTGCGGTGGTCTTGTTCTTTAAGAAAGGCGACAACGCTCTCTTGAAGAACTACGGACCGATTTCCCTTCTGAGCCGCGTCTACGTGCTGTTTTCGATAGTCATTACGAATCGTCTCGCACGCAGACTCGACGACTTCTGGCCCTCCGAACAAGCCGGTTTCCGAAAAGGCTTCAGTACCATAGACCACATACATACCC
Source organism: Parnassius smintheus behrii (assembly GCA_036936625.1). Taxonomy (NCBI): domain Eukaryota; kingdom Metazoa; phylum Arthropoda; class Insecta; order Lepidoptera; family Papilionidae; genus Parnassius; species Parnassius smintheus. Next base: position 13,308,206 of record JAUPFT010000019.1, read on the forward strand.
TGCGGCAGATTGTACAGAAGACCGAAGAGTACAATCTTCCACTTTGCCTGGCGTATGTGGACTATGGAGAAAGCCTTTGATTCCGTCGAAATTTGGGCGGTGCTACAGTCCCTTCAGCGGTGCCAAGTTGACTGTCGGTATATCGAAGTGCTGAAGTGTTTGTGCAGTAGGGCTACGATGGCTATCCGAGTACAGAACCAGAGTTTGAAACCTATCCAACTGCAGAGAGGTGTAAGACAGAGTGATGTTATATCACCAAAACTCTTCACCGCCGCGTTGGAAGACGTTTTCAAGCTACTGGACTGGAAAGAATACGGCATTGGCATCAATGGCGAGTACATCACTCACCTTCGATTTGCCGACGATATAGTCTTTATGGCAGAATCATTGGAGGACCTTAGCACTATGCTCAATGACCTCAATGGTGTTTCCCAACGGATAGGTCCTAATATGAACATGTACAAAACAAAGATCATGTTTAATGTCTATGTCCCACCTACGCTGGTAGTTGTGGGAGCACTAAGCTCGAAGTTGTTGACGAGTACGTTTACCTGGGACAAATAGTCCGGCTAGGTAAGTCCAACTTCGACCGAGAGGTCAATCGACGGATTCAACTCGGCTGGGCAGCGTTCGGGAAATTACGACACATCTTCTCGTCAGGTATACTTCAATCTCTGAAAACTAAAATGTGCAACCAGTGCGGGTTGCTAGCGATGACTTACGGATCTGAGACGTAGTCCTTCACCGCTGGCCGTATGAGGACGCTCAAGGTCGCTCAGCGAGCTATGGAGAGGGCTATGCTCGGAGTTTCTCTGCGTGATAGACTCAGAAATGAGGAAATCCGCAGTAAAACCAGAGTGACCAACATAGCAGCCCAACGGATTAGTAAGCTGAAGTGGCAATGGGCCAGCTATATAGCTTGAAGAACCGATAATCGATAGGGAGGAAACGTTCTCGAGTGGCAGCCTCGTACCGGTGGGCATAGCGTAGGGCGACCCCCACTAGATAGAGTGACGATCTGGTAAGACATGCAGGAGGTCGATGGATGCAGGTGGCTCAGGACCGTGCTTTGTGACATTACTTTGGGGAAGCCTATGTTCTGCAGTGGACTTGTGAAGGGCTGTAATGATTATGATTTAGTATTTCAGTAAGTTTTCCATTCCTGTTCTTCACGCGGCAGACCGTCACTTTAACTCACATGTCACTGGTATGTTATTTATTATTCGGGTCTAGCCACGGTAACCATATTACTAATTTGGCATGAGCATGGCGTAACTGTAGAATAGAATAGAATAGAATCAGATGGACTGTGTGTTCGTTTCATACCTTTATTTTTATAAAAAATATCGTCTTGGACGACATCCCGATTAAAAAAGAGAACGAGGATTTAAAATTTAAACACAAGTGGTTTTCATTTTGAGGTAATAAATAACGATTTGCTTTCCATTGTTCCTTCAGAACCCTGACTAATAGCGAAATTATGGCTAGCTCCTGATTTCGTAGAACTGACGGCGCTAATTGTTTGCGCAGTGATTGATTAGCTTTAAATTGTTGTACTGTTCCTTTTGTGTTTCTTTTATTCAAGTAATTTTTGATCCTTATTCCTTGTTAAATATTATTATTTCGAAAATCTTCACTGCCTCGTTAGTGTAGTGGTTGTATTAGTGCATCTGCTGATCATGAGGTCCTGGGTTCGAATTCCGGGTCGGGCCAAAAAATCAATTATTGAATTTTTCAGCAATAAATTCTCAGTAGCTGCCCGGAGTCAGGAAGTTGGCGGTGTCTCACCCACCCTGCCTCGGAAAGATACGTAAAGCCGTTGGTCTTGCGCCCGATCTCTCTCCGGTCGTGTCGGTTTACCGTCCCATCGGATTATGAGAGTAAGGGAATAGAGAGTGCACCTGTGCTTGTGCATACACTTGGGCACTATAATCCTGTCTTGTGCCGATGGCTAGTCTCCGTTGAGGCTGGCCGCCGTGACCAAAATTTGGTCTGGAGGACATTATTACTCTGAAAATAATTGCTATCCCACTTGACGGCAAGTGGTGATGCAGACAAAAATGTACTGACTTGAGAGATACTTTGAGATAACTTGAGAGATATAAAGTGCATCGACTTGAGAGAGCTGATTTGAATGAATAATAAGCTTTATAATATATTCATAGGTCTATACTTAAATTTTTCAACACAATTATATCATACTTCCCTGCTTAAAACTCTGTGTACTTAAAAATTATATTCAGTTTCTAAAATAATCAGCTGGCCTATGAAATTAAAATCATGAACAAAGCAACTGCAAAGCTTATTCACTTATGCTATTTTAATTTTCAATTAATTATTCAATATTAGTAGCAAATTATTGATTATTCATTATACTTAGACGGAGGCGTTTTCTCATACATGTTATATCGAGTTAAATATTTAAAAAAAAATATTAGCATTTTTATAAACAAGCAAGTTGATTAAAACTACTTTTTCGGATTTTATCGCGTTTAACTTTAAGTGGTTTTTGATTCCCGATGTTTCGGATGCTTTCCAGCACCCATAGTCACGGGGGACTGAGATGATTGACGTCCCGATTTCAATGTTAACCCGGAGTACCTTCAGCTTTTTAATTATTGTTTATGATCCGATCTATGCAGAATGAACTTACTATGTCTTGAAGTCTTGCAGTGGTATGCTTGGGTTTAGTTTTAATTTTATTAATTACGGAGTCCCAAGCAGGTGGTAGTACCCAGCCTCCTCGCTATTGAAATTAGGATGTTTTTTTTTTATTTTAATAGCCTCACGTATCATCCTTTTTAGGAATCGATGTACCATCGCGAGGATTTGTGGTCTTTCAAATCTGATTTAATGGTTGGGGCCGCCTGAGATATGATCACAAGGGAAGTCTGCAGTTTGTGTTACCAATTAAAATTAAACGTTAAAAATCCGTAAAATTAGTTTTAATCAATGTGTAGTGTTCGCGTACATATAAGAAATCATTAAACGAGCAAGTTATTGAGCACGGCTCATTTTGTATGAACTTATTATTAAAACTATTAAAGTCCCTGTTATGTCCTGTCCACTATTAAGCATTTTGCAGCCACTCATTTAATCTCCTTTATGTAGTAATTTCTCAAATATTTATTTTCAGAGTTCGTTGCATTGACCGCGCCCTAGCCTGCACTTCATGACAAATTTGTGGCGCGAGCGCAAGGCTACCCGCGACATGCAACCTGTGCAGGATACAGCGCTGCGTGTGACCTCTGCTGACCTCTTCTGTACGCACACCGATTTATTCGTGCGATAATCCGATTAAATCATTTTATTTTACTATATTTTATTTTTGTGTGAATAAAGATTAAGCTTATTAAACAACAACGCTGTAGCATTAAAGGCATGAAATTAACAAGATTTCAAAATTATTTATTATTAATTCAACAAAAGGATACTAAAAATATTTCAACCATACAAATTCATGAATTAAAGTTAAAATTAAATAAGTATAAAGAACTATCCAGCGAATTCCAAGAAGTTCATTTTTAAATTGAAAGATTTGCTTCTGATTCGATTCTTGATGATGAACTCGAGAAACCCGATGGTAAATTAAAAATAAATTTTGTAAATTAATTGCTATTTCTAAATTATTTTTAAATTCGCACAGGGTTTTACAATGTCAGTCTCAAATTTATCAAAAAATAGTTTTCAATCTATTGGTGTTGGTGAGAGTCCTGCGTTTGGCGACAAAGTTAAATTGCCAATTACTAAATTACCTACGTTTAATGGAGACTATTTAAATTTGCTTGAGTTTCGCGATTTGCATGATTAACTGATTCATAAAAATGATCGGATTCCAACGATGAATAAATTTCAAAACCCATGTGCATTATTGGAAGGAAGTGAAGCAAACGTTATTAAATTGACCGAATTAACTGCAAGTAATTACAGCATAGCGTGGGAACTTTTATGTGATAGGTGTTGATGGAGCGGTAGGGTTGGTAATTTTAAATCTGGGGCGAATGGCCACAAAATGGTGACGCTAATGGTTCCTGGGTTCGAATCCGGAAACGCATGGTCACTAAATGGTTGGGGTGACTGAGTTGCCCTTCGTATTCTGAGCAAAGAAACCATATAATGGTTGGCAATAGGGTCCTAGGTTTGATTCCGGAAATAATGACACCGAGATTAGTATACGAGATTGACTATAAGTTTTCTAGAATAACAAAACGGTGGACTGTATATGCATATTTAGTTATAATTAAAACAAAATTTTGAACCTAGCACGCCGCTGGGTTTAGAAAATATAGTTCAGAAAAATTATTTGTGCAATTGTTACATTTACATGAGATAAGAAAAAAGAAATAACAGATGTTTGTTGTTGTTCAGTTGTAGAAGCAGCAGGTCATATATTGCCAACAACAAAATAAAATCGATCGATAAGCTACATCAAGTAATTATTTAGTATTTTTTGTGTATATGGTTAAAATACAGATGATTTTTAGCTAAAAGTACGGCAGATATATTGTTGCTATTCGGTAATGAAAGCAACGAGTCATAAAAAGCAAGCACTAAAGTAATATCGATCAATAAACTGCACCTAGTAATTTAATTAAAATTTTTGTGTACGTGCTAAATTTACAGGAGATTCTTAGACAACTGGACGGCAGATATTCAGTTGCTGGTTAGTTATGGAAGCAGCAAGTCATAAAGAGCCAGTAACAAAATAAAATCATTAATCTGCATCAGGTTATTGGTTAGTAATTATTTGTGTACATGCATATTTACTTGAAATTATTAGAAGAAGACGTAGCTGATATTTTGTTGCTGGTTATTATAGAAAGCATACAGTCATAAAAGTCAGCAACAAAATAAAACCAATCGATAAGCTGTAAGGAGTAGTTAACTAAAAATATTTGTGTACATGATACCTTTACATGTGATTTAAAAAAAAGACGGTAGATATTTTGTTGCTAATCGGTAATGAAAGCAGCAAATCATAAAGAGCCGGCAAAAAAGAAAACCTATTATTGAACTGAATCAAATAATTAGTTATCCATTATTTGTGTATGTGCTAAAGTTACAGAAGATTTTTACTTAAAAGGGCAGATATTTTGCTGCTGATCAATAATGAAAGCAGGAAATCATAAAGAGCCAGCAAAAAAAAACGATCGTTGAACTTAATAAAATAATTAGTTATCGATGATTTGTGTATACGCTAAATTTACAAAATATTTTAGTTAAAAAAGGGCAGATATTTTGTTGATGTTCTGTAGTGGAAGCAAAAAGTCTATTACTGACTATTTTTTGACTATTGCAAATTATCTGCCATCTCTTTTTTCCAAAATTTTCAAGACAGTATAGCATGTATCATCATAGATCAGTTTTATTTTGTTGCTGACACTTTATGACTTGCTGTTGCAGTTACGGAATAACTGAAGAGCAACTAAATATTTGCCGTGATGTTTTATAAAAATCTCTTGTAAATTTAGCATGTACACAAATAATTTTTATTCAATTACTTGTTGCAGCTAATCGATCGACATTGTTTTTTTGCAGACCCTTTACGACTCGCTGCTTCCATTACTGTACAGCCTCTAAATATATGCCATCTTTTAAACTAAAACGCTTCTGTAAATTAAACATGTACAAAAAAACTACTAAGTAATTACTCGGTGCACCGTATCGATTTATTTTATTGCATTGCTGGCCGTTTATGAGTTGCTGCTTCCATTACTGTCCAGCAAACAATATCTGCTATCCGTTTTTTCTAAAAAAATTAAGTAAATATAGAATGTACACAAATGATTACTAAGTTATTATATAGTTCGGCTTATAGATCATCTTCATTTTGTCGCTGGCTCTTTATAAGTTGCTGCGTCCGTTACTGACCCGCAACAAAATATCTGCTATCTTTTTTCTAAAATTTTAAGTAAATTTTGCATATACACAAAAATTACTTACTAATTACTTGGTTCAGCTCACAGATCAGTTTTATTTTGTTGCTTTACCTTTATGAATATCTGATTTTAACATAACATCTGCCGTTATGAACTAAAAATCTCCTTCAATTTCAACATGTGTCCATTACATTTTATCTGCCATATTAGAAAATTCTAAAGACGTGTGAAGTATGTGAAGTGATACATCATATGAATATTCTGCTTGAGGTAAATTTTGTAATCATTCAATTGAAGAAGATATATTTAAAAAAAATTACACATTGTTTAATAATTGATTCTCAAATAATTATAATTATTATTGTTATTGATAATAAGGAAATATAATAATCCAATGAGGAAATGATATTTCGTGAGGTAAAATTATTACTATATTCAGAATTTAGTTGGAAATTAGTTATTAATATAATATTTTCAGATATTAATATCTAGCGAATACTGAGATTTTTCCAGTTGGAGACGCCAGTAACTTAAGGTATCTTCGATAAAGATTTAGTGGACTGTAATTTTGGTGCATACGGCAAAGGGGAAAATAAATAGGTGGGATAGCACGCACTGACCTGATGAGGGCTGCCGCGCCTTCCTCCTCGAGTGTCTGCTATACAGCAAGCTCGCCACGTGGTTCGGCGCACACGCACTCTCGGAACAGTCTCGTGAAGTCCCACACTCTCCACCTTTGCCCTTACGGGGGCGTCTCACACTTTTATGAGTTACAAAGACACAATGTCTGATGCGGTGAATATTAAACATAAACAGGAGAACTCAATGTTCATCCTGCGCGGTTTGCAGTTAATGTACATAAGACGCGACGGGTGGCCGTGCGTTGCGGATGGCGTAATATCACTTAGTATACTGACGCGCGCCGAGATCCCCTTTTTCACCTCGGCGGCAGCGCGTGCGGTAGGAAAGGGAAGGAAGGAAGGAAACAAAAAATATGCACTAGTCATGTTGATAAAGTAGATATAACTTAGGACGAACTCAATGCGATATGTAATGTAATGTTGATAAAGTAGATTGTTAACTGGCGTTACCATTTCCTCCCGCCCTTAAAGGGTCACCTTTAAAAGACAACCGTAATATAAAAGTAAAAGGAAAACAAATAAATAAGCGGTATATAAAGTGAGAGGATGCGCTCAATGCGCATGTCTCATCTACTAACCTTACTTGGTAAGCGAGAAAATGTATACATAAATATAATATTGCGGTTTAATACTTTTTTAATATATATAAATATAAACTTAATTCCTAATTTAGATAAATAATTATAATCAAAATAATCGTGATTTATTGTCTTGGGAGAGGGCAAATACGAGCAACAGGACGGAGATATGTTCCCTTAGTAGTTCTCACGGTCACTACTCGAACTACGTCATCCTTCGAAGGATGAACAGACTCGACAATCGCTAATGGCCAAGCAAGGGGCGGTTCATTATCATTTATCACAATTACAACCATGCCTGGTACGATAGCCGTAGACTGGGTGTTCCACTTCTGACGAACTTGTAATCCGTGAAGGTATTCCGTCCTCCACCGGTCCCAAAACGACTGAAGTAATTTATCCAGTAAAGAATGCCTGTGTAACAGACTGGTAGAGTCAGATTTGACTTTGGGTGCGGGTAATGACAATAACAATTCAGGCCCAGCGTGTAAATTTTTAATATGATAATAGTCAATGATCATGTTCACTACATGATCACTGCGCGGGAGTATAATTGGATATTTTTGTGTGTAATCTAATGCGGAGTTAGAAAGACGACCACCAATGCGGATTAAACCATTCTCAATAAAAGGCCTTAAACGATTGAAAGCGGGCGAGCAAGGTTTGTTACCTTCAATATTTAAATATTCCACTGCAAAATGCTGTTTTTGCAGGGCGCGGAGGATTATAACCTCAGAGAAACTGAGATCATCAGCAGTCACTACAGTAGTGCTGCGGCGGGGCAATAATTTAGCAAACTTACACACGTACGCAATTATACGTAGAAGTTTACTCCAAGAAGAGATGCGGAATGCGAGCTCATAAATCGCAGAATTACAGACGGATGTGCACACAGTGTGCGACAAAATCTTCTTCTCAGGCATATTTGCAATAACCTCATTGTCTAAAGTACGAAGAGGCCATTGAGATGGATCTAACGAAGTCCACTGAGGCCCATGGAGCCACAGGGGGTTTGAAACTAATTTATTTGGCGTAACGCCACGTGAAAGTATGTCAGCGGGATTCTCAGTACCTGCGACATGATAAAAGTTATCAGCGCGAATATTGTCGGTAATCTGAACAACGCGGTTTGCAACAAAGGTCTGCCACTTGTGTGGCGAACTCTTTATCCAGTACAGAGCTACTTTTGAATCTACAAAGGCATAGACTGATATTGCAAGGTCAAGAGAATAATTGTCGAGTACTCTGCGAAGCAATTTTGAGAGTAAAACCGCTCCACAAAGCTCAAGGCGTGCAATAGATAGTGGTTTCGTCGGTGCGACTTTAGTCTTTGCACAAATCAATTGGACGGTGTTACCATTGACGCTCTTTACATGTATGTAGACTACAGCACCGTATGCGTGCTCGCTGGCGTCGGAAAACCCCAGGAGTGACGCAGTACAGTTTTTGGATACACCAACATGTCGCGGGATACGTAAATCATTAAGAGCTGGTAATTCCGCACAGAATTGCCTCCACATCTTAATAATTGGCGGTGGTGGTATGTCGTCCCAATCTAAATTAAGTTGCCAAAGCTGCTTTATTAACAATTTAGCGTACGCGACTGTGGGAGCAACGAAACCCATTATGTCCCACAGGCGAGCGACAGTAGATAAGATGGCGCGCTTAGTGCACGTCACATCAGCGGGAACAGATATCTTAAAATAAAAGGCGTCACTATCGGTAGACCAATGCAAGCCTAGTATTTTATGTGGCATTGATTTATCGAACTCTACTTCTCCTGTAATTTTATGGGAAGTAGGGAGGTCATCTAAAACAGATCGACGGTTGCTATGCCATTTTATCAGGTCCCATTGGGCACCCTTGAATAAGTCTGTCAGCTGCCGAGAGGTCTCACTGGCCTCGGATTCACTGGGCATAGAGAACGCGATGTCGTCCATATATAGCGAAGTAAATGCGATACGACTTGCAAGCGGATACTTTGCGCCGTCGTCATCAATGAGCTGTCTTACCGTGCGCAATGCATGGTATGGACTCGAAGTTAAACCGAAGCATACGCGATTGAAGTGGTATAACACAAGTGGGTCTTGTGGACGGAAGCGGTATAGGAAGCATTGGTAACGACGATCAGAATCGCGAACAACTATTTGCAGAAATTGTTGGCGACAGTCGGCTGTCATAGCGATTGGACGTAAGCGGAAAGTTAAAATTATATTGAACAAGTCGCCTTGCAAATTTGGTCCTGAATGCAGAATATCATTTAATGATCGCCCAGTGCTAGTCTTACTGCTAGCATCCAGGACGATGCGCAGACGCGTTGACTTCTTATCTTCGCGTAAGACTCCATGATGCGGTATGACATATATTGGAGCGGGTTCATGCGAGTCATACGGCGGTGCGGGGGATATATAATTTTTAGCTAAGTATTCCTTTATGACGTCATCATATGCTAACCTTAATGTAGGCGAGGCTTGAAGTTTCCTCTCCAAGCACATGAATCGTCGTCGAGAGGTTTCATAAGAATCTCCGAGAGAGTAAACGTCATCTTTAAATGGCAGGCCAACAATATATCTACCAGTGAAAGGATCGCGGGATGTCGTAGATTTATAAAACTCTTCACATTCAATGTCTGAAGGACACTGAATGGGCGGTGCGGAGGGTGGCTGTTCAAGCTCCCAAAATCGTTGCACTAATTTGTCAACGATAGGAGACTCTAGAACTGAGCAGCACGTTAAAGAATGATTTACCTGAAGTGTCGGCACTGAGACCATAATAACGTAACCAAATACCGTATTCAAAGCCGAGGGCCCGGACAAGTCGTTAGACGAATAAATTACGTCTGGACATAGTAAGTGCGGGAAAAGGGATGCGCCTATCAAAACATCAATTTTATTAGGCATGCTATAACATTCATCAGCGAGTCTTATGCCATGGAAGTGTGATAAGACAGATGTGTCTACCACAGCGGTGGGCAAAAGGTCGGTGATTTGATCAACAACTAGCGTTGAAATATTGAAGTTAATATTCGAGTCGAATCGTGAGAAAATTTTAATATCAATCGATTTCGATTTTACAATTTTTTCAACTCCACCGAATCCCTTTACTACAGTACATTCGGTATCGTGTTGTTGAACGCCTAAACGATGACAGTACTCTTTAGTCATAAAATGGCTTTGAGCCGCGGAGTCTAATAATATACGTATAATTTGTTTCTCTCCCTTAGCATCGTAAGCAAATACTTGAGCGGTTGATAATAAAACAGTTCTCTGCGAACGACTTGCGCGCGCGGGAGGCGGTGAACGTTGAGAAACATTCTTGAACGAAGTACACAGCGCGACGCCTGAACGCGCACCTGCGGTGAGGGGTGGCGAGTGTGCGGGCGCGGGGGTTGTAGACTTCAGTGTAACTGGCTGAAGCGGTGGAGAACGCGCCAGCGCAGGGGAAGCATTATCGCTTCTGCGGTGGAAGTGCAACAATGTGTGATGTTTAAATTTACAAACTCGACAACTATAATTTGAAGAGCAACTAGACACTCGATGACTTAAACTGAGACAATTCACACATGCATTGTTACTCTTTACGCATTTAAATCGTTCCTGCGGCGTCATTTTATTAAAGTCTGCACACTTAAATAGGTGTTGATGCACAATATTATCGCACAGACACTTTGAGCAACTAGTCGTCGTGCTTACGTACGCCTGATACTTCGGCGACGAAGTATTATTACAGCGACGATTATTACCGTTACCTCGTCGATTGTTTGGTGCGCTATTAGAATTTGTACTAGAATCGGTGCGTTGCAAAACTTTGGAGCGGGTCTTAATAAAATTTACTAAATCATCAAAGGTAGGTACCATCGAGTTATGACTATATTCGAAAGAGCGAATGGTATCCGGGTCCAGCTTCTTAAGCGCGATATGAAGAACAATTAAGTCCGCGAGATTATCTAACTTTAAGTTTTGTAAAGCGCGCACTGCACTTATAAAGTTATCAGTAAATAAATCAAAATTATTTGCGGTGGCCGATTGCAATGGCTTAAATTCGAACATCTGATTAATATATGTAGATACTAGCATACGCCGGTCTTCATATTTGTCAACGAGTGCTTGCAATAAAATTTTATAATTTTCAGCGCAAGGAGTTATACCTGAGCATACAGATAGGGCTTTGCCCGTTAGTTTACCTAGCAAATAGTATAACTTTTCAGCGTCGGTAAGCGATGTGTTGTCATGGACGGTTGATTTAAAGCTAGCATAAAATAAAGGCCATGAGCGAATGTCACCCGAAAATGGCATAAGTTCGATAGGCGGATGTGTGAATCTGGCTTTAGATGGTGTACTAGCACTTTGTGAATTAGATTGCGAATATTGTAAATAAAGCCTATTTATTCTACCGCAAAGAGACTCAAACGCAATGAGGCTGTTATAATCAGGTTTAACAATAGGGTTTATTTTTAATAAATGTGAATTATAATTATCTAAGACCTGTTTAAACTCAATACGTAAAGCATTAATATTAGAACTTCCATCAAGAAAACGCTCCATCGTGGAAGTGTTTATGTGGATGTCCGAGGACATATCATATATTTTTTGCACTATTTCAAATAAAGCATCTCGTTTAGCTAACAATAAAACCAATTCAGCATCAGGTGTGCCCTCATTATCCGAGGAATCGCTAATATTCGATGCTATTTGTTTTTTAGGCGGCATTACAACTTAAGTTATGCGGCAAAAATAATATAATTATAAGCGGGTAGTCTGTAAGCGACCTCGCTACGCGGTTGAATTATCAAATATTAGTTTTGTTAACGATGAACTTTAATTGTTAACTTTTATAATAATTATGAAGTTATTTATAACGAATATAATGCTTAAATATATGTGCAAATAATAAATGTAATTTAACAGTATAATCTGTAGATGTAGTTAAAAGTTGATGACGTGATGTGAACATACAACAAATAATTTATATAGATAATTATACGCTTATTCATTCTATGAATATAGTTTTAAAATTACTATGAATGTCACCTATTAGGACCTATTCTAGTGTTCTAATAAGGGCGGGGTTAATCCGAAGTCGGATTAAAATATAAATAATTAATTACATAAACGCTTATTACGATAACGATCTAATAAGGGCGGAAAGTCAAGGTCAATCCAACGAGAAGTGACCATTAAAAATGGAAAGTCAAGGTCAATCCAGCGAGAAGGACCATTAAAAATGGAGACGCCAGTAACTTAAGGTATCTTCGATAAAGATTTAGTGGACTGTAATTTTGGTGCATACGGCAAAGGGGAAAATAAATAGGTGGGATAGCACGCACTGACCTGATGAGGGCTGCCGCGCCTTCCTCCTGGAGTGTCTGCTATACAGCAAGCTCGCCACGTGGTTCGGCGCACACGCACTCTCGGAACAGTCTCGTGAAGTGCCACACTCTCCACCTTTGCCCTTACGGGGGCGTCTCACACTTTTATGAGTTACAAAGACACAATGTCTGATGCGGTGAATATTAAACATAAACAGGAGAACTCAATGTTCATCCTGCGCGGTTTGCAGTTAATGTACATAAGACGCGACGGGTGGCCGTGCGTTGCGGATGGCGTAATATCACTAAGTATACTGACGCGCGCCGAGATCCTCTTTTTCACCTCGGCGGCAGCGCGTGCGGTAGGAAAGGGAAGGAAGGAAGGAAACAAAAAATATGCACTAGTCATGTTGATAAAGTAGATATAACTTAGGACGAACTCAATGCGATATGTAATGTAATGTTGATAATGTAGATTGTTAACTGGCGTTACCACCAGTTGCTGCACATTATTAAGAAGTAAAAGTTATTCTATTAATTACATTTTAGTTCGTGGCGTACTCCAATTGTTTGGACACGTTGAACGAATGAGTGAATACCGAATGGTGAAGAAAATATATAGAGCGAAAGTAAATATTAAAAGGTGTCGAGGTAGACCGAGACTAACTTTCGAAGACCATGTGAGCAAATTGCTCGAAGAGGGGAGGGTCAAGAGTACTCGGATACCTAGACGTGCATGTATGAAGAAGTTAATGAACCTGAAAGAAGCGAAAGAGGTATGTAAGGATCGTGACACTTGGCGATCTGTTCTCTCTGGCTACCCCGTTAGGGATTGTGCGTGACGATAAGTAAGTAAGTAAGTAACATTTTAGTTCGTGTAGGTCCTTTTTTATTGATTTTATTACATCTTTATTCATATGTGTGCGTGCGAGCATGTATGCGAGTATTTGTGCGTATGTGTGTGAGGGTGCGTGCTTGGGCTCATGCTAACGTGACCGTGCGTGTACGGGACTGTGCGTGTGTGCACGTGTGTGCGAGTGAGTGCGTACGTGTGCTTGGGTGTGTTAATGCGTAGGCTTGCGTGAGTGTGCGTGTATGTGTATGCGTGTGCATGAGTGTGTTTGCGCGCGTGTTTGTGCGCGTGTGTTTTAATTGTTCAAATGCAAAAACAGGTACAGTCCGTCTTAAATTATACGAGAGATTGACTGGTATAAAGCCGCTTGCAGAAACTACTGCTATAAAAACATGATTACTATTAAAATTATTAAAGGAAAACTTATTTTATTATGACAAGCTGCAAATATGAGAAATGATCGTTGGCAAATTATGAATAAATTACTAGTCTGTTCCTTATTGTATAACATCAATAGATTTCTGACATTAACTGCTAACTGCCAGGATTCGAAATATTTCAAATCAAACTTGAAATTAAATATTATTCTAATACTACAAATAATAGTGTTACTGGGTGGAAGGTATCTGTATACAGACAAAATTAAAAACAATATAATATGTATGATCGAAAGATCTAATTTCGATCACAGCGGCCAATTTCATTACTGAGACTACTCATTTGCGCAGAAAATGACTTCAATGCAGGAGTGTGTACGAAAAGTCAGGTGCACTCACTGTTACCTCATTCTCAACGCCCAATAGGATGGAAATGTGACACCGGAGAGAGCTCAGTGGCAAAATAAACGGCATAGCGTGCTTTCTGAGACACGGGGGTGAACTAAATTTACAACTGCCGGCTGCTATTAAGAATTTTCTGATTTTTTTGGCCCGCCTTGGAATCTGAATACGAGGCACAGTGATCAGCGGTCATCCTTATAACCATTAGACCAACGAAAAAACCAATTATACCATTATATCAGGTGCCAATTACATACATCTATGGCTTGATCTCATAAGAAATAGAGGCCTGAAGAAAATTCTAGAACATATTTTAAAATAGTCCATCGTGCTGTCTAAATTCTTAAGAATGTAGAAACAAAGGAGCAGGCGAAGGTTAAACAGGACAAAAAAACGCTATTTTACATTTGTTTTAAGAGGTTTTTTTTTCAAATTCCTCGCACCAAACTATTATTAAAAAATATATGATTAATAAAAGTTGTAAATGCTGAACGTGCAAATATCGGAAATAATCAGCATATCTTAGAAATAATAATGGAACTGTATATAAAAATAACGAATAAAAACGTACTAGTGATGTCATAGGTTCATTTATAATGATAACCATTTTCATTACTAGTACTAAGATATGTCGTAATTTCCCGAACGCTGCTCAGCCGAGTTGAATCCGTCGATTGACCTCTCGGTCGAAGTTGGACTTACCTAGTCGGACTATTTGTCCCAGGTAAACATACTCGTCAACAACTTCGAGCATAGTGCTCCCAACAACTACCGGCATAGGTGTGACATGGACATTAAACATGATCTTTGTTTTGTCCATGTTCATCTTAAGACCTATCCGTTGGGAGGCACTATTGAGGTCATTGAGCATAGTGCTTAAGTCCTCCAGCGATTCTGCCATAAGGACTATATCGTCGGCAAATCGAAGGTGAGTGATGTACTCGCCATTGATGTTAATACATACATATATATATATATATATATATATATATATATATATATATATATATATATATATATATATATATATATATATATATAGATTTAACGCCTATCATGTATACAATTAAGAATTTGTTAAAATTATTGCACGTTGACACAAAAGGATACGAATTTAAAATAATGAAATACATTGGACATATGAAGACTTTTAACGAATCGTCTCTAATCCTTACGCGAAATGTAACGGAAGCATTCTCCCGCGGTTCTTCCTCTGGAGACATGATGCGGCGCTTTAAGATTTAGGATGAGCAACTTTGTCTTAACTTAATTCGTAGTCCCCAAGAAGTTGCTTTACAGATTTATGAACAAAGGTGAAATGATATTAAAAATTTATAAGGTTTGTAAGCAAATTTTATTAAGAACCATATTTTATAATATCTATTTTTTAATTATTACTAGCTACTGTTTGACGGCTATTTCATCCAATTGTAGGTGATGATGATTGATGTAGTCGCAGATGGTTAAGCGCAATATCCTAGCTTTTTATAGAAGTAAGATAAACGATCACACAATATATCTGATGGTATTGCTGTGTGGCTGGGGATGCTGTGGCTAATAGACAAAAAAAATGCATTTTCATTTTTGAAGATTAAGATGAAATGCCTTATTATATTATTATATATTTAACGTACTATATATTTATATATTTACCGTCACATTAAGATGCCAATTAAAAGTTTCATAAATATTGACTACTTTGATAAAATAAAATATTGTAAGTTGATGGGTAGGGTAAAAGAGTGGCATTATTCGCTCTAACGGCCCGAGCGGCTTTGTTTGTAGTCGCAGATTGCAGCTATCCATGTGCATGAGTGACTTTGAGATTACTAAAATCTTATCTATATGCCAATGACCTTCAGCTATACGTGCAAGCTGAAATTTGGAATATCCACAATGAGATTAAAAAATTAAACGACAATTTATCAGCTTTCAAATATTGGTCTATTCGTTAAGGAGTGTTTGTCAATTCTTTGAAATGCCAAACTACATTGGTGGGTAGCTCAAGAATGCTAGCCAAGATTAATCTTGCAGAATTACCTCCCATTCATTACAATGAGATTACGATTCCGTTCACTAAGCCCGTGGAATATCTTGGCCTACACATTGACAGCTCGCTGAATGGGAGAACTTAGGTTTCAGAAGTGAGTCGCAAAGTTATTGTCACGTTACGTTCTCTGTATTGTTTAAAATATTTTCTCAAGACAAAGTTCAAGATCATGCTTGTCCTATTGCTCATATTACCCATAATTGATTATGTAAATGTGTATTACGCGGATCTGTCCCAAGGTCTTCTAAACAAGCTGGAACGCCTTTTCAATAACAGATTAAGATTTATTTTTTGGGTTTCGTAAGTACGACCATATTTCGCAATATAAATCCAAGCTTATTTGGCTTACGATCCGGTTAATGCGCAATTCCAGAATATTACTTGTTATTTTTTCCATAGTAAATAACCCATTTTCACCTTCTTAAGAGTAAATTTCACTATCTCTCCTCATCTCATGATAATGTTCTTCTTCTAACAAAAATACATGTATTCGTGTTCCCTTCACCGGGTTGCATGGTAACTCCTTTACAGTTCAGGCTACGAGCATTTAGACTTCCTTGCCTAACGACATCAGAAAAACTCACTATACACTTGATTTTAAAAAGTTGGTGCGTAATCATCTATTAAAGACAACGCTTCTTACATGAATCCTTCACGTCTATTATATTACTAACAGACGTATATATTCAAAGTTATTTATACGAATATGCACTACACTCGTCAAAAAAATCGCACATCCGAAAAAAATAATTTAAATACTATTTTAACACAACAGGCCAATGGCAATGTTGTGGTTTGAGGGTATCATTCGAAAGGTAATTTCATTAGCTTTCAGGAATTTTAACTGAATTTTACTTTTATAACGAGACGAAAGAGAAATTAAATTTGTAAATTAATGATTTTAAAAAAAACTTAATAAATACAAAAAAAGTTCTTAAAACCTAGTGTTACCCCCTTTGCCTTGATAACGGCTTCCATGCGATCTTTCATGGACACTACAAGGGTCGCAACAGCCTCCTGGGGTATTTGTTCCCACTCTTCAAGTACCGCATCTTGGAGCTCTTGAAGAGTGGTTGGAGCTGGATCTCGAGCTCGCACGTGCCGTTTTAGGTCATCCCAGAGATGTTCTATTGGGTTAAGGTCTGGACTTCATGCTGGCCAATGCATAACAGGAATATCAACCTCCTGTAAATAATCCCGTACAATAGCCGCGGTGTGGCAACGAGCATTATCATGCATTAACATGAATCCATCACCGACATAACCAGCATACGGGACCACATGTTCCTCCAGGATTTCAGTAATTTACCGACTAGCATTTAATGACCCTTCTCGAAGGCCACCCCGAGTCCGAGAAACGCACACAAATTCCGTTTTCCCGTCGACGGAAATGCCGCCCCAAAACATACACGAGCCACCCCCGTATTCGACGGATTCTTCGAAGCAGGGTTGTGTAAACATCTCCCCCTGTCTTCTGTAGACCCTTTTACGTCTGTCATTGCAGAAGAGACAGACCCTCGTCTCATCAGAAAAGAGTACGGTCGGCCACTGTTCTAGAGTCCACTCGCAATGATTGCGAGCAAACTCTAGGCGATCTCAGCGATGCTGTGCAGTAAGTTTTGGACCTTTAGCAGGTCTATGGGCTGTTAAATTCTTTTCGTGTAACCTTCTTCTTATCGTAGAAACACTCACAGATGTTCTCCGAGTTGATCGCAGCTGTTGTTGCAACTCAACAGCATTTGTAAAACGGTTTCGTAAAGATGTCGTAACGATGAAACGGTAACCTCTTTCTGATGTGCACCGTTTTTTTCCAGATCCCGGTTTTCTAACGTAACCACCAGTCTGCTGAAAATGTTGGAACACCCGTTGAACTGAAAAACGGGACAGGTTCAACTGTCGAGCAACGTCACACTGCCGCATCCCCGACTGCAATAGGGCAATCACTTGAGCGGCTTCTTCAGAGCTGGTGTCCATCTTTACTTATTCTTACTTGGGTTACTTGTTCACGTGTGTTCACTGCAAAGTCTAAATTACGATTAACCCATATTTCATCCAGATCGACCCTTTTATACCCTTTTTAGGTGGTGTAACAAGCGTCCTTACTAACGAGCATTTGACAGTGTTTATTTCTGACGCTCTATAATAATAAATGTTTTAATGATTTCATGATTTTTTATTAATAATGTAAAGCTATTTAAATACCCATTTCAAACATACCAATATTTAATGATTTCTTATATTTACGCGGACACTACACATTGAAATAATACTAGTTTTTACGGAATTTATCGCGTATATTTAACTTTTTAATACCCGACGTTTCGAGAGCTTTACAGCACCCATGGTCACCCATGGACCATGGGTGCTGTAAAGCTCTCGAAACGTCGGGTATTAAAAAGTTAAATATACGCGATAAATTCCGTTAAAACTAGTATTATTTCAATACCAATATTTATATAAATATAATTCGTTTCTAGCCATTACAGCTATTTTTCGCGCAAACTCATTGAGGTGCGATTTTTGTGACGCTGAGTGTATTTATATACGTATATTGATACTGTTGCATCAACGTACACCCGTGATTTTTTTATTTATTTTTATTATGATGTATTTTGTTAGTTGAGTTAGCCGACATAACTTCCCCTCACTTCCCTTCCTTCCCCGCACGGTCCCGCCTAATGGGGGAGCCAGATACAGGACGCATCTTTGGTCTCAAGGCTACTTACTCAAGGCTAAATATTGATTTTTAAAGAATTAAATTTATTCAAATTCTGGTTCAATATTGAAAATGTATTAAATAATAAAAATACAAATCAAAAATATTATAATAATGAAGATAAATAATATTTATAATAGGAAAATTGATCAAAAACTGATCAAAAATTATTGAGCGTGTTCGTAAAAAGTAGCAGCGTGTTCATGTATACATGGAGGGTGTTCGCGTAAAGGTTGTTTTTATAAGAGGACGCATACCCAAGGTGCGTCCCCATAAATAGTACCCGGGGGACCTACTACTATAGTACTGTTGCGCAATGTATAGTTCTGTGTAAGGGACTTATGATAGTAAGGTTTATGATACAAAAGGATTATTATACTGGGTGGTCCAAAAGGTGACGTCCAAAAATTTTTTTTGGAATGCTGACCTTTCGGACTACATGAAAATACCCCATGTATGTTCCGCGACTTTTCTTAGTTTACGAGATATGGTTTTTTTGTATTATTTTGAAAAGTGTCGACTTAGCGATTCAAAAATTTTTTTTCTTGAAAATTCTGCTCTCTTTTCTACTTTTTTTATTCTTAGCGTAGTCTTCATGAGTTGGACTCTTTGACATAAAAAAAATAAGCTGCCTACCATTAATACAAATTGCAAAAAATTTAATCGAAAACAAATTATGCGGATATGATTGAATCAAAGTTTAATTTTGAATCACCTTTTGGACCATCCTGTAGAATATCTCTATGATGCATAAGCATTTTAATAGAAGAGTTGTGGGCTTGTGGGTTCAAGTCCCATATATTATAAAGATAGAAGATCTATGAAATAAATCAAATATGTGAAAGGTCTCAAATATGTAAATCCGTTATATAAATAGAAATGGAACCTGAAAAGGATTATTATAGGAGCGTGTAGACCGCATGACAGCGTCTGAGATCGAGGTAAACTTGGACTCGCTAACTGATGTGTTCCAATCATATCATCTTAATGTCGGTGGTAAGTGGGTTTGTTTTAGCAGTACGGCTTTCCCGTGGACATCGCATACCCATACCGTTTGTGGGCGGTGTCATAGTGCATAGCGTTATGATCTTATAACTGCCTTTTGGCTATATCTGCCATTGTATTGGTTTGTGGAACATATTTGTCAACCTCATGCAGGTGGTAGCTGAAGGGAGGATCTGAGGGGACCCTCACGGCTGAGGCTGAAAGCTGCGCAACGTCGGACCCCATTTCCTTGAGATGAGTAGTAGACTCGTGACACGCTCTGCAACTTACTAGTCGTGCTGATCATACAATCGGTGGGTTGCGATACACTTACATCACGTCTGCAGGAACGGCTGTCTGTCAGGTGGTGGCGCTCACGGACGGCTTTTTATGGCCAGTGTGCCTTTTATTCGAATTGTTGCTTAAACCGTGTGACGTACATTCACTGTGAGTGGATTTGTTCATATTCTGTATGACATTTAACACGCATTGAAATGCGCAACTTCGGTCAATGTTTGTGTTTCGCACTACCAAGGTGCCAAGCCCTCTCTTACCGATTTGCAAAATATTTTGCTGTGGACGACAGTCCAGTTCCCAACTTAACGTCCCTTTTGGGGGGAGCGCGTTACTTGGTTGGCGCTCACGGCATATGGCGTGTGTGGCAACTTGTGCCTCCCCCACATACCTTCGGGTGGAGCAGTTCTCTCGAGCGAGACTGCGCTTGCACTACCGCTCGACTGTTTCGTCATATTCCTTGGCGGGACAGTTCCTAAACCTTTCCTCCATTCCATTCCTGCACGACTCCATCCCTGGACAGCTCACCTCGGTAGGCCCCGTCCAGGATTGATAGGGCTGATAGGGCTGTTAGGGTGGTAGTAGGGTTGTAGGGTTGGGAGATAAGGGGGGGGGGAGGGGTAGTGGTGTTAGGTTGGGGTGTAGAAGGGTTGTAGGTAGGGGGTTGTAGGGACCGTAGGGACAGTTAGGGACCGTAGGCCAACAATCACCTTCCTGCAAGATGAAGAAGGCACAAGACCAGACAGGGAAAAGCGAAGGGAGAGTGAAGAACCAGCAGTCAATAAGAAGAAAAAGTGTAGGGAAGTGATAGGGAAAAGTGATTACTCTCTCACGGAACGGTTTGAAGATAATTGCTGTTTTATTCCCAAGTAATTCATCCCTAAAGTTATACAGTCCACATCGAAGAATTAAGGCGTCGGGACCGGGACGACTTCGGAAGACCCGTAATCCCCGTCTGAACCTACTTGCTGAAAAAGAAAGAGGTTATCGCCCTAGTGTGTTACTCCGTTGCGGAGATCACATACGTTGTTCCCGAACCCAACGTAGGCGTTATAGGAGGCCGGATCGAGAGAAGCCTCGATTCCTCCCTTCTGTTTCTTAATCGAACGTCGATTCCAGTTTGGAGTGATCCTTTCGAACCTGTTTCCTTTTCAATTGGTAGATAGTTTGATCGATCGCAGTACCAGAACCTATGTCGTTACTCCACGTCACCGGTCTGGGTATTTTAAGTCTGGCGTCAACGAGATGATAACATCGCTAGTAGAGAGTTTTACGTAATGGTAAAAAAAAAAGAAAATCGAAACGTTAAATAGCTTTCACAAACATTTAATAAGGATCTCTGTTTTTCATGGACAAAACAAATAACTAGACTTTCTTCATTTCTTTGCTACATAAGCAGTAAATACTTATATAATTTATGCTTTATTGCATTTTTTAATATGAAAGAATACAAATGGTTGACTTAATACCTTGAGGTATTCTCTACCAGTTAATCCGTGGTGTGGTGAGAATTTGGCGTAGGTGTAGCGATCTCATATATAAAAATCAATTGCTATCCGTTTGTCTCGTAAAACCTCGAAATTAGGTCGACCGATTTTGATGATGTTTTGAGTGGGTCCCTGGATGGTTCGAAAACTCAATTGGACACGGTAGGTGGCGCTGTTATCGAGATCCGGATATCACCCGTTAGAAGCTGGGGCGGATAGCTAGTATAGAATAAAACACAACAAAAGTGATAATTCACTACGTCATATATATTTTACTGATATAATATAAATTAAATAAACTATAGAAATATTAAATATGAATTAACGTTTTAAATGTGAATTAACGAAGATAAATATTTTTTCGTTATGAATATTGATTTTAAAGTAACTTAAACTATCTAAACTTTTGATTAATATTCTCGTCTTACACAGCATTCCTCAATGAACCATAAGCTTTCTTACAAATCTCAACGTAGATGCTCCAATTCAGTCGAACGCAAAATTATAACGTTATTTATTTGTGAATGACAAAATATTTATCAACGATTTGGTCCCTTTTATTACGTAAATCGCTCAAGTGCTGTAAGAAATCTTTTTGATAAAGGAAACTCATAACGTGAAGATGAGCGTCCAAATGAAACGGAAAATTCCATTGATAAATTTATTTTATTTCACGAAGTAAACAAATTAATATATATATATATATATATATATATATATATATATATATATATATATATATATATATATATATATATATATATATATATATTGTAACGCTTTCAATTGTAACAGTAAAGAATTTTTATTGTTACAATTTTATTTCATATTGTATAAAGTGGCTGTCGATAAAATATTAAATTAACGTGACCAGAATAAACTGTGTAAAATATGGTATCATCTTTCCAAACGATCTTGCTAAAGGTTTAGTTATAGGCCGTTTATGGTGTTTATGGCGTGATCGTCTTAGTTGGACCCCTTCTTACGTAGTGTTTGTTTAGCAACCTAGTTATTTTAGGAAGAACTTTTGGTAGAATGAATAATCACTAGAGCACATGAAAGCCGTCAGTAGTTCCATATATAATTTTAAGCTAAGGGAACCCTGTTCACGAACACAGGGCTCGAAAAATGTTAAGAACATTAAATCGTCCCTATTTCACTTGTGTCAGGTTTACATCAATCAATTTCTTATTAATGAATCCCTTCCCGCTTGGGAAAAGCTTACATCATTCATATATAAATACCCGATAAAAGGACTTCGCTCTTCCACTTTCCAAAAAAAATGTGGGGGAGATGGAGGGACGATGCAGCCAGTCTGCTGCCCATAAGAGCTGCTTGCAATTCAAGCCTTGGAATCGAAATTGGTTTCAATGGCGCTACTCTTGCCTTTGCGGCGATCAGCGTAATCCACCTTATTCCTAGCTCGTCCGTGGTGACGTAATACACCGCGGCAGCGTATGATTTTTCACTAGCATCCATGAAAGTGTGTAACTCTCCCTTGCCGACGCCTTCAGCAACGGGTCTAGGTACTTCTAAATGACCTAATTTCTTCACTTCCGATATCCATTTACAAAATAACACGTGTAATTCGTGTGAAACTTCTTCATCCCAAGAGATGCTTGTCCTCTATACTTGCTGGATCAGCGACGTCCCTTGAATCGTTATGGGTGATGCGAGTCCCAAAGGATCGAAGACTGACATCACAGCGCTAGTTATCTCCCTCTTCGTAGGCGGTCGTAAACCTTCCATCACCTCTTCCGGTGTGTTACGAAGGCTTGTGGAGAAACTTATTATATCCCGTTTGATATTCCAAATCAAACCTAACGTGCGCTCTGTGTGCTCTTTATCTCCCAGCGAAGCACTGTCGCTCTTATATTTATTTTCCATTTTACTTAAAACTTCGGGTCGGTTGCTAGCCCATCCCCTCAGTTGGAAAGAAGCATGTTTATGTAATTCATACATATCGTTTACTATCCTTTCAGCCGTCGTCACGTCGGGAAATGCCTGTAGATAGTCATCCATATGAAAATTGCTTTCCGTAGCGGAAGCTGCTTCTGGATAGATATGTGCGTTGTCCTGCGCATTCCTATTCTTTACATATATAGCGATGCATGGTGATGATGCCGCTCCAAATATGAGTGACGTCATTCTATACTCTTCCGGTGGCGCGTCACGATTGTGCCGCCATAAGAATCGAAGGCTATCCCTGTCTTCATCCCGGATTTTCACTTGCAGGAACATTTCTTTAATGTCTGCCATTACTGCCACGCTTCCTTCTCTGAATCGTAGCAGAACTCCGAACAACGACTTCAATAAGTCCGGTCCGGTTAACAATGCATCATTGAGACAACGTCCGCCCGTCCTTGCGGCGGCGTCGAAAACTATCCTTATTTTCCTTTTTTGTGGGTGTGTCACTGCGAAGTGAGGAAGGTACCACGTACGTGAAGAAATGGGAATATGGTTCGCTTTCTCTGCGTAACCATTAACGATGAGATTTTCGATTTGCTTCTCATATTCCTTCTTCAACTCGCTATTTTTGTCGAGCTTTTTTTCAATATTCAACAGGCGACTTTCAACCTGCGCTCTATTCGACGGCATGCACTCATTGTCTGTGCGCCATAACAAAGCAGTCTCGTACCTATTATTAGGTATACGACGTACCGTTTTGTTCAAAATATTTAAAGCTCGTTCTTCTGGGTCGTTCGCGGGCTTTCTAGCCGACACTCCCAGAGATTCCAAACTAAAATAATCCTTGATCAATTTATCCATATCTTCCTCCTTTTTGGCGGAAATGTGGTTAACGATCTTGATCGGTTTAATACCACCCGATATGTGACCATGTAAAACCCATCCAAGTTTGGTGAGCGATGCTACAGGTAGGTTCTTACCTCCTGAAATTAATTCACGAGTAACTATGAGATGCCAATTGTCCTGACCAATTAATATGGTAGGTTTGGACCTCTCATACATCAACTCATCCTTAATCGGTGTCAAATGAGAATACCGTTGCAATAATTCTCGGCTTAACACTGAGGAGAAAGGTTAAGTGACTTAATTGTTTGTACACTTATCTCTTCTAAGTCGCTCGAGTAAATGCCTTTTATCTTAACGTTTAAGCGATACGAACTGTCGTCGTTAATTCGCTTACCTCCCACGGCTTCGATACGTAATCCATCTTTACGTCCGCGAGGCGCTAATTTCTGAGCCATCCACTCCTCCATGAGTGTCATGGTCGATCCCTTATCTAGAAGAGCTGTTGTCTTGACCTTTCCTCTAGGTCCATACAACTCGACCGGTATAATCTTTAAGTATGCACATGCCAGTGCATTCACTGTACTAACAGTTGTAATCTGAGCATCTTTACCCCCCTCGTTCCCTTGTGGCGAGGTATTTTCATTGGGGTATCGGTGTAGCATTCGATGATGTGACATTCTACATCCCTCTACACCACATTTTTTCGCTTTGCACTCTAACCTCCTATGGTTAGGTGACAAACATTGGAAACATACTTTCGCTTTTTTGACCGCTTCCCATTTCTCGCGAATATTCATGTCCTTAAACTTGTAACAACTCACTATAGAGTGCTCCTTGTTGCATATAACACACTTATGTGTTACCCGACTTACAGGCTTGTCATGGGTTGTCATAACCACTTGTCGGTTGTGCCCTTTATTATTTCGGCGTTCTAGACGCTCGCTCGAATTACTTCGGCGCATATAGCGCTCGCTCACGGCACAGCTGCGTACACCTCCCTTTGCAGTGTGTACAGTTTGCTTCCTGAATTCAGGACGCTTCCTTTTTTCAGGCGCATTTTCATTGTTTAAGGACGTTCCAAATTGTTCACTCAATAAATTTAAAAACTTGGCCATCTTCTGTAACTCTGGCTCCAAAGGATATTGAGCTCGATATTCAAAATATTTAAATTTAATCATAGTTCCGAGTTTCTCCACTATGCGGCTCACTAACTCCGGTGAGTACAAATACTATGGTTGATCCAACGCTTGTATCGTGGCAACCACGTTCGTAATACGACTTGCAAAAGATCCTATATTCCGGCAATCTTCTGCCAATCTTGGCATACGCTTTACATTCTCGATTTCGGCTAGAATGAGCATCTCAACCCTACCGAATCTTCTTTCGAGAGCGTTCATTATTTCTTCCGGTTCACACAAAGTAAATAACAGCGACTTTACCGCCTCTTTAGCGGTGCCCTTTAATGCCCTCCTAAGGCGTGCAACATTTTGCATCCCTGAAAATTGGCTTCTCGTGTCTTCAAACACCGTTTTGAAAATTATCCATTCACCCGGGTCTCCATCGAACACCGGTAATTCCTGGAGGAAATGAAGCTGGGAAGACTTATCTTTACCCGCTATCTTTATTGCACTCACAATCGCTTCGGTCAATTCTGACACCTCACTCGCGTGTGTTTTCTGTGCATTTCCTTGGTTGCGCTCGATCTCCGCCCCTTTGCGGCGTGATCCTTTACACGCTTCCTTATTAGTAATATCGGGTTGTGCTACACTAACCGGCGCGCTCATTATGGTCTGCTGAACCCAACTCCTTACGAAAGGTTCCATCTGAGTATTCCGCTCTTCATCATCCTCACTCGAGTCGATCTCCTCTTCTCGGTTGAGTCGTGCCAACTCCAATTGAGACTTGGCTAAGGCAGCAGCTGCCTGTGCTCGTTCGAGCTCTGAGCGTTCGAATTTAATCCGCGCCTCTAATTCGGCTTTCAGCCTCGCCGATCGCGATGACCTACTACCTCTCTGTGACCCTTTATCACTAATGTGCCCGATTACTGTTCTTGACGATGCCGCTTCTTCAGTCCTCTGACCTACTTTTTCGACCACCGTTTTACTCCTGGAAATAACGGATTGTTGTGCGGTACTGGCCTGCGTACCACTGGTGTCCGTCCTGCTGCTTGTCGTTGCCATGGACGTCCCTGAGTCCCACGTGCATGTGGACGTGTCGGTGGTGGCTCCACTTGAAGGAGTTGCTCCATTTGACGCAGTAGCTGTGGTCGCTCCAGATGGTTCCGCTTCTTTAGCTTTTCTTGAGAGCCCTGTCCTTGTCCTGCTCCCTTCGCTTCTCCCTGTCTGGTCTTGTGCCTTCTTCATCTTGCAGGAAGGTGATTGTTGGCCTACGGTCCCTAACTGTCCCTACGGTCCCTACAACCCCTTACCTACAACCCTTCTACACCCCAACCTAACACCACTACCCCTCCCCCCCCCTTATCTCCCAACCCTACAACCCTACTACCACCCTAACAGCCCTATCAGCCCTATCAATCCTGGACGGGGCCTACCGAAGTGAGCCGTCCAGGGATGGAGTCTTGCAGGTATGGAATGGAGGAAAGGTTTAGGAACTGTCCCGCCAAGGAATATGACGAAACAGTCGAGCGGTAGTGCAAGCGCAGTCTCGCTCGAGAGAACTGCTCCACCCGAAGGTGTTGTGCCAGAGCCCGACCGTTTGGCACCGTTAGGTGGTCGGGATGTATGCTGTGCTCGCCGCCCAGTTGCCGGTGACGCCTCGTCCGAGCGCCCTCCTCCGGCCGCGATGCAGTCAGGTGCCCGCGCGCACCCTCGCCTGGCAGCAGCAGCGGTGGATGCTTCTTCTTGCACCCTGATGACGACACGGTCGTCCGACAGGAAATGCCGAGCACGCTTGCCCGACAGGAAAAATGCCAAGCCCTGCTTGGCCACGATGAGTGCCTTCACAAGACACCTGCGCCCGGCTGCGATACGTGCCCCATGCGAGCACACGCCCCAGGCCGCAATCCCGGTTTTCTTTCTTCCGGTAGTTCCAGGTCCAATCCTTCAGCGCTGACGTCCTGGTCTTCTGGCCTTTGGTCCTATTGCTTCAGCTCAAACCTCCGGCTTCCTTCGGTTGCTGATCTTCACTCGGCTCCGAAGGTCTTCTTTTTCCACAACCAGCAGTCCACAGCTGGTTCCTTGATCCAGCTGGCGGGGTTCGGGTGGTCCATTTAATCCGGCTCCGAAGGTCCAATTGAAAAGGAAACAGGTTCGGTAGGACCAATTAGAAAGAACCAAACTGGAATCGACGTTCGATTAAGAAACAGAAGGGAGGAATCAAGGCTTCTCTCGATCCGGCCTCCTATAATGCCTACGTTGGGTTCGGGAAAAACGTATGTGATCTCCGCAACGGAGTAACACACTAGGGCGATAACCTCTTTCTTTTTCGGCAAGTAGGTTCAGACGGGGATTACGGGTCTTCCGAAGTCGTCCCGGTCCCGACGCCTTAATTTTTCGATGTGGACTGTATAACTTTAGGGATGAATTACTTGGGAATAAAACAGCAATTATCTTCAAACCGTTCCGTGAGAGAGTAATCACTTTTCCCTATCACTTCCCTACACTTTTTCTTCTTATTGACTGCTGGTTCTTCACTTTTCCCGAAGGATTTTCTTATTTTTCCGAACTAATTCCCCGAACTATTTTCCCGAACGAATTGCAATAGTCGTTGTTGTTGTCTTCTGCAGGCATATAGCCATGCAGGTCTCGGGCCTCGGGGTGTACCCCTTTACCCGGATGTTCCTCACGGCACACTACAGTGTGCCGGTCCTGGGCGCCTAGGTGTTATAGGCGTTGTTTGAGCGACTTTGGTCGCGGTCGGTTAATTTATAACAAAGGGTGGTTATCTGTAATTTGTGTTTAAACACAAATTATTATGTCCGAGTTGGCCTTTCTGCGGCATTGTGGGATTTACTCAACTCCCTAATCTATATAGGGAGGAGTTCTCTTGGATAAGGTCGCCCGTCCGGCGGCCTTGCATGCAACGGCGCGAAGCCGTTGAGGTGTTCGTGTGGCCCGTTGTCGGCGCGGTCAAACATACCGCGCGCCAGCCGGACCACGAATTCATGCAGGCTCTCCATCTTAAGGTTGGCCGCTATGACGTCATTACGGACGTAGCGACCCGCACCGACTATAGTTCGTAATGACAAACTCTGCTGGGCCTGAAGTCGCCGCTTCTGACGATCGCTCAGGAGTGCATACCAGGCCGGAGCAGCGTATGTTAGCAGGGGTCTTATGTAAGTTTTATAGATGGTTAACTTCGACTTTGTCGGTAACTTGGATGTCAGGACAGGGCGGAGCATTGCCCGCGCACATCGAGCTTTGCGTATAGCAGAGTCGACGTGCGCTGTCATATGCAACATCCTGTCAATCCGACAGCCAAGGTAGGTCACGGCCTTCTCATATGCGATCTCCTGGCCTCTGAGGGTTAGCGGTGGTGGTAAATTTCTATAGCGGCGAGTGAGTAGAGCGGTCGTCTTGCTAACATTGACGGCCATCCTCCGCTCATCCAGCCATGGTGGCAGCAGGTCCAGCAGACGTTGCATCCTGGCAGCTGCAATGTGGGCTCTTCTGGACGACGTGAAGTATGCGCTGTCATCCGCAAAAAGCGCTAGTTCGACGTCGTCCTCCCATTCGTGCAAGTGTCCTGCCAGGGTAGGAATGTCATTTGTGTACGCCGCGTACAGGGCTGGAGATAGACAGCTGCCCTGTGGCACACCAGCTGTTATGGTCTTTATTGCGGACACGGCGTCCTCTACGCAGACGTAGAACTTCCTGCCTTCCAGGAAAGACGCCACTAGCCGCAATATAGCAGGAGGGATACTTGTTTGTACATCTAGCTTGTAGAGTAATCCTGTGTGCCACACCCGGTCGAACGCCTTCTCAATATCGAGAAAGACGCCCAACGATATGCGGCCTCGGTTGTGTTCGGCCGCAAGCAGGTGCAGCACTCTGGTCAGCTGTGTTGCTGTTGAGTGACCCCTCCTGAATCCATGTTGCTCTGCCCGAAGTTGGATGCACGGGCGGAGACGTCTTAACAGTAATCTTTCGCACAGTTTAGCTATATGCGGTAGTAGCGTGATCGGCCTGTAATTGGCTGCTCTACGCCTGTCCTTCCCGGGTTTCGGCAAGACGATAACTTTGCCTTTCTTCCAGTCCTCCGGGAAGTGGGATGTCCGCAATATTCCGTTGTAGAGCCGACCTATCTCTACAAGGACTCTATTGGGCAGCTGTCGTAGTGCAGCGTTAGTAATCCCGTCGTGCCCCGGCGCCTTCCTCGGTTGCAGGCGGGTTACTGTCCTCCGCAGTTCAGCGGGGGAGATAAACCACTCTCCTGCAAGCGGTGGCGCGGGCGACGACAGGAGCTCCTGCACGCGGCTCCCTTTCCTTGTATGGGATTCCAGGAACTCCGCACTTGCTGGGTTCGGCATAAACTACTCCTCGAAGTGCTCAGCTAGGATATCCGCTCTGCCCTTGGCATCGTAACATTGAATGCCCGCGTTGTTATTCAGCGGGCAAACAGGTGGTCGTGTTTTCGTTAGCTGTCGGTTCAATGTATAGAGCGACGCATGTTGTTCGTCCGCCTTCCATATGCGCCGCTCCCAGGCCTCTCCTCTGTGGGCCTGTATTGCAACCGACAGTTCGTCTGATAAGGTGTTGAGTCTCCTTTTTACTCTAGGGCAGCGAGTACGCGCCCAGAGCTTTCTCAGCGCTCTTTTATGGTTGAGCTGCACGCGTAGTCTTAGCGGCAGCTCTTCTTTTCTCCCCGTGAGAGGGACGATCGTAGAGGCCGCGTTGAGGGCCTCCTGGATACACGTGGTTAGTCTGGTTGCAGCGGCCTCTACGTCGTCCGCTGAGTTAATTGGTGTATGGACTGGAGGTCTCTCCTGCAGGTGTTGGTGGTAGAGCCTCCAGTCAATTGCAATAAAACCCGTTCACTAAGCTACCCCCAGAGCTATACGCGAAAGTGAGCCGCGCCATTCGCGTGCCTGCGCAACTTAATTACATGAATTTGTACTATTACTCTCTCACGTTTCACTTAATTTCTTTATTCACATAAGTCATACACAAATACAAGTTATCTATTTAGATAGCACAAAACAATATCTACACCATGATATACATTATTTTTTCGTATCACAAAAATCCTTTAATTTATAAAACAAAATATGCCTATTTTAATCACAAATTCAAAGTCCAAACTTCTTAAATATTTAACACAGAAAGTTAAAACAATGTTTTCCACTTGAATTTATACATATGTTAACTAATACAATAGTTTAATTTACATTTTCTGTATTTATTTCACTATTTAAAACACTTTTAAATTTTTTATACAAAACTATCATTTTTTCACTTATACACAGGAATTTTCACATAAAAATAACACAGAATTTACCTTTTTAGCACGTACAATCAACCTGAAATGTTTTACAAGTCATTTTTACATAAATTGCTGAAATTACAAACATTTTGAATTTTTACATATTCGGCCTCCTAAGGGCGTGGCCAGCGTGCTTCCGTGAACTCACACTATTTGAACAACTAACTTTGCACGGCTCTCGGCTATCAGAAAAAATGAAAGTCTGAAATACACTAATTTTAACAATATTAGATAAATAAGTGCTTCTACATAATTTTCAAACTGTAGGAAACTATCTCTGATAAGATTCTTATCAGTTATCATGTTTCTTATCAGATAACAATACAAGTGAATGTTTTCATTAATCAATCATAACAAATAGGCATTTGTTTTCGTACAAACATATCAAACTTATACAAGACAATACTTATGCAATTAACTTCCGTTAATTCTGTTTATGCACAGAGTGATCATCTCGACCGGGGAACAAATCCGATCTCCAACTTCACTTTAATATTCCTTTGAATTTACATCGTTGGAAAGACGATTTCAACCGGGGAACAAATCCGGTAACATAGTTTATATCATAAAATTCCCTATATGAATTTATTGAAAGATATTACTTAGAAAACAGTAAACTAGTCCGGCCTGGGAGTCGAATCCAAGACCTTCATACCATTAATTCGACATTTCTTTAAGATTTAACTAAGCATTTTCTTATTAGAACATTTCTATTGGACAATGAGTCTTTGAAAAGTTATTCGTCATCGGTTGACTTAATAAACTGAAATATTCTTATAGGCGCGTCGCCAACAATATCTGCCAAACATAACGATGAAGACAAATCTTTCCAATAACTTGAGAAACCCTTGTTCATCAGTTTTAGAGCTTTATTATATATAATGAAAGAAGTTTTGCAAAGTCGCCTCTTAAGACACCTACGGGAAAGATTCAGTGATGAGGTTATGTCTTGCGCCGCAACTCAACTTACTGGTTTCCCCAACTCACTTTAGTGAAATGCTTCTTCAGATTTCTTCTTATTCAACTTATTTCCTTAATTCATTTTTAAACGTATGTTAAGCGATACTTTTGCCGATTTTAAACGGATTTAAATTATTCCTTTTTCATTTAATAGGCTATAAACTAGTCCACCCCTAAGTGTCATAAAAGACATTCTAGCTGTAACATTTAGGTTGTCATATTACTTAATATACACAAACGTTAAAAATAGGCTATAAATAGTTCCACACCAAAGTGTAGAGAACATTATTTTGATATATTTAAAGTAATGAAAATATTAATGGAACTATGTATTTAATGTATTTTTACGTGGTAGCCATGATACGTGGTGGCCATGTTGCAGCTATATTAGTAGTATAGTTGTAGCTGGAATGTGAAGGACCACGCTCTTACAGATTACCAGCGTAAAATAGCAGCTAAACTGCTGCAGCTGCTGTGTTTCATATGGTGAGTGCTGAAAACCAAAGACCCATTTTACTGGAAAAGAGGCATTCCATCTTAGTCCTCTCGGGTGACAACGCTATGACAACGTTATGAGGGGCTCACTGTCCTACCGGGGACCCTAAGTGATACCCTCTAAAAACCGCCTTTGGGGACAGGCAGCCGGCTGATTAAGCTCTATTGTGCCTTATCATGAGCGACCCTCTTTTGGGAAAAGAGGGCGCAGTTGCGCCTGTGTGCTCGCACGTCACCTTTATATATAAAAAGTCTGAATCTACAAAAACGGTGAAGCAAACTCGCAACGATTGTCTTGTCTCATCAAGATAACGCTTACGAATTCATGATCCAAGATGCTCGCTTTAAAAAACTTCAGCAACCTCAATATTCAGCAGACATTATTTAGTATAAAATAATATGCCAGCAATAATTTAAATATGTTTTATAATAAATTTCTGTACTTACTTTGCTACATGTTAATTAAATTATTAAAGAAAAACTTAAAAGATATTAGGGAAATATGTGACGTCATCTTTTGTGGAACGACGTACAAACTTAAGCTTACCCTTGGGCCAAAGACCGTTTTAAGGGACTAAAATGCTAATATATTTATGCATATAAAGCGCCTCTATTATTACATTTAAGGTAAAATCCTGCTTTATCTTAAGCAAAGATTAGACTTGATTATGTTTACGCAAGGACTTAGATGTCAGTACATTTATTTATTAGTAAGTAAATTAACTAAATGAGTATAATATAAACAACGTGATGTGCAGTGGAAAGTGTAAACTAAATTAAAAAAAATATTTAAAAAGTGAAAACGGACTTCAAGGAATTAAAAGAATTTAAATGCTATTAAATTTGGTATAAATAATTATAAAGTTTTCGGTGTTTTGAACATGGTTTTAATATTGTACTTTTGTGTATATTAAGTAATATGACAACCTAAATGTTACAGCTAGAATGTCTTTTATAGTTTTTTTTTAATAGGATAAGGGTGACAAACGAGCACACAGTGCAGCTGATGGTAAGTGGTTGCTGTAGCCCATAGACACCTACAAATATCCTCGATTACGAATCAAAATGCAGATCAACACGATAGACCGGCTATCGTGGTATGCGTAATGCATTTTCCGCCTCCCTACGCATAGGGTAGCCCTTTAATTGCTTCGGGCGAAAAAAAAAAAAAAACCCAGGGCACCAGATGCTAAGTGGATGCTGTGGCGTATAGACGTCTACATCTATCCTCGATGATGAATCAAATTGTAGTTGCGTTGTTACCCCTGAGGAAGATATGGTATAGAGATGATAGATTGCCTTGTTTCCAGTTAAAATTGTCTCCGGTTGTCTACACTCACTATACGAAACACAGCAACATTTAGATGAGGCACGTTGAAAAAGCTTCTTAAGAGTTATGCGAGAAGCTTAAAGTAATTTATATCTCATTTTACATTTATTTGACAATTTTCACCGTATACTTATTAATAAATATAAACAAACAAAATTTTCTTATTTCACATATCGTTTTACTTTCTTCTTTTTCAAAATCCATAACTTTCGTCTTACTTGCGTTCATTTTTATACCCCTTATTTAATGACCTGTTCATTGAAAATATAAGTTGATCATTGCCGTACAAAAGAATTTTGATGGTTAACTCACCCATTCTTAATTCGCATTCGTCGACTTTCGAATTTTCCAAACAACTGCCCATAAATAGGTTAAAAAGCCACGGGTAAGCCACACAACCCTGTTTAACACATTTATGAATGCTAAACCAGTGCGAGCACACCTCGTAAGTCCTAACACAATTACTAAAGTCACTATAAAGAGACTTCAAGGCCTGTATCAATCCAGCGCTCAATCCAAATGAGTGTTTGCTAACACATCCCTGTTCACTCTGTTATAAGCTCTTTCCAAGTCAATGAACGCACAAAAAACTTTTTTGTTTTTTAACAAAATCTACGCGATCTTGCGCATGGAAAAGACTTGATCTGTTGTGAAAGTATAGTAACAGTGTTTACACTAGCACTTTACACTAGCGTCATAAAACCTGTATTGTTAGTAAAAAATAAATAGACCTAACTTTTATGAGATGGTCATACGCTACTCTACTGTGAGTAAAGAACTAAACAACAAAATTTCAAGCAATTTGTGTATATTTTATAACATGAAACAAAGTAGAAATGAACAAGTTCCCTCATAAATAACTCGCAAGTCGGAATGCTAGTGAGAACCCGTTTTAATTCCTTTTATTACTATAAGTTTAATTTGTTTGTGGAACATTTATGTGATAAAAATTACGCAAGATAAACCTTTATGTAGAATTAAATAAATTCTACTCAACTGACTTGTCGAAAAACTTACGAGTATAAGACTTTAGTAGTTTCGGTAGCTTACATGTGACTAATACGAAAAAATAATTTTTATTACTCGATATTTGCTGTTTTATTTTTGACTATTTATGCTAGGACTACATAATTTCTTATCGCTCGATATTCGCTAGATGCTTTATTTTTGACTAGCTTACGCTCGTATTTTAATTATATTTAATGTCCAGTTCAGTTCATTTTCTATCGGTAACTAGTATTACATTTAATACATAATATTAAATGCCATAGCTAATATTAATGTAAATGATAAATTTAATACGAGCCGGATGAACTTAGCTTTGAGGTTGGATATAGGCTCTTTGGCTTTAGGATAAGACTTATGTTAAACCGCAACTTATCGGCTAAAAACAAAATGAAAACGAAAAACGAAATAAGTTATTTAACTTGAATTGTTTAAAAAAATAGTAACTTAAATATGCATGACTGGGTTAGACTTTGGTGTATACGATTTATTCATGTTGGTAGGGTAGTAGGGTAAGGGTAGTAATGGTAGGGTACAAAAGATAAAGTAGCGTCTGCAGTGATAACTTACATATTTTCCGAACATATACGTAAAATATAAATTATTCGTCTAAAAATGGTAAAAGTTAGTAACTTTTAACTGATGAAAAAACTAAACCTAAATTTGTCACTTAATCTTATTTTTATTTATACTCATAACCTAGTATAACATTTTAAGATACATTAGAATGATTATAGTAATAGTCTTACTCTTTCCCAGCGTAAGAAATCCGTTACCCTACATACGCCTAACTATCATAATTTCGACTATAAACGCAAAATCAGAAAACTCTTATAATCTTATTCGTAAGAGGTTTCAAAGGAATAGTCCACCACGTCGTCATAATTCATGTTACGAGATTTAAATTCCATAATTATTTTTATTGTAGATTTCCTTATAAATTTGTAATCACAGATCACATAAAAATTTGGTATCTAAAATCGAATTCAACATTACAGTGTAGACGGGTATCGTATTCGTTTGCTGTGTTTTGACGTTATTTCGTATACGTTTACTACTATGAATATTTAAAGCGAGAGTTATTCTCTGAGCTATCATGATTCATATGGTCACAATTAATTTAGATTACTGTTTACTACTACTAGATTACTGTACTTATTAGTTATTTATATGTTATTTTATTGCATGTATTGATATTATATTAGGTATATTTATATTGTACCACCTACCTAGTATTCACTGTTTTATTCCTTTACACCTTTTGTTGCCTGGGAGAGATTGCTATGTAGCGATAAGGCCGCCAAATTGTACATGTAATCTGCTCTCTGTTATGTTCTTTGTAAATTTGTTTGTGGTGTACAATAAAGTATACTCATTCATTCATTCATTCATTCATACATTACTGAAGTAACTCTGTAATACAAAATAAATAGCAACATCAAAGGAGGTCTCTCGATGGGCTTAGAAAAGGGACAAAATCTAAGTACCACAAATTTAAATCCGCAAATTTGTGTCAAAATTCTATGTTAAAGAGATTTACGTTTCTATATCACCGAAAGTAATCGTAAATGATATAATAACCGAGCTTTTATTAATATTAGTACTATTTTTTTAATTAAAATTTTCCACCTTATAAATTTTTTCTGAAAAAGTAAAAATGAAAATATTTTTATATGCTAACATAATGTATTAAATAAATATATTACGTTCTATTCTATTTCTGTTATATTCTGTTCTGTTCTGGTCAGTTCTGTTCTGTTACATTCTAATAGTTTTTTCAATTCGGTGGCTCGGTAGCTTAGTGGCTAATTATTTGTGTGATGTATGTAATTACTATTTGTTTGACCTACAAATAATCATCCCGGGTGTGATGAAATTTGTGTATTGAGGTGATGAAGCTTGTTATAGAAAGCAGTATTATTATCCACTGCCGAAATTGGGATGGTTTGTGTACCTCTAAGTACTCGTTACTTCAGTATCTTCACAAGTCAGGCTCCACTGCTGAAGTAAAAATGAAAGTCAAAGGGAAAAGCATGGCAAGGCAGACTTGTCAAGTGGCTGAGGGGAAGGAGTTATCTTCTTCCAAGAAGGGATAATTAGATGATGATAAGCGTTAGAGGGTTCGGTTTTGCCATTAAAGAGTACTTCCCACCAATCTGCTTGAAGATTGGGCGATAACATAATTCTTTACGATTTCATTTATGGAATATGGGTGACAAATGAACACACAGTTCATCTAAAGATAAGTGAATGCAGTGGGTTCCGTTAGATGTACGATCTAAATGACTTCTACATACGTGGTACATTTTTGTACGTAGTAGAGCCACGCTGAAATAATATTATGCTTGTAGCACGAATGGGTCGGCTTGCTTTGGTATGGACCACGTTCTCACAGAATACCAGCGTAAAATAGCAGCTTAATTCTGCTGTATATCGTATGATGAGCTTAGAGAACTGGAGACCCGTTTTATATCCACTTACCATCAGGTTGACTGTGTGCTTGTTTGTCACCCTTATTCTATAAAAAAAATTGTTTTAAATTAAGAATCAATAATCAAATATATTTTCATCGGTGAGGTCCAAAATGTAGTGCCTCGTTTTCGGTAAAAAGTATTTTGATTCTCTGCGTTTGTCATACGAAACACGGCAACAATAAGCTGTTATTTGAAGCTCGCATTCTATGAGAGCGTTGGTCCGCCCCAGTCGAGCCAACCCAATCGTGCGCGGAGTCCACCTCCACGACGTATAAAATTTCTGAAACAATTTATAGGAATTATAATTTTTTATTTATTATCAATACTAGAGTACACTTTATATGTATGAAATTGTACATGTAGCTATGTTTTGGAATACACGCTTGCATAGATGGTGTTCCAATTTACATTTTAAGGTTACAGCCCATATACGTCCCACTGCTGGGCACAGGCCTTCCCTCATTTCTGAGAGTGTTTTAGGGCAAGGAAGTGTCCGCCTCGCTGCCCCAATGCGTGTTGGTGGTGGTGGTTACATTTTAAATTACTGAGTAAATGATGTGAGGTGATTCTAATACATATTTTGAACAATTTTGGCATTATATAATATATATTATATAATATATATTATTGGGCAGGATATAATTTTGCCAGCTAACGGTTTGTGGCGCCGAAAACCGCGAGTCGATTCAGTGCGGAATATTTATTTGTATGGCCTTCATATAATTCTTGTATTTGGTTCACGTCTTACGCAGACCATAGACCGTAATGCAGCATGACACATTCGGTGTCACGTGATTGATCACGCTACTTGACAGATTTTCAAGCTATATCATCAATTTTAATATCACATTTCAGAAAAACCTGCATAACAAGTAAAAGGCTTCTATGCCGGTTTAGAATGAAAGTGACCCAAAATATTAAATGACATTTGTAGTTTTGCTATGCAGCAAAATCCAATTTTTTTTTTGGTGAAAAATTTTTGGGTTGGGCTCTGTAGACTTCAGACGTGTCGGTTAAATCACTGCCGTCGCTCCACTCTCTTTGTTCATGCGCACGAATTCTTTAAATATTAAGACTTACACGAAATACATCGTATTACTTGATGATTTGTGTTTGGTGGCTGCATTGGTGCTCTCATTGTGGTGAGTGAAGCACGCTGTCCCGGGAGACAGCAGTCCCACAGTGAAGTTTATCGACGAGTTTTTTGTGCGCAACTCTATTTCCTGGCTTCCTGGGAACTGGAACCGTAAGTAGAGTGAAACACACCCGCCGCCTCAGAGCCATCGTTGTTCATTTTTGTCTTGGTTGTTGCTTTAGGCAACTGCTAGGTACACACCCTGGCGTACCAATGCGCTAGGTTTATAGGCGTTCGTTGCAGTCACACACCTTGCTACACATATCTGCTCGTGTTAGCATAGTTTACCAGATAGCGTCGTTTTTAATTGACGAACTCGCCGATTTCTTGAGTAGAGTCTACCCCGACATTTGGGTTGTTTTTCTTCTAGCACAGCGTAATGCGCGTCCCGCCTCCGACCCAGCGTCTCGAAACGGCCCCTCGGCAGCGGTTGCGCCTAAACCTACCAAGCCTAGCAGTAGCTTGTAATTTGCATGTCATTTGCATCAAACAATGCAATTAAACGATCAATACATACGTAACAGCATGTAAAGCATGTCATACCGCATTAACGTTAAGGACCCTCTGAAGTCTTTAATTTTAATTTCACTTTATGATATAGGAGAATTGATGTAGGCCAACTTTTTTAGTATAAAATATGTCTCATATACATCATATTATTATGATTTATTTATAGTATTTTAACTAAATATAAAAATAAAGACTATTTTTGCAAGTTGAGACACGCTGATAAGGTTTCGCTGTGTAGGTTTTCCTCAGTTTTCTTAAGTACAATGTTCTTAATAATTTTATTCAAAAGTATGGGTATTAAGTGAAGCACAGCAATTATTCAAAGTTATTTTGAATATAACTTTTTGAGTAATTGTCAATGATAAATAATCTACGTCATTGGATATTATAATAACATTCACAAAAGTAATATACGTTTAACACATAACGTTGTTAGTGTACCAAAAACAACACTATACTTAGTATTAGGATTATTCGGAATAGATCTCATAATCTACATCCATTTTCGTATATCTAACATGAAATGTGTTGTGTTTATTTACCAAATTGGCTTTTATTGAGATCTTAAATTATACAATGATTATTTCATAGTATTACCTTGTAATTAATAATAGTGTTTCATCTCATAATTGTTTGTAAAGTTTTATAAAACAATAATTCATATAGGATCTTAAATAAAATAAACATTCTACTTGTACCCCATTAGATACGAAAAGTTTCAAAACTAGCATTCCCAGCATTGCATCTAAGAGAATTACATAAATACTACATGATTTAAGACTTTGTTATAGATTTTAACGTTCAACTTAAACTTAATTTTGAACACTTGTTAGTACGCTGTCGTGACAAACTATGCGTTATTTCCTTTCGAAACGTTGGCATTGAAAAATAACTTTAAAATTGAGCCGAAAAAATCGTGTAATTTGTTTTGATCACCGCGTAATATAAGAAATCATTATACGATTTCAATGAACTTTATCACAATATATTCAAAATCACCAAATCAAAGTTCGAGTTTGTAAATGTTTCACTAAATTATTTCACACAAAATTTATCGGCTAAATCTAAATAAAAATTATATAGCTTTTCCTAATGGCGCATTTAACCCAAACTTCTAACTTAATAACGTTTCAATTTTGAACATAAATTTGTTAACTTAATCAGCTTCCCCGCTATCATCATAATTAGCGCAATGGAAATCTGGCAATTCGAACATATCAAATTGTAATCTAATTTCTATTTTCATTTCAAGCTACAAAGGCTTAATAGTTCACTACAGTTTAATAATGTTTATTTAGCGTATTCGAGCATATTTTGCTAAACTATACGCAGACTAAATTTTATAACAGGCATGGTAAGTGGATGCTGTGGCCCATAGACGTCCACATTTATCATCAACTAAGAATCAAAATGCAAATTCGTTGTAATGATGGATGCCTCGATTCCAATAAAAAGGCTCTCCGGTTCTCTACAATCACCATAAGAAACACAGCAGCATTACACTACTATTTCACGCTGGTTTTCTGTGAGAGCATTGTCCTGCCCCGGTCAAACTACCATTCGTGCTACAACTATAAGATTGCTGCAGCGTGGCTCTACCACGTAAAACTAAATTTCAGACAACCAAATAAGAATAAAAAAGTTAGAAGTGTGTGTATGCGTATGTGAGCTGGACTTGCGCTACAAACTGCTCACACTGTTTACTTCTTATATCATAGTTATCATTATAGCAATTCACAAGTCCACAGCTGAACATTGACCTCCATCAAGGAATGCCACCAAGGGCGGTGCTGAGCCATCCATCGACTTCTTGCATCTCTTGCCAGGTCCTCATACCACCTAGTGAAGAACCTTCCTACACTTCGCTTATTGTTACGAGGCTGCCTCACAAGATCGTGACTTACACGAGATATATGGCCGATCCATTGCCACATCAACTTAATATTTGGCTATGCCGGTTACTCCGATTCTACTGACGATATCCTCATTTCGAGGTTTATCATACAGAAATTCTAACCAAGCCTCTTCTCACTTCATATTTATAAAGAATGAAAGAGCAAAAAAACCGACTAGGTCACGCTCCTAAAGTGCATGTTGACGGAATTCATATCTTGTTTAAATATTTTTAATAATGAGAAGTAATATTCACTTGTTAATAAGTATTTATAATTACAATTTCACTGGTGTCGGCGAGGATCGAACTTGAGCCTGGGCCTACCATCTAGTCGCTTGAGCTGGCACGACTTCTTTTAAATGTGCTGCTTAAAAAATTCTAGACGTTGTTGGTTTTAATAAGCAAACATATAAAAAAGCAGTCGTCTAATTTTCTTAATTACTACTTGATTAGTACCCAATCTTACCTTCTTAATCTTATCTATACTAATATATTTAAGCGGAATAGTTTATTGTTTGTTTAACATCACGTAGCAGATTGCGCGGAAAAACTGATATTGCTTTTGTATGATACAAGAGTTTCATAGCAAATTTATCAAGGATCATTTTGTATCCGCGTACTTTAGATATATCGTATACGGTTTTCTTTAAGACCGGAAAAAATGCACTTCGGCACACTTTCTCGTGCGTATAAAATTTAACTTCGATTTACAACGTACATAATATGTCGATTAATAAAAGTACTCCATTATTTTGCCAATTTTTTTATACATTGCTATCTAAAATGCTTGAACTAGGTGTCAAGTCACGTAGCGCGGCTCAGACACCCGAAATACGCGGGTGAAACCGAGAGTCACAGCTAGTTCGAAACCCGCAAGGATTAAATTAAGCTTTATAGTTGCCACGCTTTGCCCCGACCGGGTTAGTAACCGTACCTTTTTTTGGATGTTATTTGGAGTACGCTACTGTCCTATATCCCGCTTTGTTTCACTCTACCGCCTCTTACAGTAACCAACTTCGTGTTTAATGAATCAAAATGTTGAAGCGTTGCCATCCCTGAGGAATATGATGGAATGCCTAAACAGGCTTTCTGGTTCTCGTCACTTACCATACTAATGAGATTAAACATTATCCTGTTTTTTACGTTGGTATTTTAAGTAAGAGTGAGTCCTTACCTTTTCAAGTCATTTCATTCGTACTGTAACCACGATACATTTGCGGTTATACCGTGTGTACAACTATATCGTATAAAATCGGTTACCGGAAATAATCGTCAAACAATGAGTTCTTTACTAACACCACGCAAAGTTAACCCACAATTAAGAAATTATATAATAATTCATGTAGGGAAATTATATTATAAAAAATTTTGCGGACAAAAAATTTTTGAGGTGACAAAATTACTTATAATAACTTTGTTTTAAATTAATTTTAGGATACTCCGTTTTATAAAGAAAACAGTTTCCTTGATAATATTAATGCCTCCAACATTTTGCAATGAATAAGGAAATTTTAATAAAAAAATATGTGAAATGTAAGAACGGACTAATCATTTTAAATATTTTTCGCGACCCGTTGATCCCGTAATAGAAGTGAGGGATAACAATAAATTATGATTTATTTTTTCATCATATACTGCACTTACTAACATTTTTATTCATAAACAGAAACACACTCACGCCCGTTACCCAGAGGGGCAAGCAGAGACTACAGACTTCCATTTAGCACGATCCTAACATACCTCTCTCGCCTTCGCCACATTCATATACTCGTATCTACGAAAACATGCTCGTCGGTTAAGAGTACTCATAATTTGGCTCATTTTAATATATCGCCAATTAGGTCGACAAACTTCTTACCTTGGACGTCCCTTTCCGACTCTTTCATACACTACTGCAACGTATATTTGCTTTGTCAGTCTTCCCTCATTCATTCTTTCTACATGACCAACAGAACCACCGGAGAATTCCTTTCTTAATCCTGGTCACCGCATCATCTTGCAAACCACAGTCTTCTTATGTCACACAGTTTCTCACCCTGTCACCCAGATTCAGCCCTAACATACTACTTAGCGACCGCATTTCTACTGCATTTATTCTACTCTCGTGCTTCTTCTGCCATAACCAACTTTCACAGTTTTTTTCTTTTCTCTCCCAGTATTGACTGGCAGATAATGCTACAAGAAATTAGGTGCGTCTATTGTAAGTTATAATCTACTACAGTAGTTAAGCAATAAAATAAATGTAATATTTCTATATAAAGTGCATTATTAGCAGTAATTATGGTTCTTTACACTCATCATGAGAAACACAGTTCTTATGCTGCTATTTTACGCTATTAAACTGCAAGTGG
This sequence comes from Parnassius smintheus behrii, assembly GCA_036936625.1. Classification (NCBI taxonomy): domain Eukaryota; kingdom Metazoa; phylum Arthropoda; class Insecta; order Lepidoptera; family Papilionidae; genus Parnassius; species Parnassius smintheus. The sequence goes on from JAUPFT010000019.1 coordinate 13,351,124, forward strand.
GCGTGGTGCTTCCCCGGTCAGGCCGACCTATTTATTCTGCAACCATTATTTAACTGCAACGACTTTTGCGCGACTAGGTGTTTCGCTTCGTACAGTAAGAGCAGTCCGGGTCCAATCTCCGCCGGCATCAATAAAATTGTTAACTGAGATTTAAGTGCCATTACAGCACGTGCATGGTGTCGCGAAAACTCTTGAGAATACCTACACATCTGAGAAACAAATAAAATATTTTGTTAACATGCAATAGCAGCGCGATGAATGTTTTATTGTTCTAAAAACCGTCTTAGAAATTAGAGGAGGTCTATGTCCAGCCGTAGGGCGCATATGGGCTATAATTAAATAACTAACCAAGATGTATAGGCCAAAGTGTTGAGCAAGAGACTTTTATGATAATACCCGTTAGAATATATTACAATACATAATTTAGTAATGGGTAATCTTCTCTTTGATTAATTATTAAATTTGCAAGCAGAGTTATGTTTGTATACAAGCTAGCGTTATATAAATTCAATTAACGATTTGTTTACCTACTTGAAGCAGTTTGCACAATCTAAGTGGGATTTAGATTGGTAGTTCAAATTGTGCGTTAACTACAAGTAGGTTTAAAAAATGCTCTAATTAAACTTGAATTAAAAATACGGAAATCTCAATTAGATTTTAATTGTGTAAGCTATTTTTGAGATCATTAAATTTTAAACGTTTTTGTAAGGGTTAATTTAATTTAAAAAAAAACGGTGTGGTGTTAATTAAATAATTTTTCTACATCCACCCACATTTTTAAAAAAATTCCAAGCGAAGAACGGAATTACAGTCCACATGATGGTAATAGGATGGAGTGACGTTGTATGAAAAAAAAATTTCTTGTTTTAACAGTGTTATGCCTGTAATTAAAATTTGAACATAATCTAACATACTTAACTTTTTCATGTAATCTAATTAATGTTTATGACACAAACTAACATTTAGGTAAGGAGATCAATGTTTGCGTATATTAGTAATTTTAAAATAATAAAATTCGGCATCACTTACGGTGATAGGCCTATATAATCAAAATTTGAACATTATCTTAACATACAACTTTTTTATCTAATCTAAATACCTTTAATGACAAAAATGACATTATTTGCTAAACAAATACAAAAATTTTAATAGCACAGGTCAGGATTTTCAGATTCTTCGATAATATCAGGTTGATTACCATGTGGTAGGTCAATGTAAAACTTTTTTAGTTCTGGATCGGCAATCCATTGAGTTAACGTCACCAAATCTTTGTATTTCGCAATAGTGATAGGACGAATGTTTTCATGAGCCTGTGGCAGGGAGTTTGACAATATAAGGTTTTGTCTAGTAATCTTTTTAAGGTTAATTTCAGAGAACTCTTCGTCATGGAAACTGGTTTTATAATATAAAATACCATCTTTCTGCTTCCTTACCTGTAGCTACACACATTTTGAAATCAAAAACTGATCATTAGATGAATTTTTACGCCTTTGACTGAAATTCACGGACAATGATTTAATATCTTTAACATTCATAAGATTCATGTTGTGTTCTATTAATGGGTTCTGAGTTTTACAGATTTTAACAAACTGCTTCCAATCACATGGTACTACTACATCAAAACTAGATAGTTCTTTTTTCTTTCTCTCAATAACTGAATGAATCTGAATGTGTGTGAACCACGAAGTAAAAATTTGTGGTTGATTGTGACAAGTTCCGTGTTTTGTAATAACCAAAAGTAAAAATACAACAAAATAACGTTACGGTTTTTCCCCGAACAGTTATCAGACCATATTGTAATTTCTTCTGTGTTTTCTCGCTTGATTACGCTGGTCTTCAATTTCTTGAGGATTTGAAGTACAATGAAACTCCGCGATAGGGCATAGTACATTTAATGAATTAATTACAATGATTTATTTGACACTAGTTGTCGGGTACAGAGCTCAGAGCGTAATGTCGCGCCCGGCCAGTTCGTGACGATGAGAGACGTCACTATCGGACGCGTTCAAGAATTGAGATTAAACATCCTCCCCCCCCCCCCCCCCTCAAAGTCTTCAGGAATTTGAGGTGCTTCTGGTGTGGCTGAACTCGACAAAGGGCACAGGTTGTGGACGGCACGGCGCACAATGCCATTCGTCGTGTAGACATCTGCAACTCGTACAATTCCATCAGAACCAGGATGTAATTTATGTATTCGCACCATACGCCATTTCAAAGGTGGTACATTAGCCTCTTTTATAATTGCTAAATCCCCTTCCTGAAATCCCCGTTGATTGATCTGCCATTTGTACTTTTGTTGTAATTCGCTCAAGTATTCTTTTCGCCAGCGTTCCCAGAAGTATTGACGCAGTTTTTCAAGGCATCGGTACCTATCAAGTCTATTTAAATTAATGTCTAATAAGCTTTCCGATGGTAGCGATGTAAGTGGCCTGCCGATCAAGAAGTGCGCTGGTGTTAAAGGATTGAGGTCATTGGGGTCTGAGGAAAGCGGGGTTAATGGCCTAGAATTAAGGATTGCCTCAATTTGCGCAAATAAAGTAGATAACTCCTCAAAGGTAAGATGTTTGTCGCCTAATATTCTAGTTGCGTGGTACTTTGCAGATTTGACACCTGCCTCCCAAAGTCCGCCAAAATGCGGAGAATACGCAGGTGAAAATTTAAATTGTATGCATTCGTCAGCAGCAAAACCAGATATGCTTTCACAGTTCAATTTTAAAAAATTTGTAATTTCATTATTTGCACCGACAAAATTTTTACCATTGTCACAATATAATTTAAGAGGCTTTCCCCTTCGGGATATAAAACGTCTTAAACATAATATAAAAATATCGGTAGTTAGATCGCTTGCTACTTTACAAGGCCTTTGTAGTGAAACAAATAAATAAACATAAGTAACATTTTGTTATTTTGCAACCGCGACCTTTACGGTCAGTAATAAAAAATGGCCCAGCAAAGTCCACCCCGCTTATGTGAAAGGGAGGATTTGGAATGACTCTAGTAGCAGGCAAATTACCCATTACAGGATTAAAACACTTCGCCTTTATTATTTTACACAGCTAGCAGTTGTTGACAGTTGATCTTGCCAATACTCTACCTCTTAAAGGCCAAAATTTGTTTCTTATATCGGTAAGTAAAAATTGTGGTCCACAATGTAAAAGTTTTTTATGATAATGAACAAATAGCAATTTATAAAAGGCATTTTTCGTTTCTAATAAAATTGGATATTTTCTTTCGTATGCTTCATTAGAGTTTTGAGTACGGCCACCAACGCGAATTATTTCCCGTGCATCTAGAAATGACGCCAATAAGCGGGACTTAGGTGGTAAGTTTCCCTTAGTTTTTAAAACCTTAATTTCATCTGCAAAGCATTCGTTCTGATGTTGTTTTATTAAGATTTCTAAAGATGACTCTAATTCGCTGATTGTTAAGGGACCAGTGAATTTGTGTTGTTTATGTTGTAAATTGTGTATAAAACGTAGAACGTAAGCTAAACATCTTTGTAATGTTGTGAATCTTGAATATCTTTCAACATTTACTATCATAGACTTGCTAGGAGTTGAAGTAGTATTTGATGAACATTTAGATTGTCGTGCTGTTGTAGGTTGGAGTGTAGTTGTAGACTGTAGTGTAGTTGTAGATTGTAGTGTAGTTGTAGATTGTAGTGATTTAGTATAAGCTTTCCTTTCAGGTAAACAAGAAATATTTTTTATATTAACATTTTTAGGCCAATTACATGAATTCTCGGTTAAAAAACGACGGTCCTTGCCACCAAAGCGTGGCAGAATTAATTAATTTAGGGTTTAAACCACGTGAGGCTAGATCCGCTGGGTTTTTATCTCCAGGGACGTGCCTCCAAACGTCTGAACTAGTAAGTTCATTTATTTCACAAACGCGGTTTGAAACAAACGGTTTCAAATCGCATGGTTGAGAAGATAACCAACCTAAAACGACTGTTGAATCAGTCCAATGATAGACTGAACGAATTTTGTAACTAAGGGCCTTTAACACCTTAACACTTAATCGCGCCGAAAGCAGGGCACCACACAGTTCCAATCGAGGTATTGTCGTCGGTTTAACTGGAGCAACCTTAGTTTTCGCACAAAGTAATCTGACGAGAACATTACCTGAACTATCAACCGATCTAAGATAGATTGCAGATGCATATGCTGCTTGTGAAGCATCAGAATGTATGTAAGTCTATCACCACAGGTTTATTAATGAGAACGCATCTTGGTATTTCAATGAACGATACGCTGTTTAAATTATTTATAAAATTTTGCCATTTTGCCTTTAATACATTATCCACCGAATCATCCCAATCAAGTTTTGTCAACCATAATTTTTGTAGAATTATTTTAGGTATGATAGTACAAAGACTAAGCAAACCTAATGGATCGAATAATTTAGCCGAATTGGACAAAATCGTCCTTTTGGTTATATTTTGATCTAACTGAATGTTAACTGGGAATCGAAGAATGTCTTTACTTGGATCCCATTTAAGACCTAAAACGCTGGGTTGCGAAGTCAAATCTAAATTTTTTGGTAGCGATGTATTTGACTCACCTTGAAAGTGAATATTTGCATTAGTTCGCCATTTTCTTAAGGGAAAGCAGGCGGTACTGAGAACTGTAGTGATCGATTGGATTATATTTTGTAATTCACTTTCAGTCTCAGCACCAGAAAGAAAGTCGTCAACATAAAAGTCAGTCTTTATTAGCTGTGCTATTTTTTTATCTTTGCATTCCTTTGAAAGTTGCAATAGACAACGTGTACTCAGAAAGGGCGCCGATGCCACTCCATTTTGTAAATTGCTATATGTCACTGTATTTAATTGATATATTTTAATTTGCTGTGCTGGTTCATCACGCCATAAAATCATTTGCAAATTTCGTTTATTAGGATCTACCATGATTTGACGGTACATTTTTTCCACATCTGCTGTAACAACGTATTTATGTTGCCGATATCTTAGCAAAATGGAAAATAAGTCGTCCTGCACTACAGGGCCAACATGTTGTATATCGTTAAGTGAGATTCCGGTGAACGTTTTTGCAGAAGCATCAAAAACTACACGAAGCTTCGTAGTCTCACTATTTTCTCTAATCACAGCATGATGTGGGAGATAGCAACCGAATGGGGGCTTAGAAACATTGGTCATGTGTCCTAAACGCTCATATTCTTTAATAAAATGTTGATATTCTTGTTTGAATCTATCATTTTTGTTTAATTTTTTCTCAAGTTGTAAAAATCTTTTTTCCGCAATATTATATGAATTACCTAAAATTTCTACAGAATCCTTTAGAGGAATTTGTACACAAAATCTACCGTCGTCTTCACGGCAAGTAGTTTTATTAAATAACGTTTCGCAATAATTGTCCTTATTGTACGTAATATTAGGAACTTCTTCAAGTTCCCAGAACCTTGATAACTGTTTACGAACCTCTTGTGAAAAATTACATTGTATATTTGAATTGTTACTGTTAAAATAACCTTCTCCCATAGGGCCAGCAACTATCCAGCCCAATTGTGTCTCCAGTAAAATTGGCCTTTGAGGCCCCAAATTTATTCTATCCGTTCCAATCAGCGCCCAAAATATGTCAGCACCTAATAGTAAATCAATATCGGAAGGTTGATAAAACTTGTACATCATTTGGAATACATAATTTTTGATAATAAACTGTGGCATGAGGGAGATGCTCAGTAATTTTGGGAAGAACATAGCATTTAACTGATGTATTGAATGAATTATATATTGAACGTATCTATATTAAGCAATGTTCAGTGATGTTTAAAACAGTATTTCCTATGCCTGACACACATTTGTAACATTTCTTTATTTTATTAAAACCCATTTTCCTTTGAGCCTCTTCACTAATAAAAGATGATTGGCTGCCACAATCTAGTAAAGCCCTCAATATAAAAATCTTGTTATTGTTTGTCATCTTTACCAATGCAGTAGAAAGAAGAGCTTGATTTGTGGAGACAGCAGACATGGAAACAAGGGAGGAAGGGCTGGGTACATTGGATTCATCTGTAATATTAGGTAAGTTTGCTTCACTTGTTTTTGTAGAATTGTTATCATTAATAGATTTTGTTAGTTCTTGTAAATTTTGTTGTGGTGTAGTTTTGTTTTGTTGTTTCATAAGTTGTTGCATGCGTATATGTTGTGAAGAATATTGTTTATGTAATAGAGTATTATGTTTTTTCTTGCAAATTCTACAGCCACTCAGCCTGCACTGAAATGCTTGATGGCCGCTGCGAAAGCAGTTGCTACATAATTTCAAAAGGGAAACCTTAGAAATACGCTCTTCAACAGGTAAAGATTTAAATTTTAAACACTCATGTAGTTTATGACCTTGGTTACAGATTGCACACCGCTTGTCAGCAGATGACTGGGCAGAAGAAGTAAAAAATGAATTAGTTTTTGTTACACTGCAACGTCTTTCAATTTTGCATGACCTACTAGTATTCATAGTTTCCAAAACCATAGCGCGTTGACGAAGAAATGAATAAAACTCCTCTAAGCTAGGTGAAATTGTACTGCTTCTAAATTCTTCCCATTTCCTAGCAGTCGCACTGTCTAACCTTGTCGACGCCATATAAATAATAATTGTATCCAACTTGTCGGTGGGTTCACCTAAGGAATTTAAAGCACTTAGATTTTTCGATAACGTATCAATTAAATTGCGAATACCAGCCTCTGTATCTTTATGTAACGGTTGGATTGAAAATAGCCCCTTTATATGCTCATTTATCAATAAACGTTTATTATTATATCGCTCAAAAAAAAGTAGTTGCCAAGCGGTCGCATAATTTTTAGAAGATACATCATCATTCATCATCATTACAGCCTTTCACAAGTCCACTGCTGAACATAGGCCTCCCCCAAGTAATGCCACAAAGCACGGTCCTGAGCCACCTGCATCCATCGACTTCCTGCATGTCTTACCAGGTCGTCACTCCATCTAGTGGGGGGTCGCCCTACACTACGCCTACCGGTACGAGGCTGCCACTCGAGAACCTTTCTTCCCCATCGGTTATCGGTTCTTCGAGCTATATGGCCGGCCCATTGCCACTTCAGCTTACTAATCCGTTGGGCTATGTCGGTCACTCTGGTTTTACTACGGATATCCTCATTTCTGAGTCTATCACGCAGAGAAACTCCGAGCATAGCCCTCTCCATAGCTCGCTGAGCGACCTTAAGCGTCCTCATACGGCCAGCAGTGAAGGACCACGTCTCAGATCCATAAGTCATCACTGGCAACACGCACTGGTTGTACAATCTAGTTTTTAGAGATTGAGGTATACCTGACGAAAAGATATGTCGTAATTTCCCGAACGCTGCCCAGCCGAGTTGAATCCGTCGATTGACCTCTCGGTCGAAGTTGGACTTACCTAGTCGGACTATTTGTCCCAGGTAAACGTACTCGTCAACAACTTCGAGCATAGTGCTCCCAACAACTACCGGCATAGGTGTGACATGGACATTGAACATGATCTTTGTTTTGTGCATGTTCATCTTAAGACCTATCCGTTGGGAGGCACTATTGAGGTCATTGAGCATAGTGCTTAAGTCCTCCAGCGATTCTGCCATAAGGACTATATCGTCGGCAAATCGAAGGTGAGTGATGTACTCGCCATTGATGTCAATACCGTATCCTTTCCAGTCCAGTAGCTTGAAAACGTCTTCCAATGCAGCGGTGAAGAGTTTCGGGGATATAACGTCACCCTGTCTTACACCTCTCTGCAGTTGGATAGGTCTCGAGCTCTGGTTCTGTACTCGGATAGCCATCGTAGCCCTACTGTACAAACACTTCAGCACTTCGATATACCGACAGTCAAGTTGGCACCGCTGAAGGGACTGTAGCACCGCCCAAATTTCGACGGAATCAAAGGCTTTCTCATAGTCCACATACGCCAGGCAAAGTGGCAGATTGTACTCTTCAGTCTTCTGTACAATCTGCCGCAGGGTATGTATGTGGTCTATGGTACTGAAGCCTTTTCGGAAACCGGCTTGTTCGGGAGGCTGGAAGTCGTCAAGTCTGCGTGCGAGACGATTCGTAATGACTCTCGAAAACAGCACGTAGACGCGGCTCAGAAGGGAAATCGGTCTGTAGTTCTTTAAGAGAGCGTTGTCGCCTTTCTTAAAGAACAAGACCACCGCACTTCTGCTCCACGCCTCTGGAGTAGTGCCACCATGGAGGACGGAATTGAAGAGCTTCTGAAGGACTACAAGTACCGGTGTTCCACCCGCTTTCAGAAGCTCCGCTGTAATTCCATCCTCGCCTGGGGCCCTGCCGTTTTTAAGGTGCTGGAGAGCCATTCTAATCTCGCTTAGACTGACGTCCGGGATATCATCGGAATAGTGTCGGATAAGACTTGCTCTTGGATCGTTACTCACACTTGCGTGTGGCTCCAACGGTGATGTGTACAGCTGCCCATAGAACCTCTCAATCTCACTCAAAATCTCAGGTGTCCCGGAAACGATGTTGCCACACTCAGTCTTCAGCTTTGACAGTTGGCTCCTTCTGGCAGACAGATCTCTGGCAAAGACTTTGGAGCCCTGGTTCCGCTCGATCGCTTCTTTAATACGAGAAGTATTAAAGTTGCGTAAGTCTCGCCGCATGCACTTGGAGATCTATCTGTTCAGTTGCCTGTATGCTGTCAAATCTGTTGACGATTGCAGCCTCATCTCCCGTCTAACAGCCATGAGATTAAGAGTGTGATCGGAGAGTTTTTGTGTTCTTCTGCGGCGGGTCTTGCAGAACTTAGCTCCGACCGCATGGACAGTTTCCACGAGCTTGTCGTTCATATCGTCCACTGCATTGCAATCTTCTAGGCACTGGAAGCGGTTACGTAACTCGAGCTGAAAGGTTTCGGGATTCTGGATTAGAGCACGAGGGGGACGGAGCGTTGACTTCATTAGACGAGACCTCTCCAACTTAACGTTTAGGTTCAGTGTGCCTCTAACCATTCGGTGATCGCTGCCAGTTTTCACCCTTGCGATCACTGAGACATCACTGAACAGTTGGCGTCTGGTCGTCATAATGAAGTCAATCTCATTTTTTGTCGAACCGTCGGGGCTCGACCAGGTCCACTTCCTGTGGGGCCGCTTCTGGAAGAAAGAGTTCATCATAAAGAGTCCCTCTTTCTCCATAAAGTCGGCCAGCTGCTGGCCCCTTCGGTTCCGTTGCCCCACTCCAAATTTCCCTACCCTCAGCTCACCGCTTTCTCTTGTGCCTAGTTTTGCGTTGAAGTCTCCCATCAACACCGTGTAGTGGGTTTTGGAGGAATGTATGGCTCTGGAAATATCCTCATACATTTCCTCCACCTCCTCATCGGGGTGTGCCGAGGTTGGTGCGTAAACCTGAATGACCTTCAGCGAATACCGTTTGGTGATTCTGAGTATCAGGTACGCGACCCTCGTCGACACACTCCCAATCTTTACAACGTTGTTGACGAGAGACTTGTGGACGATAAATCCGACACCTCCTTGGGACAGATGGTCGCCCTCCCGGTGATAGAACAAGTTGCCGGACTCGAGGATTGCCGTGTCCTCCCCCTCTCTTCGGACCTCGGATAATCCAATAATATGCCAGCGCAACTTGTCTACCTCTTCTTTCAGCTCCAGTATCTTCTCGTCAGTCCTCAGGGTGCGTGCGTTATATGTTGCCAGGTCGAGTCGTCGTAGGTGGCAACCGAACCTCCACCGGAGATTCTTAGCACCCCCTGCCCCGCCGTTACCATGGTCGCCACCGTAGCCAGGAATAGCGGGGCCGCCGGGGACTGGGGGCCGTCTTTTTGTGTATTTGTTCATTGGGGGTATTTGCCGTAGTTGCCACGCTTGGCGAGCGGGTTGGCAACCGCAGTTTTTTATTACGTCACAGTTGTCATCAGGAAGATGCTGCTGCCCATCTCCTGCCTGTCTCCCTCTGTCGCCTCTTACGACACCCACGGGAAGATATGGGGTAGTGGATATTCTTAACCGCCACTACACGGCACGAAAGAAGATACAGTAACGGAGTTAATCACAGAAGAAGCATTACCCTCTTAATATGATTTAAGGTAGTGAAATTTAGTAATGTCGTCAATATTTTCATTATTGTGAATTAAGGATAAATATGTATCCCTAAAGGAAAGCCACTTATTTGGAGCGCCGTCAAAAGGTTGGATCTTTAAGGGTGGTAACTTTAAATTACTATAACTATTGCGTATTTGGTTGGATGAGGATTCAACCTTATTTGAATCTTCAAAAAATTCTAATAACGATTGAGCTTGAGCAATTAAATTAAAAAATAAATTATCTGTTGTCTCGCGTTCTTCCATTTGTTTACTTGTATCTTCATCCAACATCTCAATTTTTGACTGGACTTCCTCGAAGGTACATGAAAGGTCGCGTAATTTATTTAATCGAAGGTTCAATTCATGTATCTTCAATGTATCAGTTTCTTTACAATGCATTAACGGTGTTAAATATTTTTCAAATAGTGTAAGCCTAGCTCGAATATGACCTCTCTGTTTAATAAGTTCTTTTAATTCACTCATCATGACGGTGCAAATAACTTTCTACTAGTGAATACAAACAGGTAAATTTGTTTGCACTGAATATGCAATATAAACAATATAAATAGTGAATACGTTACGTTAGTTCAATGCAGCGACGAGTTAATAAACCGGTTTTGCAGCTGATGATTGCACGGCGATAGATATTGTTCTTGTCGGAATTAACAGCAAATCTTCCTTACCGGAATAACCCTGGAATAGTCGGCAACTATGTTTAATAATACAGTTCCTTAAAATCCTTTTAAATGGGGCCTTGGAGAATGAGCACAGATTGTACCACTGTATTTATCATGCAATATAATGTTTTATTCAATTGCAACCAAGAAATGAAATAAATAAAGGTTATAACTACCGTTTTAAAATTATGAACACTAGGTTAACTAGAAGTGCAATGTTTGCGTAAATGAAACGAAACTACTTATTTATTTTATTAAATTAACTTAAATTGGCGTTATACCTTAAATATGTGGCAGAGTATTTGTTAAATTAACGTAAAATGTAATTTTTAACCAGTAATAATTTGAGTGTTTTTATATTTTAAAGTTGACGGTAGTAAATAATTTTTGCCAAAGGCGTTGTCCACTTTACATAAACTACACAAATTGAAACAGGCAGGATTGATAAATATAAAGGAAAATTAAACGAACTTCCCTCGGAACAATGGCTGCAGCTGCTGGCTGGCGGATTCCTTGAGGTTGGGTTCGCCTTAGTTCGGTATAGTATTTAACCAAAATCTTCGATATACTAGTAATTTTCCTTGCGTTAAATCACGTCGGGGTCACCATATGATTACGCTGGTCTTCAATTTCTTGAGGATTTGAAGTACAATGAAACTCCGCGATAGGGCATAGTACATTTAATGAATTAATTACAATGATTTATTTGACACTAGTTGTCGGGTACAGAGCTCAGAGCGTAATGTCGCGCCCGGCCAGTTCGTGACGATGAGAGACGTCACTATCGGACGCGTTCAAGAATTGAGATTAAACATCGCTTGTAATTAAAAACTCATTCTATAATGCACGATCCGACTTCATTGGCACCTCTTCCTCCTTGTGTTTCATCCCACATCATGCAGTAAGATTTGTTATCAGTGTCATTATGGATTGTTTCATTGAATATCCACAGTTTTCTTAAATAGAAAGACTGACTATTTGTTAACAAGGGCGTTGCTAAACATTTTTGCATGTCCACCATAAGAGTTACTTTTTTTCCTTCCGATTCTTTAGCGATTTCTTTGTCTTCTCTTTTTAAAGCATACCTCTTATCAGCGTCTTCAATATGTTCTTTTCTTTGCTTCTCTATTTTTTCTCTTTCTTCGGGGTTAGTTTCGTGCTTCAATAATGATATGAACTTATCACAAGTGTCGCAAGTATCATTGCTAGGTAAGTAAAAGGACAAATTGAAATGCTCGTTGAAAATTTTTCTGTATAACCACTGCTTTGATATCATATTTTCTGGTACACCATCTTCTTTACATTTTTTTACGTATAGTTCGTACATTCTCGTTATATTTAAATCTGGTCCAAGATATTCGCGAGTTGTTTTTTCTCTCGAGTAATGACATATGTGACGTGGAAACATACAAGTATGACTTTTAATCCCTTCAATTACAGAATCGGGTGTTTTGTTTCCTGGAATATGCTTTCCTCGTTGATCAGGTTGCACTAAACTTGTAGCTTCCGAAATCTTTGATAGCGTAGTTGATATGAATTGTTCTGTAAGGCAAAACGTGTTTAGAAACATTTTTTGGCAAACCCGGGTACGTACATTACTAATAAACATATTATAAATTCTTGTTTTCTTGCGTCGGCTAACATTATTATTCTGGCGGCTACGAGGTCGCATCACGGCTATTAAGTCAATAGATGAAGCTACGAACTGTCTTCTTTGTTCCCAATTTGTGGTGGTTTTCCAAAATGACTCAAAGTGTTTTTTCCTATTATCATATGAAATTTTTTCAAAGCATTTTAATTTACAAGTATTCGGGCAAGCTTCCTTCATTTTCCTCTTCTCGATTATTTTTTTTGTTTTTGAAACTGCGCTAACATACCTTTCTCCCGCAAATCTTTTTGTTTTCGCTATTTCACGTTTCCAGTTTTTTTGATCACGTAAACGTTTTCTTGATTTTCTCTTGTTGTTTAAGTTTTCATCGACATTAGATTCAGACGAATCTGATGTTGAACTTATAACAGTCAATCGAGGATTTTTTCGGACGCGCGGGGAACGTGACCAGTTGCTACTTGAGTCTGCATCTGTCTCGTACGGGTCATTTTCTTGTGAATTCAAAAGAGAATGGCTACGTTCTCGGGAGTGCAAAACAGAAGGACTATCTTCTCGGCTTAATATGCTTACTGGCGACTCTCGTGTTAATTCTCTCAAGCAATATTGGAAGTTTTCTTCATTTGCATGGTTTTCAAAAAATTGCAGCTGTTCCTTTGTTAAAGGTGACGAACAGCGCTCTGTTCTAATTACTGTTTCTAAAAAAATATAAAGATTTGACTTCGTTAAGTATTATAATATAAGTATTACTAGATAGTTACTAAGTTTTAAAATTCATCACTACCTAATGATAAAGGTTTATCTGTTCACTTCCCTCACAAAATCTACTGAAAATAGTCGTAACTTGCAACTTCTTCCAATTTACCAATTGAAAGCAGTTAGGAGTTATGACTTTTTTTATTTTAACATGAATCAACAGGTTAGAAGATTACTGATAAATTTTTAAATAAATTCTATAAGAAGAACTTCATCCGCGTGCGGGACTCGAAACCGCGACCTGCAGCGTAAACAAATAATAAACATATTAGAAATACAAATGTATAATTTTATATATATATAACTGAAACTTAAAAAAAAATTGAAACTTACCAATTGAAACCGGTCTTAAAGTTTGCGAATTTAACTGCTTGTCTGTGGTAAGCGACTCTAAAAATACATAGGTATATTATTTGTAAGAAATGTATTATATATTAATACGAAAAAATAAAACATTACTTCTGAACTATCTAAACTTACCATCTGGAATCGGCTGCAGAAGCTGTAATATTTTCTCGTTCGATTACTGCACATTTTCGATGTTTTATTGTAAGCGCTACATAAAAATTGGCATACGGGTGCATTAGACGAACGCGAGAAGCGAAATAAAACATTGTATTTTTTTTTTGCGCCCGAAGCAATTAAAGGGCTAACCTGTACGTAGGGAGGCGGAAAATGCATTACGCATACCACGATAGCCGGTCTATCGTGGTTATGAGGGACTCACTGTCCTACCGGGGACCCTAAGTGATACCCTCTAAAAACCGCCTTTGGGGACAGGCAGCCGGCTGATTAAGCTCTATTGTGCCTTATCATGAGCGACCCTCTTTTGGGAAAAGAAGGCGTAGGCGGCTAAGAGCCGCTGAGGGAGTGCCTACGAAGGCAAATTAATGTTGCTTTATACAATAATTTAAACTAATTAGAGTTGGCCTGAGCCGCCAGGAGGCAGTTCAGGTCGTTTGACAGTTTATTAGGCGGGTCCGAGAGAGAGTTTCTCGGCCTGCGGACACGATAGCGAGAGGGGGGTGGGGCTGCATAAGAAGCCGCCTCACGAATTAAATTGTTTGGGTGCGACTCTGAGGCTTTGAAGAAGTTCTCAGAGAGTCCCGATGAAGGTCGGCATTACGGACGTACCAAGGTGCGTTCGCAGCTCGACGACAGAAGAGGTTCTGAAATATTTGGAGTTCATTTAAAATATTAGGGTTTGCGTGGGCAAAGACGGGGCCCGCGTAGGACATGACGGGTCGTATACAGACCTTATAAAGGGTTCGTTTGTTTCGAAGGGACATTTTACTGTGTCTGCCCAACATACTGTTGAGCCTACTCAGGTAAAACCATGCGTGACTGGTGACTCGTTTGACGTGGGGCCTAAAAGTGAGCCCTGTGTCTAGAGTGACACCTAAATATTTGGCGGTCGTATGCCAGGGGACAGGGGTCCCTAGCATACGTAGGCAAAACATTGTATCTCACGCGATCTATTTATAGGCAAACCGCGCCTAGCTTCGCGGCATCGATGCAGTTAGCGGTAGAATAATGTAACTCCGCACTTACAGTAAAATACACGTGATTGTGAAGACTATTTTTAGTTTATGGTCCTTTACCCTGTTATGCTTTAAAGATAGTTTGAGTTATACAGTATAATAAAATTTTAAATATTAAAAAGTACTTGGCTTTGCCCAGTTACTGTTTTTGTAAAGAGAGGAGCAAATAACATAGAATTGTGTAGAAACCTCAATTTCGTCGAAAATGGAGTTACAGTGTTATGCTTCTCAGGTACAGAAATTCTATTAGCACGGGATAAGTGTCTTATATTTAAAGTCAATTTATCTTTTCTTTATCAGCGCAATTGAATAAAATCTTCTGCCTCCGCAGGGCCTTAAAGTTTAATGTTTTCTTCGAAAAAGTTTAGTATGTTTGGGCTAAGATAAATAATAAATAAGAGTTAACTAGAGATTTTAAATGATTATCAATAAAATATCGAAAATACTTAGAGTGTAATTTAATAAAAAAAGTATAACAATATTCAATCCTATGTTTTAAAAAACAAATCGTCAATTTTCCTTAAAATCTCGAATTTTGTCATTTTCGTACGGGATTCCAATTTGGCTTTTATGGCTTTCAATCGTGATGAATCCTTACATTGAGATAAAACCGCTTCTGTCGTCAACTTCATAGCTCTCTCAAAAGTCTGTGTATGAAATGGGAGACGTAAAAACAAAAGTTCACCATCACCACTAGATTGAACTATTTTCTGAATTTCTTAGTCACTTAAGTATTTTATGATCGGCGATTCATTAACAGATCTCCAAATGCATGCGGCGAGACTTACGCAACTTTAATACTTCTCGTATTAAAGAAGCGATCGAGCGGAACCAGGGCTCCAAAGTCTTTGCCAGAGATCTGTCTGCCAGAAAGAGCCAACTGTCAAAGCTGAAGACTGAGTGTGGCAACATCGTTTCCGGGACACCTGAGATTTTGAGTGAGATTGAGAGGTTCTATGGGCAGCTGTACACATCATCGTTGGAGCCACACGCAAGTGTGAGTAACGATCCAAGAGCAAGTCTTATCCGACACTATTCCGATGATATCCCTGACGTCAGTCTAAGCGAGATTAGAATGGCTCTCCAGCACCTTAAAAACGGCAGGGCCCCAGGCGAGGATGGAATTACAGCGGAGCTTCTGAAAGCGGGTGGAACACCGGTACTTGTAGTCCTTCAGAAGCTCTTCAATTCCGTCCTCCATGGTGGCACTACTCCAGAGGCGTGGAGCAGAAGTGCGGTGGTCTTGTTCTTTAAGAAAGGCGACAACGCTCTCTTAAAGAACTACAGACCGATTTCCCTTCTGAGCCGCGTCTACGTGCTGTTTTCGAGAGTCATTACGAATCGTCTCGCACGCAGACTTGACGACTTCCAGCCTCCCGAACAAGCCGGTTTCCGAAAAGGCTTCAGTACCATAGACCACATACATACCCTGCGGCAGATTGTACAGAAGACTGAAGAGTACAATCTGCCACTTTGCCTGGCGTATGTGGACTATGAGAAAGCCTTTGATTCCGTCGAAATTTGGGCGGTGCTACAGTCCCTTCAGCGGTGCCAACTTGACTGTCGGTATATCGAAGTGCTGAAGTGTTTGTACAGTAGGGCTACGATGGCTATCCGAGTACAGAACCAGAGCTCGAAACCTATCCAACTGCAGAGAGGTGTAAGACAGGGTGACGTTATATCCCCGAAACTCTTCACCGCTGCATTGGAAGACGTTTTCAAGCTACTGGACTGGAAAGGATACGGTATTGACATCAATGGCGAGTACATCACTCACCTTCGATTTGCCGACGATATAGTCCTTATGGCAGAATCGCTGGAGGACTTAAGCACTATGCTCAATGACCTCAATAGTGCCTCCCAACGGATAGGTCTTAAGATGAACATGCACAAAACAAAGATCATGTTCAATGTCCATGTCACACCTATGCCGGTAGTTGTTGGGAGCACTATGCTCGAAGTTGTTGACGAGTACGTTTACCTGGGACAAATAGTCCGACTAGGTAAGTCCAACTTCGACCGAGAGGTCAATCGACGGATTCAACTCGGCTGGGCAGCGTTCGGGAAATTACGACATATCTTTTCGTCAGGTATACCTCAATCTCTAAAAACTAGATTGTACAACCAGTGCGTGTTGCCAGTGATGACTTATGGATCTGAGACGTGGTCCTTCACTGCTGGCCGTATGAGGACGCTTAAGGTCGCTCAGCGAGCAATGGAGAGGGCTATGCTCGGAGTTTCTCTGCGTGATAGACTCAGAAATGAGGATATCCGCAGTAAAACCAGAGTGACCGACATAGCCCAACGGATTAGTAAGCTGAAGTGGCAATGGGCCGGCCATATAGCTCGAAGAACCGATAACCGATGGGGAAGAAAGGTTCTCGAGTGGCAGCCTCGTACCGGTAGGCGTAGTGTAGGGCGACCCCCCACTAGATGGAGTGACGACCTGGTAAGACATGCAGGAAGTCGATGGATGCAGGTGGCTCAGGACCGTGCTTTGTGGCATTACTTGGGGGAGGCCTATGTTCAGCAGTGGACTTGTGAAAGGCTGTAATGATGATGATGATGATGATGATTCATTAACTATTACTAATGTGTTGCCAATTTATCATAGATATCCATAATGTTTTTCCCAAGCACAAAAAGTCCTTATAGAGTCAAAACTTTACCAAAACATTTTTTTCTTTTATTGAATACTAGCAGTGCCCACGACTTCGTTCGCATGAAATCAGTAGTTTTGCTGTAATAAGTGATGATTATTTATTTGCATATATTAATTGAATATATATATATATATATATATATATATATATATATATATATATATATATATATATATATATATATATATATATATATATATATATATATATAAATTAAATATATATCAATTAAATTATCGCGAAGACTTAGAAACATAATAATCTGAATAAAAAATGTTGTTAGTCGATCAATTAGACAAACAAACGAACCAATATACAAATAGGGTAAATTATAAAGTAAATAAACAACAAATTGACCGCAATTACGCAAACCCTAATTTGCTCTCGAATTTCTCTAGCCAATACTTAGACCATCACCAAATATTGATATAAAATAAAAAGTTTGAAATGAAAACTACAACCCAATACCTACATAAAACTAAGTGCCTACACTAACTAAATAAATGAAATTGCGTAAGTACCTGTCTGTATTTTGTCTCATCCTGCAAACAATTGAACTTGAAACTGCAAACTCAACCTAGGAAAGTTTTTTGACCTTTAAGTTGTAATGTTGGAAGGATGTCAATGAAAGAGAGACGTGTTTCTGTACTCAATACTTTAATTATAGTGCTCTTATTCTAAACTTAACACAAATATATATTGACGTAGGGCTGCACTACACTACACCTCCCACCGACAAAAAATAAAAAAAATTAAGCTATCCATATTTTTTTTCCAATCTTGAAAATAAATTCCTTAAATTATGCTAAAAAAATTAATATCATTATTAAAACAATAATCTAAGACATATCTAGGACGTAAAAATGCATAGTCACAGTAGTATAATTGGCATAATCAGACATAATTGTGTATAATATAAAATTATGTATTGATTTTCACGAAAATTTACAATATTATTTATTCGTATCCATAATAATTTTGTTATTATGCCTACCATTTATCTAGTCAGGACAGTAATAAAATATATAATATTCTCTTAATCTTCATGTTCTTTTATATTTCAATATTTTATTATTTTTCTTTCATATCTTTACTTCATTCTTAGTTAACCATTATTTATTTTCCATACCTAGCACTTTAGCTATTCATTCATACCTAGCACTTTAGCTATTCATTACATATTTGTGTCATTTCTTTCACGGACACGGCTCTCGTACATACATGATCAAGAATATGAGCAATATCACTTAATTCACTTCTTTTCATTACAACTCATGTAATTCATTATTTAATTGTACCATAACTTTCACGTATACTGCTCGCGTACATACATGATCAAGATAATAGACAATATTCCTATTTCAATTCAATATATAAAATTCCTATACAATTCATAATAAGTTATCATTTCCCTCATTTAAAATACATTAAAACTTATTTCGCATTTAATCGTCTCCGAACAACCTTAAAAAATTAATCGGTTATTAGGTTTTCCAAACACTCAGCTGATCAGGCCAATTGTATGTGGATATGCTAACCTCCGATAATTTTTCGTTCCTTTGATCACACCTACATACTGTCAATACTTTTTATTTATAATTATGTATTCCATATCTTATTCATAAATTTTCGTAGGTCTTTCACAAATTTATATTTTATAGTCTAGTATAATATTTAGTTACATTATTGTCAGTCAGGGATTAGGGCTCACAATATGTGCACAACAAATTTTAAATCAATTAATTATATACATTATGTAATGAGTTTCAAAATTGTATTAAACGAAGTAAATATTCTCATAATCCTCACAAGTAAGTACTTTTTAAAGTACTAAATTATAATAGTTTAAAATCTTTAAAAATAAAACATAATAAAATCGAAAATAAATTACTATATTGCATATTAAAATTAAGAGAACAAAGAAATAATAATGGGGACATAAGTCGTCATCACTACCATAACAACAGACAGATCAAAATACAAATTGTAATCTTAGCAGTGCTAGCGATTTGAGATACCTTTGTTTTAAATTCCAATGTACGTATACGGAAATGTTTGCGATTACATCGAACTATGACCACACGGTGTGATTCACACCTAATTTTAAGATAACAACAATATATTGTAACATGAATATACGTATTAATTTAACGTTGTTAGAAATATTATGATGTTAATTATAGCGTATACAAATAAAAATTTTAAATATCACTATAACAATTATGTAACAAAACATTAATTTATTTAAACATTGAGAAGAACAATTTTGATATCTATAGTCAATGTCAAAGTTTTAACAATGCATTAAAATTATATCGTGTGTAATGATATAATATCATTTTCAAAAGGTATAAAACTTTTATATAGGTATGTTAATAAACATCCATTATTTAAGTTATTTATAATTTCGAAAAGTCATTTTTTCGTGGCATGAAATTTACTTATAAAAAAAAGAAAACACTACTAGGTACACAGGTCAAGTTTGTTTCACGAAATATTTATTAACGTTGAAAAAGGCACTTTTATTTCAAACAGATAACATCATTTTTGGTTTCGTTGTCTTTTCTAAAGAAAAACATAAAAAGAATACTATTACATTAATAAATTTGTACTAATAGTGTATCGATATACTCTGGACTTTTCTTATAAGCAAAATATGAACCAAATATAGTTTAAAATGTACAAATTTTACATAAAAAAACATATGACGGAAAGAAATACAAGTAGAGTTATTGTAACGTATTAATGTGTCTAAATATGAGAAAAAAATATCTCGTAAATTCATGTACAATTGTGGTAAAACAAATACGCGCACAATACATACACACACAATACATTTTCGCGTAGTTGTGTAGATCTATCCCTATATGTACTTATTATATGTGTAACTGGTTAGTCGCATTTTGGGTAGCATTAATAGTCATAATACAGAAATGAAAAATAAATACCTATCCAACCCTATAGATTTAGATGGGGATCCCCTTATTATCTTGTATTGTTATCGATTATTAGGCCTTTTTTCATAATTCTTGTACGTACTTTCTTTTTTCTTCTTAATATTTTTGACCTTTAGCTAGCTCTCTTTCTCTCCATTCACTTATATATATTTATTAATTTATTAGATAGCGGGAATCGGAGTATTAATTCATTTCATTTCTATTTTATTTCGTGATATTTATCACGCGGGTACTTTATAAATATGGGCCCCCCATTTATTTGGGTATTATAATACATTTTCGTAACATTCATTTCATTTTATTGGTACATAAACTTTTCATCGTAATTATATCAAGGTAAAAGTGTACCTTGGGTTGTGCGCACAAACTTGAGGTCTACGTTTAAGTCATTTTCAAAGGACTCCAACAACTGTCACTGAGGAAAACTAAGTTCGCACCATGATCCAACGAAGGATGTGACCTCAATGTACCATTATTAAGGGTAACAAATTTAACCCGGCGAGCATGAGGTTAAAAAAAGTTACATAGAGAATGTGGCAGGGTGGGACATACCCATAATTTAATGTACCATATTTAAGTTCTTATTATTATTATTTTTACTTTAATGATTTTATTATGTAAAATAATGAATGATTTAATAGAATTAAATGAAACAAGTTCTTAATTGTGAAACTATTATTATATAATCATGTTTTCATAAACTTTATAATTAAAGAAACAAAAGTTTAAGGACTTACAAAAATTTATAATTCAACAAAAATATTATTCTTTGGAGTGTAAATCAACTTAAAGTTAAAACATAGTGAGATCCTCCTTGTAAAAAACTTATTATAATTTTTTTTTAATTAAAAATTATGATTAATCACCACTGTCGAGATCAGCACAATTTTCGCAAATAAATTTTGCGTGATCCATACACATGGGCTTGGCACAAGCATTTCAGGAATATTTGGTTTTTCTATCCTTCTCGTATGGACAATCCTGACATCTGACGTATCGCCTAGGTATATTCACATGTCTAGGCGAGGGCTCACCAAACTGTTTTATAATTTCCTGGCGGATGTAGCTTAGAGTATGCTTTTTTGACTTTCTTGAATGTAGGTGTTCGTAAATCACGAATTAAAAAAATATTAATCACGAAAAAAATAAAATTACGAATGAATTCCGTTCTCTTGATTGTGACGTTTTTGTTTGCTCGATATAAATATAATGCAAGCATTGATAGCTGCCATGTTCAAGACACCATAGAATAAAGTCGTAGCCCATGGTTTACTGTTGCGACTAACATAACACAGTATAAATGAATGAACAACCAATTAATATACTAAAATCATCAAAGAAAAAACTAATAAAATAATCATAATTCATGATCAAATCACTACGTAAAAAAAAAATACGTCAAAAATGAAGCAGGGTATAACATACCCGAGACAGGTTTGCCCACGAATATAACGGCCGGTGTCCCACCCCACACTGCGATCACGCCACTAACCCGCCCCACGCGCCCAGCTCTCCAGCTACTGAGCGAGTTAGAGTTTCCAGGCGAGGATTTTAAAAAATACACCACCTTGAAATTTTATCAGGGTGTGTGATACCCTGGCTCATGCTCGCCGGGTTAAGACTTCTCTGGTCCCTAACAGTACTAATATGAGTAAACTCATGTACATCACTTGTACTGAAGGCGTTGTTCCCTAGTACCCGAAACTCCTTATTTTATCATCCTATCCCGGAAGCATACCCTGCTTGAGGACTATATGCTTTACCAGTGATAGACGTTCCCGTATCTCTCTATCATTTATTTCTCAAGGTCATCATTTTTTTTCTCTTCATGAATCTTTGTATGTATCGGTTGCTTTTATATTCTTTAAATCTCATTCCATCTCCTTTCAATTAAGCATATCGGTTTATTAACATAACCAGAGTTTGGGTCCTAAACATTGGCTACGATAATATCCGATAGCCTAATTCCTTAATTCCAATTACTAGCAAAATTACTGCATAGTTCCTGATAATTTATCTAAATATCACTTATATCATCCTGCATACAATTAAATTCCTTTCTTTGCCGAAATCTGTCTTCAACTTTCACACATTCATATCAAAACCTCAACATTCTTCAAGAACAAAAAATTAACACAACCACAATTATTCATTGGTTGATCTAGCCGATTACAAATAGTTAAGCTAATGTTTTACTGTTCTTTTCAAATATAAGCACCATGCCAATATATTTGAACTCAACCTATACAATATACAATTTCCTTTCTATAATTTAACTTAACACTTTTTTTTTATTCTATCCTTTCTTTTACTTTTTTGTGCAAACAGTTCTTTGTTTCAGTTCCTAAACTGACATAGTAAGATACTATGTTATATAGTAAGGGTTGGCAACCCTACCTATAAAACCCAACGAACATTACAAGCCTAATTTTGTTACACCTTAATTAATTATATGTGTGAAATGTCCTGAATAAATGTTTCTTCTCTTCTTTCAAAGTGAACTAGTGATCAACAAAATCAAACTACTAGTAATTCACACTACTGTTAAAATAAATACAATGATTAATATACAACATGATCGATAGTGTACCTGTTAGAAATCTTTTAATTGCTTTTAATACTTCAAAGGCACAAATAATTGTTTTTTCCCCACTTCATAAACTTTATGTTTTGACATCATTAATTCACATCGCATTTTTTTGTCATATAAGTTGTTTAATATTTGTCTTAGTTTTAATAGTTCATAAGTCATTAGAGTTTAGAGCCATTACCTAAATTCAATAATCATATTATCTCAAAAAAAAAGTATCGAACTACTATACAGTTTTGTATTACAAAATAATAGTTTATTTTATCAAGTCTTTTTTATCAATTGAATACCGGATTTTAATCCTAGATAAAGTGAATGAAAAAGTATAAAATAAATATTTTGAAGGCAAATCAGGAGACAACAGTAGTGTATATTAGTGCATAATTCTGTATTAACTACGTGTAATATTCCGATGCCTTATATGCAAAAGATCACGTCAGCATTATTTAGAATTTGATGCGCAATGCTAATACAAAGAAAACATGATAATACATTTCGATGAATTCTTAAATAATACCTGTATAAAATATTGCAATTTTCATTATTAATAAAATATGTATGTTAATATTCTTTTGCATTATTAAGTCAAGATGCGTTTTAAATTAATATTATACATCGATCAATTTATATTTTACAAAATTTATTCATAAGTTGTCTTTTATCTGATAGCAATATAATAAAGTTCCTCTTTTTCATTCGTTATGTTAAATATTTTAGAACCAAATAGATAATTAAAGTAATCACGCTAAAATAATATGGGTGTGAATATACAAATAGCACTTGCGTTCTATTGAGAGTGTTCCATCTATTAAATGAACAAAATGAGTTAAAAAATACAAAATGGTAAAAATATATGATTGGTGACTAAAGTTATTATATTTTTAATTTTACTCCTTTAATTTTACTATCACCTTAAAAATATATTCATATAATTTGCATTTTATACAGTAATTATTTTGAAGATACAACAAGCATATTTTTTACATTACAGTCTCTATTAAAATATTTTTTTTTGTTTCTTGAAAATAAAATACTTCCTGTTTTATTGTACGTAATGGAGTACACGAAAAATTCAGTCCTCCTAAAAACTGGCCACTCAATTAAATTCATGATAATTTTAAATAAAAATATCTTCTTTTTGTTTTGCTTGGTTGTTACGAGTTTTTGAAAATTGTGTATATATCTTGATAATGTAAAATTTCCTATGTGAACACCATTGCGTATTTCAATTTAGATCTGCTCAACCAATATTCTTCTTATCTGGAGTGAAAAAGTTATTTCTCTCATCTTCTTTTCTCCTTTTTGATGCCTCTTTGCCTTTTGGTTTTATACTTCCTATGTTTTAATTTTATTTTATAAATATTTATTCACAATGATATTACTTTTTGATGGCTGGCTCTACACGACTTTTTAATTAATTTTCTCAATCCGGGAATGTGCCATAACTTTTAGTTTAACAATTTTTTTATGTATTTGTTATAGCTTTATTATCGGTGGCCAGCCAATGCACGCGGCGAGCGGAGTCGTGCGCGCACCGATTGGCAGGGTCGCCATGTAATGTTGGACGAATGTCAATGAAAGAGAGACGTGTTTCTCTACTCAATACTTTAATTATACTGCTCTTATTCTAAACTTAACACAAATATATATTGACGTAGGGCTGCACTACACTACAAAGTAATAGTTGTCATCGGGTTTAAAATTAGTTAGAATTTCTATCAAAAATTTTTCAGTGCAGCCCGTAGTCAACAGTTTTGCAGTGTTTCATCCCTATGCTTCAGAAAACACGTAAAGCCGTTTTATCTGTATATCAGATACACACACAATATTTTTGTCAGATTACTGACTTGGACACAATGACAAATAGACAATTTTAAATATTTTGGATATTATAATAATGATAGGGGATTTCTTAAAGTTCTATAATAGGTATTATTCATCATAATTATCATAATATTGTTTTACTAATTTCATAACCACCATGCAATTAAAAACCATTTTTCCGTGCAAACCATCCTGGTTTTAACACTTTAACATCCATAAAATTTCCATGCAGTCGCATGCGCCTGGGAAATCCCGAGCGGTCGCATTTGACCGCACCCACCCACAGCACTTTGAATTATTAAAACTTATATTTAGAGACCACTTTTCTATGCAGAAGTCAGACATTATAAAATCTATACAAAATTCTCTATCCTGTGCTCTAAACAAAAGTCAGGTTTTACTTCATTACAAAAAGATTTTATTGTATTTGGATTACAAAAAAAAAACATATAAAGCGGATGTCGGCAGCGTGAAAATCACAAATATTTCTATATATTACTTGAAATTCTTTACGTAAAAAGATAAAATATATTTACACAAAAATTTTATAATAAAATACTATACCAAAACACTAATGAAACACTAGAAACAAACCAAAAATCAACACAACAACATCCAAATGAAAACGGCGTACGTAATGAACGTAGAATATAAATTAATATCCATAGACTAGCTGTTTTTTTATTCCACTAGACGACAGAAAATTTCATATTTATTCTATAACGTCAGACTTTTTAATAGAAAAGTAGTATCCAAACATGTATTAGGGGTAAGTACTTATGGGTTAAATTGCTGTGGGTGGGTGCGGTCAAATTTGACCTCTTGAAATTTGACGGAATATCGAAGCGGTCAAATTTTAACTCCGCTAAATGAGCCACTGTCCAGCAGTTGTATGTTTATATGCAGTAATTATTTGGAGAAAATTACTCCCTAGAGATATGACATATTAATGTGGCATAATGGCTCGGGAAAAACTGCGGTTGCCAACCCGCTCGCCAAGCGTGGCTACAATGGCAAATATCCCCCCATGAGCAACGACGCAAACAAACGGCCCCCAGTCCCCGGCGTCCCCGCTATTCCTGGCTACGGTGGCGACAATGGTTACGGCGGGCCAGGGGGTGCTAAGAATCTCCGGTGGAGGTTCGGTTGCTACCTACGACGACTCGACCTGGCAACGTATAACGCACGCACCCTGGGGACTGACGAGAAGATACTGGAGCTGGAAGAAGAGGTAGACAAGTTGCGCTGGCATATTATTGGATTATCTGACGTCCGAAGAGAGGGGGAGGACACGGTAATCCTCGAGTCCGGCAACTTGTCCCATCACCGGGAGGGTGACTATCTGTCCCACGGGGTTGTCTGATTTATCGTCCACAAGTCTCTCGTAAACAACGTTGTAAAGATTGGGAGTGTGTCGACGAGGGTCGCGTACCTGATACTCAGAATCACCAAACGGTATTCGCTGAACGTCATACAGGTCTACGCACCAACCTCGGCACATCCCGATGAGGAGGTGGAGGAAATGTATGAGGATGTTTCTAGAGCCATGCATTCCTCCAAAACCCACTATACGGTGTTGATGGGAGACTTCAACGCAAAACTGGGCACAAGAGAAAGCGGTGAGCTGAAGTAAGGGAAATTTGGAATAGGGCAACGGAACCGTAGGGGCCAGCAGCTGGCTGGCTTTATGGAGAAAGAGGGATTCTTTATGGTGAACTCTTTCTTCCAGAAGCGGCTCCACAGGAAATGGACCAGGTCGAGCCCCGAAGGTTCGACAAAAAATTAGATTGACTTCATTATGACGACCAGACGCCAACGACAACAAAGGATGAGAACCGGCAGAGATCACCGAATGGTTAGAGACACACTGAACCCAAACGTTAAGTTGGAGAGGTCTCGCCTTATGACGTCAACGCTCCGTCCCCCTCGTGCTCTAATCCAGAATCCCGAAACCTTTCAGCTCGAGTTACGCAACCGCTTTCAGTGCCTAGAAGATTGCAATGCAGTGGACGATATGAATGACAAGCTCGTGGAAACTGTCCATGCGGTTGGAGCTAAGTTCTGCAAGACCCGCCGCAGAAGAACACAAAAACTCTCCAATCACACTCTTAATCTCATAGCTGTTATACGGGAGATGAGGCTGCAATCGTCAACAGATTTGAACAGCATACAGGCAACTGAACAGACAGATCTCCAAATGCATGCGGCGAGACTTACGCAACTTTAATACTGCTCGTATTAAAGATGCTATCGAGTGAAACCAGGGCTCCAAAGTCTTTGCCAGAGACCTGCCTGCCAGTAAGAGCCAACTGTCAAATCTGAAGACTGAGTGTGGCAGCATCGTTTCCAGGACACCTGAGATTTTGAGTGAGATTGAGAGGTTCTTTGGGCAGCTGTACAAATCATCGTTGGAGCCACACGCAAGTGTGAGTAACGATTCAAGAGCAAGTCTTACCCGACACTATTCCGATGATATCCCAAACGTCAGTCTGAGCGAGATTAGAATGGGTCTCCAGCAACTTAAAAACGGCGGAGCCCCAGGCGAGGATGGAATTACAGCGGAGCTTCTGAAAGCGCGTGGAACACCGGTACTTAAAGTCCTTCAGAAGCTCTTCAATTCCGTCCTCCATGGTGGCACTACACCGGGGGCGTGGAGCAGAAGTGCGGTGGTCTTGTTCTTTAAGAAAGGCGACAACGCTCTCTTGAAGAACTACAGACCGATTTCCCTTCTGAGCCGCATCTACGTGCTGTTTTTGAGAGTCATTATGAATCGTCTCGCACGCAGTCTCGACGACTTCCAGCCTTCCGAACAAGTCGGTTTCCGAAAAGGCTTCAGTATCACAGACCACATACATACCCTGCGGAAGATTGTACAGAAGACCGAAGAGTACAATCTGCCACTTTGCCTGGCGTATGTGGACTATGAGAAAGCCTTTGATTCCGTCGAAATTCGGGCGGTTCTACAGTCCCTTCAGCGGTGCCAAGTTGACTGTCGGTATATCAAAGTGCTGAAGTGTTTGCACAGTAGGGCTACAGTAGCTATCCGATTACAGAACCAGAGTTCTAAACCTATCCAACTGCAGAAAGGGTGTAAGACAGGGTGACGTTATATCCCCGAAATTCTTCAACGCTGCGTTGGAAGACGTTTTCAAGCTTCTGGACTGGAAAGGATACGGTATTAACATCAATGACCAGTACATCACTCACCTTCGATTTGCCAACGATATAGTCCTTATGGCAGAATTGCTGGAGGACCTAAGCACTGCGCTCAATGACCTCAATGGTGTCTCCCAACGGATAGGTCTTAAGATGAACATGGACAAAACAAAGATCATGTTTAATGTCCATGTCACACCTATGCCGGAAGTTGTTGGGAGCACTATGCTCGAAGTTGTTGACGAGTACGTTTACCTGGGACAAATATTCCGACTAGGTAAGTCCAACTTCGACCGAAAGGCCAATCGACGGATTGAACTCGGCGGTGCAGCGTTCGGGAAATTACGACACATCTTCTCGTCAGGTATACCTCAATATCTGAAAACTAAAGTGTACAACCAGTGCGTGTTGCCAGTGATGACTTACGGATTTGAGACGTGGTCCTTCACTGCTGGTCGTATGAGGACGCTCAAGGTTGCTCAGCGAGCTATGGAGAGAGCTATGCTCGGAGTTTCTCTGCGTGATAGACTCAGAAATGAGGATATCCGCAGTAAAACCAGAGTGACCGATATAGCCCAACGGATTAGTAAGCTGAAGTAGCAATGGGTTGGCCATATAGCACGAAGAACCGATAACCAATGGGAAGGAAAGGTTCTCGAGTGGCAGCCTCGTACCGGTAGGCGTAATGTAGGGCGACCCCCCACTAGATGGAGTGACGACCTGATAAGACATGCAGGAAGTCGATGGATGCAGGTGGCTCAGGACCGTGCTTTGTGGCATTGCTTGCGAGAGGCCTACGTTCAGCAATGGACTTGTGAAGCGCTGTAATGATGATGATGATAATGAATGGCTCGGGTTGATTTTCTGCACGAAACAAATATAATGGATGTGTCATATATGTAAATAATATGTTAAATATTTTCCTAATACACAAGGAATTACTAGTGCTTAAAACAGTTATAAACATGGAATTAAAATTAATACAACTTATAACATTGACGAAAATATAAGCCGCTGAAATAGAGCTCATTAAAGTTACTTTTTTAAAAACGTAAATATTACCCTCGTTGAGTAGAGTTAACTTTAAATTTTTGAAAATTGTACAGGTTTATGCAAAATGGATCATTAACAATGCAAGCTTATTATTAGCTAACGAAGCTTGAACGGTAAAAGCGTAACATGGAACAGGCATAACCTCTCAGTTATTATTGAAAATTTATTTTGCATTACTTGTGTTGAGTTCCATCTATTTTGATCCGGATTATTTATATAATATGCTACGGTTTTTATCATACAATAATAAGTTATTATCCGTCACTTAATATTGATTTTATTTTAAGTTCCTTAGCATAATGTCCGTCAGACCAAATTTCGGACAGAGTTGCCAGTCTCAACGGAGACCAGCCACCTGTGTAGGACAGCAGTTTAGTGCAGTGAGTGTGTACGCTAGCACAAGTTACAAAATCCAACATGATCGCAGATAGATCAAGGGAATGACCATCGACTTTTCGTGCTCTCTAAAACTCCGAATCTGCTACTGGGAATTTCTTGACAGGAATACCTAATAAGAATTTCGTGACAAAAATACCCAATAACTAAACTTGGCTAAGCTTGGAAACCTCATGATTAGCAGAGTTGAGTTTGTAAAACGTTGATGCTGTGCGTAAGCTGATTGAGGAAGATCGACATGTGACATACTGCAAAATTCAGGCAACTTTAGACATTTGCATGAGTCAAATATAAATAATCTTGTATGAACAATTAGGTGTAATAAGTTGTTTTCCCGATGGATACCGCATTCGCTCTGTGAAGAGCAAAAAGCGGCTCGCGTTACTTGGTGCGTCAGAACTCTCGAAAGATTCCACGCAGGATCCTCCAATGCTGTATGCGACATCGAATCTGGTGACGAATCCCGGATATACACGTACGAACCCGAAACGAAAAACCAGTCACGAGTTTGGGTGTTCGAAAACGAGTTGAAGCCAACAAAAATTGTTCGTTCACGGAGTGTTGCAAAAAAAATGGTGGCCACGTTTGGCTCCAAAACTGGCCATGTTACGATTATTCCTCTAGAGGGACAAAGAACGGTTAATGCAGAATGGTATGCTATCATTTGTTTGCCACAGGTCATTTCTGAACTCCGTAAAGAGAACTGCAACCGCCGCATCGTCCTCCATCACGACAGTGCGAGTTCTCACACCGCACACAGAAGAAAAAAGTTTTTAGAGCAAGAAAACATAGAATTATTATACTATCCGCCATACAGCCCCGACTTTAGCCCTAATCATTTCTATACTTTCCCTAAAATAGAGAATAAATTGCGTGGACAGAAATTTTCATCACCTGAAGAAGCTGTGGACGCCTACAAAACGGCCATTTTGGAGACCCCAACTTCCGAATGGAATGGTTGTAATGGTTGAAAAATATGTCAAATTTCGCGGAGAATACTTCGAAAAGCAATAAATACATTTTTAAATAGTAATGTTGTGTCACTTCCTTGATTCCCGAAATTTTCAGTGCCACCCTCGTATGGTGGGATTGGAAGGGCATCTTTTATTATGAGCTTTTACCATTGGGTAAAACTATCAATTCGAATCTCTATTGCCATCAATCAATGAGACTCAAGCAAGAAATTGATTAAAAAACCGCCGGAATTTATCAACAGAAAATGAGTGGTCTTTCATCATGATAACGTCAGACCACTTATATTATACCACTTATACTTTACCATGGAAATCTGCATAATATGTACCAGCTTTCATGGGATAGTTGAAACCATGACAAAGTTTTCATCTCAAACATATATATCTAACATTCATTTCTAAAAATACATAGATTCATCAAAAATTGTTACATTTGTGATGCAAAGTATCAACCAAGCCTCTTATGTAGCCGTATGTAAGCCAATGTATATATCGCCTGCTGCTCAAAGCTCTTTGCGGATGTAGTAATCTTCATTATTTGCGTCATAATCTTAAATCGATTTTAGTACACGAACTACGTGCATCATTAGGCTTCGTTAGTCATATTTGAATTTCAAGGCAAAGCCATTCTAAATTCTATGAAAAGGAGAAATATTTTAATAATCATTTTATACGATCTTACAAGAGGATTTGTAGAGCGAGCAACTCAGAAAATTGTTAATTGCAATTTTAAGTGCTGATTTATATACTTTCTGCTCTGTGGTAAAGAAAAACGTCGTGAGGAAATCAGCATTTTTGAGAAAAAAATTTATTTCGAAGACATATGAAGTCCACCAATACGCATTGGGGCAGCGCGACGGACATTTCCTTGCTCTAAAAACCCTCCCAGAAAAAAATGGGTGGAAAATCAATGAGAGAGAACCTGTGCCCAGCAGTGAGACGTATGTATTCAGAAACATTACTTTAGTATACGGTTTCCGACGGTACATGTACCCACAAAGCTCACATTTAATCCAGATACATAATAAGTTGAGCTAACACGAAAAGATTCATGATAATATTCCGAACGGCATCCTTATCATATAACTCGTTAAATCTCTGCGGGACATTAGCTTAGACTTATGGTGATTTATCTTACAGTGAAGACTGGATTTTCTGTATGGACTTTAAAGCCCTAACAATTTTGGACTTTTATGAACATTTAATTTCCCTCCCGTCACACTTGCAATTCAATTGTATGAATTTTCTAAAACTTAAATCGTTTTTTATAGAAGTAGAGTATAGTAGTCATACAGTGCACGTGTGAGTGACTGGATGCTGTGGTCCACAGACATTTAAATTTATCCCCTATTTAGAATTAAAATAAAATTGCGCTTTTACACCTCAGGAATAAAAGGGAATGCATCCTTACCACTAAAAAATTCTTTAATTTTCACGCTATTACACAGTGGTGTCTTTACCAAGAATATAATAAAAAGAATTTTTGTTTAGTCTAAAAATAAAATTAATAATGGTACCTTTCAATTATTAATTCACGGTTAAACGATTTAACCATGAAACTCCTCTATTTTACTGGCAGCGAGGCCGAACGGTCTGATTGAAAAACGGACTTGGTCCTCAGGTGTAACACGCAACTGAATTTTGATCATCAATTTACGACATATTCGGGTGTCTATATATCATAGCATCCACGATGAATGAATTTGGCTGTGCTCAACTGTTCGCTGAAGTTGCCATTTACATTTACTAAAATTTTAATATTTTGACCCTTCTAAGTGGATGTAGGAATACCAAAATCTGTGTTCCAAAAACAAAAAAACCTAGAGCAATCACATTGGACCAAGGCTATTATATTATATATAAGGACGAAATGCCTGATATTAATCTCAGCGCAACAACCTACATTGATACGATAAATTGGCAACACAACATTACTGAACTGCCGATCTTGAAACACTTAAATGACCAAGAAATTCAGAAAATGATTCAATGTGGTAGTGAGGGTGAACTTTTGTTTTTACGTCTCCCAAGTCAGACCTGTGTTGCAAGCTGTTGACCAGGCTGTTGAGCAAGCTGTGAAGTTGATGACAGAGGCGGCCATTTCACAATGTAAGGATTCATCACTATAGGGGGCCATAAAAACCAAATTGGAATCCCGTAACAAAATGCCAAAATTCGAGACGAAGAGAGATTTTAAGGCAAATAAATATATGATTAATTTTTTTTCCATTTTTATTTAATTACATTGCAAGTATTCCAATCTACACTAATATTATAAAGAGGAAAGATTTGTTTGTTTGTTTGAATTGAATAGGCTCTGAAACTACTGAACCGATTTGAAAAATTCTTTCACCATTAGAGCCCTACATTATTCCTGATGAACATAGGCGATAGAACGTTTTCAAAAAATTTAGGGATCCGTATGAAAACTTCGTTAATGTAACCCAAGGTGTGAAAAAAATACCAAAAAAACCTTATATCGCGTACGCTGCGGAAACCATTGACAATAGAGCAAAGTGATGTGCTACAGTTTTATGGAGGACATCAATATCTACATAAAAGTCTGCAATACCATATGTCTAACTATTATAGTTGTCTCACAATAACTACTTTCATGTCGCGTGTCATATCATGTCGCGCGGCAGAGACGCGTGATATACGCGGGTAAAACCGCGGGGTACAGCTAGTTAATTATATAATTAAGTTTCATTTATAATTACTAGTTAAGTCTTATTTATTATTTATCCTATCCCAAACATACTAAACTTTTTCGGTAAAACTTTAAACTTTATGGCCCCGCCAGAAGCAGAAGATGTTATTCAATTGAGCTGAAAAAAAGAAAATTGACTTTAAAAATTAGGCACTAATCCTGCGCTATTGTAATTTAAAATATAAAAAAAATCATACAACCGCGTTCCACCCTAGTAGATATACAATCCATAGATGGCGCAATGGAGAGTGACACATGCTTATTTAATTTCAGTTACTAATTTTAGACAAATAGGTACAAATGTATAGTGGATTTAGTTAATAGCATTTCGCGCTAATTTTAATCGAAATGAACTTTGTATTGGATATAGTTACAACTGTGCTTTTAGTATTAGAATTTTTTAGCTCGTTGAAGGAATAAAAGTAAGATAATATTAATAATTATAACAGTCTGTATACATTCTAATTTTGGAAATAAGCCTACCTTTATTACAAAATTTTTTTTTTGCCAGGAATTCCATTTTACTCATCAACATTGACAACGTATCAGAATTTTGATTCTTAATCGAGGATAGATGTAGATGTTTATGGGCCACAGCATCCACTTACCATCAAGTGGACTGTGTGCTCGTTTGACACCCTTATTCTATAAAAAGAATGGAACAAGTATTTTTAGGCCACAGAACTGAACATCAGGAAGACTTTGTGCTTGTCACCCATTCCTGTATAAAAACTTCGAGGTAAATAACTATTGTAAAAACAATAGCTTACTTTTGAGTTTCTTTCCGCTTTTTTTTTCGCATAGATGTTTCGCAGTATCTATTTATTGAAGCGATGGCGTAGCTTTTTACTTTTAAATTAGTATTTTATAAAGACCAATTTTGTCTGTTACCAACTGTTACCAGCAGATTGCAGTGAGTAAAATATAAGAGATTTATTTTATATAAAGATTATTTGTATGTCAAGTGCACTCATTAACATATTTACCACCATAGGCGATAATTCGTTAGTTACGTATTATTATGAGCAGCAGTATCTTCCTAATAACAATCCAATATCATAAAAACTCTGCGGTTGGCAACCCGGCTGCCAAGCGCACTGCTATGCGACAATATATGGGGAGGCCTATGTTTAACAGTGGACTTTTATATGCTGTAATAATTAACTATTGTGTAACACCTGTTTTGGTTTTTAATTAATGAGAAATTATTTGTTAAAAAATTACTTGAAACAAATCTTTATTTTGTTTTTTTAAATATTTTTGTACTATGCTCTACTGAAGCAATTGAAAAATATTTCAACTAATAAGACCAAAGCACTGTAGATAACTGGTACTAGTAGTCTGGCAGTACTTAGTATACTGGTTTTAGTGTCAAAAGTTCGTTATTTTTTTTAAATTATAGGATAGGCACTGAATATTAATCACACAGATTAAAATATAGTTTTGCCTGTCTTTTTTCTTCGTTTTCAAAAAAAACATAAAAATACAGTACAAGTAAGGTACAAGTGGTGGATGTAAATCACACTATTTTCCAAATTATAAAAAGTACTCAACATCAATGATGACACTCTTTTCATCCTATATTCTGATATAACATTTCAAATTTTCAATAATTTTCATTGGTTTACATAAAAGTTACAAGTTCTTGAATCCTTAAAACGCTCTCTTGTAAAGTTCTATTTTTACACTTGGACGGGGAACTTCTATTGTAAGAAGGGATTTGCATAGTCGCCTATAAGATATAAGATGATGGATTTATTTTACACTGTGGCCGCACAGCAAATATAATATATTTGTTAATAGCGCTTATTTTGTAACTATCAAAATCGGTAAGGTTAAGGCAATAGGATACTCAGACATGCAAATTTGCTTACGATCTTTTCCATCGCTCCCAAGCACGGGGTTAATGATATGAAATACAAACCGATCCGCTCGCGTACTGTAAAATTTACGGACAGTGCTTTTAGAGTGCCTACCCATAAATAAGCACTAGATAGACAAAAAAAGATGTCATTCTGATGAAAAAATAATATTGCTACACTATTTATTCGCGTTTGGGACGGAACATTAGGCCGGAGTAGAAATAACAGTTATTACGTTCCTGATGGCGGCTTGTCTTCGCTACGAGTATTAATAATTCATAGCCGCTTGACTCGACATGCTAATTACTTTACGGAATAGGACAGGTGTAACACAAAAATATAATTAAGCAATTGTAAATTAATGTGATTTATTTCTAACTAGAGACCCTAATCGGCGTCGCTTGGATAGGATCCAATGTAGTTTATACGTAGTAGAGCCATTCTGCAATTATATTAGAGGTATAGTCGTAGCACGAATGGGTCGGCCCGACCGGGGAAGGATCATGCTCTCACAGAATACCAGCGTAAAATAGTTGCTAAATGCTGCTGTGTTTCGTATAAACACAGCAGCATTTAGCAACTATGGCGAGTGTAGAGGACCGGAGACCCTTTTTACTGGAAATGAGGAATTCCATCTAAGTCCTCATGGGTGATAACGCATCTGCATTTTGATTCGTAAACGAGGATAGATGTAGATGTCTATGGGCCACAGCAACCACTTACCATCAGGTGGAGTGTGTGCTCGTTTGTCACCCTATTTTACAAAAAAAGTGTGGTGTTACTAAATCAAAACTTATTTATTTTATAATATACGATATTGCCTAGATCACTCCTTGCATTTCTCTCTATCAGGTCGTCTCGTCTCTATCGTCAGGTCTCTATCAGACAGACAGATCTACAAACAGACGGATCGAAAGCAATTTAAAACAGTGTCAGTTGTAAGTAGTGTATATATATATATATATATATATATATATATATATATATATATATATATATATATATATATGTATATATATATATATATATATATATATATATATATATATATATATATATATATATATATATATTAAATCAAAATTTATAGGATAATGTATAGGTATTTACTATTGGATGAACTATGTCGTCGTTTATCACCTTATTCGATAGAAGTAAGCAATTAGCAAAAGGAGTAACATAAATAATTTTACTAACAAAACGCCTGTATAGTATTAACAAAGTATTTCCAATATTCAGATCAATTTAATCGAATGAACCTGTGCTGACGCTTCGCAGCCTTTTGACCTAAATTTTCACAGTTTCCGAGCTCTATTTACCACTTCTGTTTATGATAAATGCCGTAGTTTCAGGAAAAAGCTCTTCAATTTATCTTATGCGCCGTACTATAAATAATAATTCACATATATAAACTGGTAAAGATTTGAAGCAGTCTTATATTTATTCCACGGCAGCGATATATTTATGGCGCAGGAATGTTAAATAGTATTGAGTGATATTTTTGGTGCTGTTACTCGACTACTGGACTGGTGCTGATACTAGGTACTAGTGCTCGCAGCACTTCCCCTTTCTCTAGGAATCAACCTGCATAGGTACCATACTCGTATTTCTACCGACAAAAAACAGTGCCTGCATGCTGTATTTCATCCTAAATGGCATAGAGAGCCAGTATAATTACAGGCCTTGAACGAATTAATTCATTCAAGTTACAGGCATTCAGTTTAAGTCTTTAAATGTGACAAGACATCATCTAGGTCATAAGATCCTTGTACTATACAAGCCATAAGTAATTACTACTGTAAGTTCGTTTGTTACTTCAGTTATAAGAGTAAAACAAAAAAAAAGATTGTTCGTTAAATATAAAGCTAAATTATTTAGAAGTAAGATAACATTAAATTTATATAAGAGGTTACCAAAATCTCCTAAGGAAATGGCTCGTAGAAAGATAAGCGCCACCTTGTGTATGATAAACACTTTATTTTTGTTTCATCAGATGATGTCATCGTGGATAAATTTAGTTCCGACGTTTAAGAAGCATATGTACTGACGGCTTTTTAATTGGTAAGTTGAAATATTAAAACTGTTGGTAGTTGTAGACTGATTGACATGTAAGCATTCAAAGAGGAAATAGCAATCTGCTTCTCATATCATATTCGACTTTTACTATATTATGAGTTACTATCTGGTTGAACACGGGGCTGACCGTCCGAAAAGTGAATATTATTCATTATTTCTAGCATTGCCAATGCAACTATATTACTAAAGTGACACGAACTTTAGTCGTATAGTGGGGTTTAAAAGAATCAATCACCTCATTTGAAACTTTAGGTGGACTAAAGCAATAATATAATAATAAATATTTGATATGATAGTCTCAGAGATTTGATCCATTGTAGTCATCTTGGAGGACATCCTAATTTAATAGAATGAGAATTAAAAAATGCTTGCTTGCTTGCTTATCTTCACCCACAATCCCTAACGGGGTAGCCAGAGAGAACAGATCGCCAAGTGTCACGATCCTTACATACCTCTTTCGCTTCTTTGCAGGTTCATTAACTTCTTCATACATGCACGTCTAGGTATCCGAGTACTCTTGACCTTCCCCTCTTCGAGCAATTTGCTCACATGGTTTTAATATTTTCTTTCGCTCTATATATTTTCTTCACCATTCGGTCTTCACTCATTCGTTCAACGTGCCCAAACCATTGGAGTACGCCCCTATCTTTACAGTGGTAGAGCCATGCGGCAGCTTTGCTGTTGCACGTATGGGCCGGCTCAAACCGGGGTGGTACCACGACCTCACAGAATACCGGCGTGAAGTGGAAGTTCTGCTTCCGCGTTTCGTCTGGTGAGTGCAGGTGGCCGGAGGCCCAAATCCCCCCCCCCCATCAACATGGTAGCGGAATTAAATAAAGATAGACTACCCCAGGAGGGTACCAGCACCCCTGGAGAATCCCTCGCTGAGCATCCACGACCATGTTTCTCCACTTCTGAGCGTGGGTGCTCAGGCTGCCCCGCGTATTCTGGGGGGGGCGAAATTCCGCTCAAGACTAAAACTGCTCGGGGCAAACGGAGCAATAAGACCAAGGCGACCCCTGCCACGCTGTCCGTGAATTTCTGCAATATCAGGGGACTTCACTCCAACCTAAACGCCGTCCACTACCATCTCGAGACGGCGAGGCCGGCTCTGCTCTTTCTGACCGAGACGCAGGTGTCCTCTCCGGCTGATGTTTCGTATCTCTCCTACCCGGGGTACAAACTGGAACACTCCTTTGTGCCTCGGGCTGGAGTTTGCGTTTACGTCAGAGAGGACATCTGTTCTCGACGCCTCGGCAGACTTGAAGGTTCGGACCTGTCCATCCTTTGGCTACGCGTAGACAGCGACGACCATCCGCGCGTCTACGGGTGCCTCTATAGGTCCCACAGCGGTAATGCCGAAACAGACCGACTCTTCGACCACGTCCAAATGGCTGCGGATTCGTTGCTACAGCAGATCCCCTCCGCAGAGATCGTGATCCTCGGCGACTTTAACGCCCATCACGCCGAATGGCTCGGTTCACGTTTAACCGATCATGCGGGGAGATCTGTTCATGATTTTGCCTTGGCATATGGTCTGACACAACTGGTTACTTCGCCTACGCGGATTCCAGATGTGGAGGATCATGCACCTTCCCTGTTGGACCTTCTGCTGACCTCTCACCCGGACGGATATCAGATTTCCGTCGACGCTCCTTTAGGCTCCTCGGACCATTGTCTCGTCCGGAGTGTTATGCCACTCACGCTGAAATCGCGGTTGCATTCTGCAGGCTGCCGCCGTGTTTGGCACTATAGGTCAGCCGATTGGGATGGGATGCGGTCTTTCTTTGCATCCTACCCTTGGGGGCGGGTTTGCTTCTCGCCGATGATCCCAACGTTGTTGCGGATTCTGTTACTGATGTGGTACTTCAGGGTATGGAACTTTTTATTCCTTCCTCTGTGGTGCCCATTGGAGGCAAATCTCAGCCATGGTTTGGTCGCTCCTGTAAAATAGCATCATGCTATAAGCAGGAGTGCTACCAAGCCTGGGTTGATGCATCAGCGTCCCGGGATGTAAACACCAGCGCTCTAAAAAAGAAGTATAATTCCGCCTCTAGGTCCTTCAAAAGAGTCATTGCCAAGGCAAAGTCAGAGCACATAGGCAGAATTGGCGAGAAACTAGTTCGCCTTCCTTCTGGAACCCGTGCATTCTGGTCTCTCGCCAAGGCTGTCCAGGGGAATTTCTGTCAGCCATCTCTTCCATCTCTGCACAGGGAGGACGACTCACTGGCCCATACTGCAAAGGAGAAAGCCGATCTTCTAGGCTCCTTCTTTGCGTCTAACTCGACTCTCGATGACGGGGGGAGTACGCCGCCGACCATCCCGCGGTGTGAGTGCTCCATGCCGGAAGTGCAGTTCACACAGCGCTCGGTTCGCAAAGCACTCCTCTCCCTGGACATCCACAAGTCGAGTGGGCCTGACGGAATCCCCCCAATTGTGCTGAGGACGTGTGCTCCAGAGTTGGCACCGGTTTTAACGCGTCTTTTCCGGTACTCCTACTCCCTAGGCGTAGTCCCAAAATCGTGGAAGACGGCTTTCGTCCACCCGATCCCTAAAAAAGGCGACCGCTCAGACCCGTCCAACTACCGGCCAATCGCCATCACCTCCTTGTTCTCCAAAACAATGGAGTCCATTGTAAACTGCCAGCTCATGAGGTACCTTGAGGATCACCAGCTGATTAGTGACCGCCAATACGGTTTTCGCCGTGGTCGGTCAGCTGGTGATCTTCTGGTCTACCTCACTCACAGATGGGCGGAGGCAGTAGAGTTCAAGGGGGAGGCATTGGCCGTTAGTTTGGACATTGCGAAGGCCTTCGATCGGGTTTGGCACAAAGCGCTTCTTTCGAAGCTCCCTTCCTATGGGCTTCCCGAGAAATTGTGCAATTGGATCACCAGCTTTCTTGCAGATCGGAGCATCAAGGTCGTTGTAGACGGTGCAAGCTCCGATTGCAAGCCTATTAATGCTGGTGTTCCACAGGGCTGCGTGCTATCGCCAACGCTGTTTCTTCTGCATATCAATGATATGTTGCATACCCGTAACATTCATTGCTATGCAGATGACAGCACTGGTGATGCTCTTTACACCGGCCGAGCCAATATTTCTCGGGAAAACGTCTCCGAGTGCCGGGACAAACTTGTGTCTGAAGTCGAGTCTTTGCTGAACAGAGTCTCGGATTGGGGACGACTAAATCTAGTCCAGTTTAACCCCCAGAAGACACAAGTTTGCGCGTTAACCGCTAAAAAGAACCCCTTTGTCGTATCCCCTCAGTTTCAAGGCACTCCCCTTGTTGCCTCAGCCAGTATCGGAATCCTCGGCGTCGACATATCGAGTGACGTGCAGTTTCGTGGTCACTTGGAAGGGAAGGCCAAATTGGCCTCTAAAAAGCTTGGCGTGCTCAGCAGAGCGGGACAGTATTTCATGCCGGCACACCGCCTGCAACTTTACAAGGCGCAGGTTCGGCCGCACATGGAATACTGTTCCCATCTCTGGGCTGGGGCTCCCCAGTACCAGCTCCTTCCACTTGACCGCATCCAGCGCAGAGCGGCTCGAATCGTCGACGACGGAGTGCTTTCCGATCGGCTCGATTCACTGGCGTTGCGAAGAGATGTTGCATCTCTTTGCGTATTTTATCGCATCCATCATGGGGAGTGCTCTGAGGAATTGTTCGGATTAATCCCAGCCGCCAAATTTCGTGAACGCACGACACGGCAAACGTCCCGATACCATCCACACCATCTGGATGCTTGGCGGTCCACCACTGTACGTTTCACAAGGAGTTTTCTTCCACGTACAACCTCTCTGTGGAATAGTTTATCATCGGCGATTTTTCCGGACCGATACGACCTGGGGACCTTCAAGAAAAGAGCTTACTCCTTTCTAAAGGGCCGGCAACGCACCCGCAAGTCTCCTGGTGTTGCGGTTGATCATGGGCGGCGGTAGTCACTTAACATCAGGTGAGCCGCTTGCTCGTTTGCCCCCTCTTCTATAAAAAAAAAAAAAAAAATCAATTTTTGTGATAAGGTCATCTTTCAATCCTGCCATATTGCGAAACTTTTCGTTTCGCTTTCGGTCGGCTATGGTAACGCCACACATTTTACGAAGAGATCGCATCTCCACTGCATTCAACTTGCTTTTATGCTTCTTCTGGCATACCCAGGTTTCGCTGCCATATAACAAAGTTGGTACCAACACTGCGTTATGTATTGCAAGGCGTGCACTCTTCACCACGCCTTGCCTTTTTCCTAATGCATTCAGGGCACCATTGACTTTGTTTCTGGCAGCGACACGCCTATCCACATCTAAATCACATCTTCCTTCCCGGCTGAAAGCACTCCCCAAGTATACAATTTCATTTACCTGTTCTAGACATTCCTGATTTACGCATATTTCACATTTCTTTCTCTTTTCGTCCTTTTCAAATACCAGAACCTTAGTTTTATTAGCATTCAAACGGAGACCTTTAATTTCACATTCCTCTTTCATACACG
The DNA here is from genome assembly GCA_036936625.1 of Parnassius smintheus behrii. NCBI lineage: Eukaryota > Metazoa > Arthropoda > Insecta > Lepidoptera > Papilionidae > Parnassius > Parnassius smintheus. Next base: position 13,392,514 of record JAUPFT010000019.1, read on the forward strand.
TGACTAATGCTTGCAGTTCTGCTTCTGATGGTGCAATAAGCACTGCAACATCAGCATACAGCAGACAATAAATTTTTATGTCACCCAATTTCACACCCAAACAGCTATTTTTCAGCTTCTGTAAACAGCTGTCGAGATACAGTATGAACAGCCAGGAAGACATGACACAACCCTGTTTTACGCCCGCTTGGACGCTAAACATGGGTGACAGGTCATGCCCTACCCGCACACAGGCTTTACAGTCAAAGTAAAGTGACTGCACAGCCGACCTGACAATCGACCATCCACACCACATCCCGGCAACAGTTCCCACATTTTCTTCCTTATAACCTTATCAAATGCTTTCTCCAGATCCACAAAAGCACAGAAAATCCTCTGGTTAAAACTCAGAAGCTTCTCCGTGCTCATGCGTAGAGAAAACATTTGATCCGTGCATCCTCTTCCAGGTCTAAATCCGCATTGTGTCTCCCATAAGAATCTTTCCGATTTCTCTTGCATCCTACGTGTCAAAACCTTCGAGTAAACTTTACTTGCTAAACTGGTCAAGCTGATCGCCCGATAGCACCCGCAGTCAAAATGTGAACCTTTACCTTTATATAAAGGCACAATGACCGCGGATCACCAATCATCCGGGACATCTCCCGTCCGCCAGCACAAATTGCAGAGCAGATGAAAGCTGTCCCAGACGCGAGGCCCACCGTACTTGACCATTTCAGCAGTAACTCTGTCTAGTCCCACAGCCTTACCACATTTCAAACTTCGAATCGCACGTTCAATCTCTTTCATGCTGATGACCTCAGTGTCATCGAGGTCCGTGTCTGGCGTGCCAGTAACGGCGTCACCCCCGGATCCTTCACTAAGATCATGACACGCATACATTTCTCTATAAAATTCACTCCATCGCTGCATGACATCCGATTTTTCTGAGAGGACGTCATTGGTTCTCGAAAGCACTTTGTTCATTCTTAAGGCTGTCGCACCACTCCGGAACCTTCCAACCTCTTTTCAGAAGAGTTTGGAGTTTTCCCTAAAGTTGTGAGACAACCTCTCGTCCTCTTCTATTCTACACCTTTCACGTACTTCCTCAATCAATGTTTTCGCATGAACTTTCTGCAGCTTATATCTTTCTTTCATCTTCTCTCTCATATGCTCATCGTTACTAGAGGCCAAGTAGTTTAACCATGCTTTTTTCTTCTTAGAAATAGAATTAAAAAATAAAGCATTTTAGAGTAGCATCCATTTTAAACTAATAAATAATGACCGTAACAGCGTAATTATTGCTGGCTTCTGATTTCGTTGGCCTGACGGCGCTAATTCTTTGCGCGTTGGTTGATTAATTTTAAACTATTCCTTTAGTGTAATTATTAGTTCCTAATTCCGTTTTTTTATTTTAACATAGGCCTATCCTAAGGAACGCCGCAAAGCACGGTCCAAAGCCAACTGCATCCATCTACTTCCATGTCTTACCAGGTCATTACTCTATCCTAGTGTGGGGTTGCCCTACACTACGCCATTGCCACTTCAGCGTACTTATCTGTTGGGCTATGTCGGTCACTCTGGTACTACTGCTGATATCGTCATTTCTAAGCGTATCACGCAGAGAAACCTCGAGCATAGCCCTCCCATTGCTCGCTGACCGACCTTGAGCGTTCTCATATGGCCAGCAGTGACGACCTCTTTAACTTAGCGCAATGAAACTTCTATTTATTTCAAAATTTTACGTTTTAAATTATGACAATAAAATGTTTGCACAGTAATTATTGTACCAATATAACTTTTATCAAACGTTTAAATGAGAATTATTTCTTCATATAGTTAATGTTGAAAGTTAAAGTTACAGCCTATATACGTCCCACTGCTGGGCACAGGCCTCCCCTCATTTCTGTGAGGGTTTTAGGGTAAGGAAATGTCCGCCGCGCTACCCCAATGCGTGTTGGCGAACTTCACGTGTTTTCGAATTTTTTTTTTCTAATTTCTCAGACATCCAGTTTTCCTCACGATGTTTTCCTTCACCGCCGAGCACGTGGTAAATCAGCACTTAAAATTGCAATTAACAATTTCATTGGTGCCGGCGGGGATCGAACCCGGTTTGCTCGCGTAGTGTGAAATTTACAGCGAGCGCTAACCATCTGAGCTACCACGGCTCTATTTCTTATATGGTAGAAATTATTATATAATTTTCTTAGGCCGCCATCAAACGACGCAATAGCATTGTATATTCTTGCAATGGACGATTATTACTAAAAGTTTAAGGCAATCGAATTAGTCTTTGGTTTAGTTTAGTCGACAACAAACGGGTTTTCGGCAATTATTCCAGCGCGTATATTATTTGTTTTGTATGCTCACAAAACGCTACGCACGTAACGAAACTATCGCAAGTGCAAAATCAATAATTGGTTCTCATTGAGAAGCGAAATTTGATTATTCAACTATCTGAGATTCTGAATCTTGCATTAGACAATTTTAACAATGAAGTGTACATGTAAAATTAAAATCTTCTTGGAAAAAAAAAATTCTGCTTCTATTTTGTGGTGGATATAAGCTTAGGCTAAATTTATTCAAAACTTATATGTTTACTGCTGTAAATACACACCGATTCAGATTTAAATGGGTAATTAAAAAAGTGATCCGAGATTAAGTCCGGACTTGTTTAAACTAGTAACTTAATGAATTTCCTTTGCTCTTTATTTTCTATTATAGCCTAAATAAGTTTCCTGTTTAACGTAGACCTCCCCCATATATTGCCTCATGGGGGTATTTTGCCATTGCTGACACTCTTGGATTGCGTTGATATCAGGAACATATTGCTGCACATGACCTGTATCAGTTTCGCCACCCTTATTTATCTTACGACACCCACGGGACGATATGATACATACTTTTGTGTATTCTTACACACTTTTTATTCCAGCTAGACTGGACCACATATTTAACATCATTATTACATTCTTTAAATAAAAAAAATAATTTATCATATAAAATCTCTTAACTCGTTAATGCTACCCGTTTTCTCGGGTCGATTTCGCAGTAAACAGTCGGAGCACGTAACACTTAAAAGCTAGTGTAGACCCGCGGCTAATAGAAACTAATTCTTGTATTTAATTACAGCTACTAAACAATGTTTTTGCTTTTTATTCCAGTGAAGGATAAACTTGTATACAAATATATGAATATAATATATATTCATACAATAGTAGTATGATAGGAATGTTAAGTATTTTAAGAAACTTTACTTTTTTTTGGAAAAAAATTACAATTTATTATCTTTAGGATATAAAACAGGTGATTTTTATATTATAAGTACATCAAAAAACATATTTTGTGACTAGTCGACTATGATCTTTTTTATAATAACAGAATGTATTCAATAAAATGTAAACTTATTCACACTTTCTCGTGTTTTTACTCCTTTTTCATCATCTCTTAATTTATTATTTTATTAAATAAAAATACATAATTGAGTTATGTGAAAACTATGTGAACTTCAAAGTTTATTTCTTAAAACTTTTATTTCTTTTCTGTCTTTATTACGGAGTTTCTCAAATCTGTGTAGTGGCGTCATTAAATAATCCACTTCCCCATATCATCGCGTAGGGGTCGTAAGTCACGACAGAGAGAAATTAAACAGGGGAACCTTTTCATATCAACTCAAAGTAATTAAAATTGCGGATACACAACCACCTGCCAAGCGTGGAAACTATAGCACATATCCCTTTACGATGTAATCTCCCCGCTCCTAAGTAGCCGCGGCCTCCCCGCAGCCTAAGTACAGCAGTGGAATGATAAGATAAATGGAAAATGAAATAATAATTATATTTGCAAAATAACAATACTTCGTCATTGTATTGTAAATAATATATGGGTAGCATAAATACTACACATTCAATAGAACTAATTTCCACGGATATTTTTTACGTAAAAGAACACCAATTCCTATCAAGGATTATTCGCGAGACTATCGAAATTTCACAAGTGGTAAAATTTAAAAATTTGTACGACCGACTTCAACATAAATAAAATGGAAACATTATCAACGCAATCGAAGTCAAATAAATACTACCATTATTAAGAATAATTCAAGACCACTGGTCAGACATTGATTTATATGGGAATACGTGAGAAGCACTAGCTTTAAAAAAAGAATCATCTAAATCGATTCACCTACAAAATGATATGAGTTAACACACACAAAAAATACAGTTGGATTGAGTAACTCTTCTTTTTTTAAAAAACAGTTAAAATATATATCTTATTTGCCTCATTTCAGTGTTTATATATACAGTGATTGAAATTGTCTGAAAATATTTTTTATCTCTAAATTACATATTATGATTTTGTTGTTTTGCTTATTCTGTACATCCAAAGGTACTTTACAAAAAATCGCTTCTAGCGATAAGACCGGAAAAGTAGCTTCATTTATTTTTTACTTTTCCTTTTTGTACATGAACAAATTTTGTGTACAATAATTTGTTGACTGTCTACCTATCTAACTAATTTGAAATCAGAAGATGATAAGATGAGACAATCTGCTTGGGATCCTATCTTTACATATAAAATGCTTTGTCCTGAATGACTGACTGACGAGGGCAAAGTTTGTATAGGACAACGTGATACCTTGGTCCAAGCTACTTCAAATTTTGCATATACATAACCTATACCTAACCTAACCTATATGCCTAACGAGGTTATAAGTTGATATCAATACTCCTTGGTTCTTTTGATATAAATTACATTTAATTTTGACACTTGTTTAAAAACTCAAAGCGTTGAACTCACATAAAAGCTTGTGCAATGCAATTCTCCTTAAAATCAGAATGTCGCATATAAAAACATATTTTAATCGGATTAGTATTCGAAACGTCAATTTTACTTTTTCTTGGATTATATGAATAAAAAACTTGCCTTATATCTTGATTTTTCTTCGAAAATTTCTCGAAATCTCTTAGATTACTTAGCGAATATTTTTACGATTGCTGTGTAATTTGTTTGGAAGCTCATTTTAACTCTTTCATTAGAATATTATTTTTAGTCTAGTTAATTTAATTTGTTTTTCATTTGTTGTTGTAATAATTAAAGAAGATTCTTTGAATTTGATCTTTCAGTGTATAATTTAGGTTTTAGTTGTAATTGTAAAATATGTGTTTGATTTGTTGTGAATAACAATAAAGTTTTATTTTTGTTCTAATATAGATATTTAAGTAGGTAGTAGTTTGTTTTAATAGTTTGATTCGGTGTGTATTGTTTTCCACAATTTTCTTATATTACTAAAATGCCTATATATATAAATAGCCTCATGTATCATCCTTGGTAGGAATCGGTGTTATTTCGCGAGGATTTGTGGTCTATCAAATCTGATGTAATGGTTGGGGCCGTCTAGGATACGATCACACACTGCAGACTTCCCGGAACATTGATGCTTATTGTTGTTGTTCAAATCCTCGCGAAAGAACACCGATTCCTACCAAGGAAAACGTGAGGCTATTGAAATTAAAAAAAAAAAACATCCCAATCTTAATAAAGAAGGAAGCTGGGTACTACCACCTGCTTGGGACCCTATAATCAATAAAATTAAAACTAAACCCAAGCATACCACTGCAAGACTTCAAGACATAGTCAGTTCATTTTGCATAGATCGAACCATAAACAATCATTTAAAAAGCTGAAGGTACTCCGAGTTTAACAATGACATCGGGACGTCAGTCACCTCAGTCCCCCGTGACCATGGGTGCTGGAGAGCACCCGAAACGTCGGGAATTAAAAATAAAAATAATTCAAATTCAAATAAACGGCGATAAAATTCGTAAAAGTAGTTTTAATCAAATAATTCACAAAAAAAGGCGAAAAAACGCAGCCTAGGCTCTGTCCAACGCACACTATTTTTGTGAGCCCAATATTTGGCTTCACCTACTAAGTACTGTTGTGATATTGATATATTGAGACCATTAAATGGATGGAACTCTCTTTAAATTATTGGTCAGATTTTCTGAACATTTTACTGGATGAGTATTTCGTTTCCAAATTTCGGATTTTCTATTGTCACATTATCTATATATGTCATATACAATATTCTGTCTAGGATCAGTAATATGTGAGGTGCTTGCCCCGTGCACTTCTTTTTTTGGGTTTATTTTAACTTGGTGATCTTTTGTTTAGTTAACCTGGCAGAACTCGTGCCCTTAAATATTACGCAAGCACTCGAGTATACAGCATTTTTCTCACGCTAAACAAACAGTCTTTTAAATACGTAAATCATAGCGTGTGAATTTTTTTTTGTTATGAATATAATAATGCACATAGGATTTTATGAATTAAATATTTTTATTCAAATAAAATACAATGTAAACGTAAAAATAAACGTTTTTACGACATTAATATTTATGAACTTAAACATGCCAGTATTATCATGTAGTCTTAGGGAAAAATTAAAAAAAAAACTCAACCTAAAATTTCTTAAAACAAAATATAATATCTTAATCCTCATCATATAACCTAGATTTACATATATCTCACAACATTTTTGTATGTTCTGAACATAATTTTTTTTTACATTAAACACAAGCTTTTTTTGTTTTCCGATTTTTACGCCCTGGGCACACCGCACAGATTCCAGATGGTATTTTGGTCAAATGGTGTCAAACTATCAACATATACGACGTATACGACGGACACTGCAATTACCATCCCACTTGTCATCTTAAGCCTACCCTTCGGCTAAATACCGCTTTAAGGGACTAAAATGCTAATATATTTATGCATGTAAAGCGCCTCTATCTTTGAGTTAAAATCCTGCTTTAACTTATGCGAAGATTACACTTGATTATGTTGATGCAAGGACTTAGGTGGCAGCACCTTTTTATAGAGACGATTTTATAATCCATGGATTTGGCAATGGCAGCCAATTTCAAACAAAAAAGGCTAGGGATGCGTTTTCACTTTGGAGATGAAATATCTTACTAACTAGATGGATTTTAAATACAAAAGAGAATCCTCCTTTTAAGGCTATCATATTTTGGGGATTTTAATTATTTTTTTTATTTAATTTGAAACACTTTCTGCTACAGTAAAGGTATAGTCAACACTGAAATATTGATGGACTATGTGAGAGAGGTGTGAAAAAAGACGTAATAAAATCAATGCAATAGAACTCTATACAATCAAAAAAATATTTTTATGAACTTTATAATGTGGTGCAACGAAATAGGATCAGTATTTGCTACAAAATCCAGCCAGTCCCTGGTTTGGTTGCATGCACATAATAGTGTAGTAAGTAATGCACGGCATAGAATCTTAGAACAAAAAAATTAGCCCTTATTTTCAACCATAGATTCAAACCGGTAGTTTAGAATATGACATTTCTTATTACCACAGATTGAGTTCCAAACATGGAACTTTTATTCACAGAGAACAGAGAACATTAAGAGGATAGAGTATAGAAACAGGATACTTCTTTCATTATTTTCTGGTATTGAACAATTCAGCCACAAATAAACTGTAATTTGTGAATAGATAATTGTCCACTAAAAAGAAACTACATACGACCTATTCCTGGATTACATATTACATCGAACAAGTTTGCTTTTTTAATGAAAAATGTGCCAACACCAAATCGTGACATATGCGGAATAGTTGAAAATTTCCAACATATTTTGATGGAATGTGTCTTGAATGAAGCAATGAGAATGTTTTGGTAGTGATAGGAATTTTCACTTTGGCACCTTGAACAGTATTTTGGCTTATCCAATGTCAAAGGAGGCGAAAATGCTGGTCAAGCTAGCAGACTTGTTTCTGTGTAGGGAATAGGTGTGACTATTTATAGTTCCACTTACTCCTCAGGTGTGAATATTTATAGTTGTGTGTTATAGTTGTAGTCAGAATGCACATAACCATTGTTACTTTAATAAATTTTGTATTTGATTGTAGTGATTAAGTAATTGTAGTCAGAATGCACATAACCATTGTTACTTTAATACATTTTGTATTTGATTATAGTGATTAAGTAATTGTAGTCAGAATGGGATGATCTGGTAGCTTAGCAACTAAGTCCTTTATAACAATAAATTAACAAAAAATTCTACAAAAAGATAAAATAATAACTGTTTGAAATGAATAGTCAGTGTTTTAAAATGTTTTTAAGTATGGTCAAATTATTTATTTAGGAACAACCACTATAAATGTCACCTAAGTCTTTGTATTATAGAAAGTAAAGCAGCTTTTTAATTTTCTGATATTTAAGTAAACAATTTTAAGACATTATCGACTAATATTTGTTAGTCTTATGTCTGTAACATCTTTAGATCAAGATTGTTTCTCTGAATAAGAAAGTATCTTATATAACCTATTTTTTTATAAAAATTTAAATTTTTTGCAATTTTGGTCCAGTTTCCTAGATACATTAACTGCATAAATAACTTTGTAATCCCATATAAATAAAGGATTACAAAATTACATTTGCAGTGAAACAATCAGTGTACCTGTGTATGTGTAATATAATGGAATAATAGGTGTAGATAGGTACTTTGTTGGTATTCAAGAAGTAGATGGTACCGGAAAGGAAAAAGGTAGGGCTATATACAAAAAGAAATGAGATGCTATCAAAAACATAACATGTAAAAGAAACCAAGTCTCGTAACTCAGTTCTTCTACCGTAAAAAGTTGTGTGAACCAAGTCGGTTAATTTATTCAGTCCTTACTTACTTAGGGTCCTTCTGTCTTAAGTTGTTGCGTAATTAGCCAACCTAACATCTTATGTTGGCCATATCAATATTAAAAACCTTTTATGTTTTAAATAAATAAATTGACTTGGCAATCACACTAAACAATGTAATTTAATATCATTTGTATTATTTGCTAGATAGATTGTGTTTTCATGCTCTTAAAAAAGCTATATAGTATACCACACAATGTGCTACCAAGTCACTATCATTTTGATGGCATAAAATTTAGGGAATGGGCTTGCTGTTCACTGTTAACTATAAAAAGTATACATATTTGTTTCCAGATATCAATGAACCACCATCCATCTATAAACATTTTAAAATGATGGGACAACAGCAGTGTCCACATCATGACAAAACTGGTAAATATAATTTTAAAAATCTTCATAAATTCTACACAAATAGTATATTATTATGTTCAGTTATATAGTATTACCTTATGTTTTTATTCCTAGGTTGCAAATCAGCAAGAATCGAAAAAATATTGCTCGCTAATATTTTGTGAAGTGTTGATAGAGCCAGGTCTTACATATGACAAATACAATGACAATATCTGTGGACTTGTAGAGTTACTGTCTACTCAGAGTCACAGTTACTGTGACTATGCCGACGATGCCTTAATGTTCCTCATTTGAGGTACTCTACACAAATGGCAACAGCCCATTGCCTTTTATTTTTGTCAGGAACTAGACCTGCACTTATATAAAAAATATAGAAGAGAATAATAACTGGATTAATTCCTGTGGCTCTGGTATCAGATCAGGGAACATCAATTCAGTCAGCCATTAATAAGTTGAAGAAAGACAAGAAAAAACACAAATATTGGCAAATTAAAATACTGGTAAGATAATTAAATGAAAGGTTTACCACAAATTAAAGTTTTTAATAAAGTGCTAAAATTATTAGTAATGTATTTTTATACTTTTGATTGCCTATTAACCAAATTTTTGTTTTCATTTCAGAAGACACAATCACAAGAAGTCAAAAGATTAATATCATATTTGATCCTCCTCACCTCATAAATGGTCTAAGAAATAATTTTCTTGACAAAAATATAGTATTGAATGGGAAAACATCAAAATGGGATGATATTGTAGATGTTTATTTAACAGACTGCAAACATGCAGAAATATATTTGCCGCATGAGTTAAATGATGAACATGTCATTCCTCAGAAAATAAAAAAATAAAGGTAAGCTTACCAATGTAAGAAAATAAATATATACATACAATAGAATACATCTTTGGAATAAAGCCAAATTAATTAATATTAACATTTGGTTTTTCAGGTGAGAAACTGCAGTTGTGTGTTAAGCAAAACTGTTACCGGAGCTTTGGCATACACATCACAATTTTGTAAGTCTGTTGATCTAAATATTATTTTATTTTAATTTACAATATGGGGAAATCTATCAAACTTTACCAAATTCCAACATCACCTGCATGAAGTGAGCCCTGCTTACTAATAAATAGTGCAATGTACTTCTGTAGGTAATCCATTTACATTTGCAGAACCAAAAATCTCACAACTAGATGATGGAGAGTGTATTGTATAGGCACATTGAAATATTGTATCATCTTCATTATTATAGCCTCTTCAAAAGTCCACTGCTGAACATAGGCCTCACCTGAAATGTCGTTATACACAGAACTCACCCATGTGCACACATCATATTCCTGCATGTCTTATCAGGTCATCACCTTAGTGGGGGGCCGTCTTACGATTTGCTTACAGATGTGCGTCTACCAATGGAGAAATATTCACTGATTTATAAAGTCCTAAATCCAGCAGAGGATTTAAATGTAGAAAGCTGATATTTATTTTACTTTTTTATACTTTTTATTGCATACAATATTATATTACATAAACACTGACAACAAACTCAATACTAAACAGAGATCTGTTCCAGGAAAAACTATAGAGAAGGAGATTATTTTTTAAGCTGTATTATGACTTGACTAAGCTACATGCATTGACTTGATTATGTAGGATTAACTGCTTTGTTGGTCTAGTGGGTGTAGTAGTGCGACTGCTGATCATGGGGTCCTGGGATCGATCTCAGGTTGGGCCAAAAATCAATTATTGAGTTTTCTGTCACGAAATCTTCAGTAGCTGCCTGGAGTCAAGAAGTTGGCGGTGTCTTACCACCATGCCTCGGAAAACTCGTAAAGGCGTTGATCCTGCGCCTGGTCTCTCTCCGGTCGTGTTAGTTTACTGTTCCATTGGATTGAGAGTGAGGAAATAGAGAGGGCACCTGTACTTGCGCATAGATTTAGGCAATATAATCCTGTCCTGCGCCGATGGCTAGTTGAGGCAGGCCACTATGACCGAAATTTGATCTGGAGGACATTATTATAAAGAACTAGCTTGCCAGGTAAACATTGTTCTGCCCTTTTCGACGACCCTATGTCATGTCCTATTAAAAATTCTTAAATTCGCAAAAAAAATTGTGGGGCACTCATGAGAAGAAAAAAACTATCCTATCTCTCAAGTTGGACCAAATTGCACACGATGTGCAAATTTGATTAAAATCGGTTAAGTAGTTTAGGAGTCTATCGCGGACGAACAATGTGACACGTAATTTATATATATTAAGATATATTATAAAGAATATAACATTTCATGAATTAACCAACTTTGTCAGCCTCAAGCACAGGCGCAGAGTAGCCAGCCTCTCAGTATTCTATAGGACGCATTTCGCAGAGTGTGCGTAGGAATTGCACGCTTTAATTCCTCCTTCTCCTTTTCACCATCGGGCGACCAGGCTTTGACCAGACCTTTGTTGTTGATATTCCACGCATTAGAACCAAACGGTTTACTTCGAATTTTTTAATGCGTACAGCAAAGGAGTGGAATAATTTGCCAGCGTCTATCTTTCCGTCCGAGTACAATCTGAGCGTCTTCAAGGCAAGAGTGAATAGGATTTTGTTACGCTAAGACAGTGCGATTTACTATCTAAGGCTGCATCACCAGTTACCACCAGGTGGGATTGTAGTCAAGCACTGGCTTATAAAAAGTAAAAAAATATATAAGAATAAAAGAGAAACAAATAACATTAATTTAGGGTTTCTATGGCTAACATTATATTTATTTTTGTGTTACAGCTCGCTAAGCTGATAGAAAACCTGTAAACTCGACGTCAAAAAATACTTCAGAAGCTTTGTCATTTTTCGGGGACTCATTTGATTCATGTAAGGAAACAACTCTTAGACGGAGAAACAAAGTGAAGCCCTTAAAGCAAGCTGTAACGAATTCATCAGAGCACGAAACCCTTTTGACTAATTCCATAAAAAAATTAGAGGTAATGAGATTTGTTAATAAAGAGGACAAGGAGTGTATTGTGTCCTCTAAAAAAGTCAGTCGTCAGTCTACCAATGGATTTCCCACAGAGAGTATAGATACTTAAAATAAAAACAAAAATCAACCTATCCCTCAGAATATGCAGTGAGGTATATTTCAACCGTTGTAAAAGAAAATATAATATAATATAATATATAATATAAACACTCTCGCCTGTCACCCAGAGGGGTAGGCAAAGACTACGGACTTCCATTTGGCACGATCCCGACATACCTCTTTCGCCTCCTTTACATCCATATATCTACGCATACATGCTCTTCGGTTAAGGGTACTTCTAACGTGGCCCATTTTCAAAATATCGCCAATTTGGTCGATAAACTTTTTTCTAGGGCGTCCCTTCCCGACTCGGCCATTCACATCTGCCATATAAATTTGCTTTGTCACTCTTTCCTCATTCATTCTTTCTACGTGACCAAACCACCGAAGCATTCCTTTCTTAATCCTGGTCACAACATCATCTTGCATACCACATTTATCTCTTATCACGCAATTTCTCACCCTGTCATGCAGATTAAACCCTAGCATATTCCTAAAAGACCGCATTTCTACAGCATTTATTCTACTTTCGTGCTTCTTCTGCCACACCCAGCTTTCACTACCATACATTAAAGTAGGGACTAACACAGCATTATGAATTACCATACGTGCCTGTTTTGACACATTCTGGTTCTTCATAATAGAGTGTAGTGCCCCATTCACTCTATTCCCTGCATTTACTCGTCGTTCTATTTCCCTATCATATCTACTATCCCTGCTAAATACACATCCCAAATACACAAACTCATCCACTTACTCAATTAACTCTCCTTCTATTCTTATTTCACATACCGTTTTGCTTTCTTCTCTTTCAAAAACCATCACTTTCGTCTTACTTGCGTTCACTTTCATTCCCCTTTCTTTTAATTCCCAGTTCATTAATGTAACCATCATTTGCAACTCTGCCGCCGATGACGCAAGTATGACTTGATCATCGGCATACAAAAGGCATTTGACGGTTAACTCGCCCATCCTTAACCCACATTCTTCATCTTTCAAAGTTTTAAACTAATATTTGGAAGTGAAACCAAATTCTTATGAAATTTAAAAAAAACATATGGAAATTAAATCCAAATATTGGAACGGAAATGGAACTGGTGTAACGTTATTAAAATCTTAAAAGAATTTGATACTGTGAGATTAAAATAACGTAACCAATTGCCGCAAATGCTAGATAATGTTTATAAATAATTTAAAAAGAAAAAAAAAAACATGAATAACTAATATATAATTGTTTTATTTTTGTATTATAGGTTCTAAAGATTTTAAAATTGTCAACTTTTAACGGTGAATAGCTGTGGGTATGGGAATGAAATTAGGCTTTATCAATGATGTACTTTTGCCTTATAACTACAAAATTTAAAAGTAACGTAAGTAGGTTTTATCAATGATGTACTTTTGCCTGATACCTCAAAATTAGAAGTAAACAAAAGTCAAACTCTAAACTACTGGTTCCGTATTGGTTATTCTTAGATTCCTGTCTGATGCGTAGTATCCTCTTAGTAGTCTGTGAAGTAATGTTAGCCGTTGTAACTCAGATGGTTAGCGCTCGCTGCGAATTTCACAGTACGCGCGCAAACCGGGTTCTATCCCTGCCGGCACCAATGAAATTGTTAATTGCAATTTTAAGTGCAGATTTACCACGTGCTCGGCGGTAAAGTAAAACGTCGTGAGGAAACCTGCATGCCTGAGAAATAAGAAAAAATAATTCGAAGACATGTGAAGTTCGCCAGCAAGAGTTGAGCCAGCGCGGCGAACACTTCCTTGCCCTACAACCCTCTCAAAAATGAGGAAAGTTCCGTGCCCAGCAGTAGGACGTATATCGGCTGTATTTTTAAGTTATGTTAGATGACTCTCTCTTTGTCTTAGTGATCATAAATGCGGCTGCTGATTATCAGGTCCTTTGTTCGAATCGAAAATAAGACATTAGGTTTTTACTTTGATATTCGTCTCTTTACATCATGATTTTTTAATATAATTATTTGCAAAATTAAACGGATAGCTGTTTGGCCGGATACCGGATATAAGGCGAATTTTATCGTCGAATAGCCAAATATCCAGCCGTCAGATATTCTGCCGAACATTGCCGTTTGGCGCATCGCATAAGCGAAATGTAAAGTCTGTGCAAGCTGTTCGCGATCGTTACCCTTATATTTGGTGGGCAGGTATTGCTACACTATGCCCAAATTTGTCAAAGTTTATCAAAATCTATCTTTCAGCTACCTGCAGCAGTATGTACAGTGAAATACTTTTTTCTGAACTCCGAGCCTTGTTTATGAAGACAGACAAAACCGCTTGTTTCCTTTCGATGCAAAGAAATTAGTATTTATTCACCATAATTTGCCCTTAGCTACGTAGTACTATTACTCGTATTTATTCTGTGCCTTAGCGCAGTACGAGTACTAATTTTGTAGATTTTAAAACGAAAACTTTGTGATTACTAATTATATTTTTAAGTGACATAAATGAAATACTTAACTAAATTTGATATTTTGTGTGTTTTTTATAAATCCGGTAATTTTAGGCTGGATAGGCCAAATACCGGATAACCGTTTCATCTCTAATTATTTGTATAAAAATAATTAAAAAGCATGTCCTCACAAAAACGAGAAAACATTCAATAATATGTTTAGTATCTTTGGCTACGTGTTTTACCCCTGGTATATTGTCAACTATGCTATGTGACCCTGTTCTTACATTGGTAAGAATAAGGTCACATAACATAGTTGAGAATATGAGGTTTTTTATACAAAAGCATTATTATGAAAGGTCTCTATGATGCATTAGCATTACAATAGCAGAGTTGTGGGTTGAAGTTCCATATATTAAAGACATATAATAGTAAGATTTATGATTCTAAAGTATTACTATAGAAGGTTTGAAGTTCCATATATCAAAAACATATAAGTAAGATCTATGATACTAAAGCATTACAATAGAAAGTCTCAAATATGCATTATATTAGTAGAAATGGGACTTGAAAAGGATTATTATAGTCGCGTTTAGACTGATTCAGCGTCCGAGAGCAAAGTAAATTTGGACTTGCCAACCATGTGTCATCTTAGTGCCGGTGGTAAGCTGGTTTGTTGTAGCAATACGGTTTGCCCGTGGACATCGCACACCTATACCGTTTGTAGGCGGCGTCTTAGCGCATAGCGCTATGATACATTGGCTATCTTTCGGATTGGGATGAGTGTATTTGGTAGCACTTTTAAGTCTAACAATCATACTCAACTACATGTCTTAGTGCATTAGCGCTATGATACGTGGAATTTTGTTCTTTGACGTCTTAGTAGCATTCTACTTTGATACGTCGGTATTATTTTTAGTTAAAAACAACACAACTTTTGTTACCAAAGTCGTTAGGGATCATGTAGGGTGTGTTGCAAGAGGGCACCATCTGTATGATAATTGCATTAATGCTTACTGCCACTTGCGGTATTGGGTCTTGTGATGGATCTGCGTGTACCCTACGCCTGATTAGACGCATCTTGTGGTTCCTGTTGATGAAGGTATGCGGGTAGTTATGTCTGCTGGGATTGTATGGGGGATCTTGGGATGGTGTAAGCCCGACGATAGTCGTATTGATGCTTGTTGAGTTCTGCAGAATTGCATCTGCGTGGTTGTTTGGCGGGTCACTATTCTCAAAAGTGCTCTCTGCGTCTTGGTTTGACTCACGCCTAAGTAGCTACGCCCAAGTTGGGTCCCCTATTACAGGGCTGCAGACTGTCTTACCTCCAAGATGTTTTATATAACATCATAATAATATCTTTCCGTCACTTTCCCACCTTTGAACGATTGAAGTCACCTTGTTGATTGGTGAGACAAACATGATCGAAAATGCATATACTCAACGTCAGTGACACAAACCCTTTCTGATGACGAATTATTACTACTATCTTATAAGTACCTTTTTATGGGATGGGATGACAAACGAGCACACAGGTTACCTGATGGTAAGTGGTTGCTGTAGCAACTATAAAGCTAAACTATTATATACTTGCTATGTAATGACTGTTTGTGTCACAATAAAAATAAGAAATAAATGAATAAGCTAAAAATTATTTAAGGAAAAACCGAATACTTCTAATGTGATGGCCTTAAGCATCACTACTTTACTGATAGTAAACAACTACACAACAAATATTCAAGAAATTTGTATATATTTAACAATAATGGAACACAGTACAAATGAACAAGTTCCCACATAAATAACTCGCAAGTCGGAATGCCAGTGAGAACCCGTTTTAATCCCTTTTATTACTGTGAGTTTAATTTGTTTGCGTGACATTTCTGTGTTAAAAATTGTTCAAGCTAAACTATTATGTTGCATAAGAATTAACTTTTTTTAACAGATTTTGCGAAAACCTTCGATTTAAAGACTTTAGTGGTAGCTTGAATGGGACAAAACTTACGACATAATTTCTTATCACTCGATATTCGCACGATGTTTTATTTTTGATTAGCTTATGTTCACAGTTTCATTATATTTAATGTCCAGTTAAATTCCTTTTCTATCAGTAACTAGTATACTTTTAATATATGCTAGTATATGTTATGAC
This sequence comes from Parnassius smintheus behrii, assembly GCA_036936625.1. Classification (NCBI taxonomy): domain Eukaryota; kingdom Metazoa; phylum Arthropoda; class Insecta; order Lepidoptera; family Papilionidae; genus Parnassius; species Parnassius smintheus. The sequence goes on from JAUPFT010000019.1 coordinate 13,409,186, forward strand.
TAATTTTATTAATTATATTAGTATAAATAATAAATTTGAGATGAGCTGGCCAAACGTAGCTTTAGGTATAGGCTCTTAGCATTCTGGTTTAGATTTAAATTTAACCGCAACTTGCTAGCTAAAAGCGAACATTAAAATAAAAAGAAATAACTTATATTATTTTAATTGTTTTAGTAAACAATCAGTAAAATAATTTGGGTAAGCTAAAGTGTATGCGATATCTTCATGTCTAAAACCAGGCGTGATCGGCTGCCAGTAGATATAGGATTGGCAGAAGTAATTCTGACTTATATGTTTACCGAAGATTTATACATATATAAAATACATTACATAAAATATTCATAATTATTTCTTATATTCAAGCGAACACTATACATTGCTTAAAACTACTTTTACGGATTTTATTGCGTTTAATTTAAATTATGTTTAATTCCCGACGTTTCGGGTGCTTTCCAGCACGATGCATTATGACCAGCATTATGACGATTGAGGTGAATGACGTCCCGATGTGTTCACCCGGAGTACCTTGAGCTTTTTAACTATTATTTATGGTCCGATCTACGAGGGATGAACTTCTCGTGTCTTGAAGTCTTGCAGTGGTATGCTTGGGTTTAGTTTTAATTTTATTAATTACAGGATCCCAAGCAGATGGTAGTGTCCAGCCTCTTTCTCTACTGAAATGAAAATGTTTTTTTTTTTAAATTTCAATAGCCTCACGTATCATCCTTGGTAGGAATCGATGTTTAAAGACACATTAAAATGATAATCGTATTTGTATGTTATCCTTTCCGAGCAGTGAGGACGTAAGAAATCCATTATCCCATATCGCCTAGCTGTCATGAATGGCAACTATGAAAGGAAAGTCAGAAAAATCTTATAATCTTATTCCTAAGGGACTTTAAGCCCGTGTTGGCATTTATCGACCAGTAGCTTTCCTTACAATTTTGTTTTTATGTTGCACGTGAAAACTTGGCATTTACAATCGAACTCAAAAATGCAGTGTTGGCGGGAACGAAAATTCGTTCGCGCGTCTTATTAAAATTTTAAGTGAGAACTATCCTCTTAGCTGCCATGATTACAATTAAACTAGATTACTGAAGTGACTCCGTTATACTTGCATAAAGCAATGAGCAACATCAAATAGCTTAGAAAAGGGACAAAATCTAAGAACCCTCAAGTTTAAATCTGAAAATTCGTGTCGAATTTCTGTGCAAATGATATTTACGTTCCTTTATAACCGAAATTTATCATAAATGTTGTTATAATTGAGCTATTAATAATACTTGAAACATTTTTTGTGAAAGGAGTAGTAAACCAGCCTTTTTTATTAAACACTTTTTTACAATTTTATTCCTTTCCTTAAAAGTAAAATTTATAATATGACCATTTTTTTAAGAATATTAACAATGCTATAAACATTACTAATATTCCCCTTAACCACTCGTGGTGAGCTTAAATTGCTTGTGTTACGAGTGGTTCACGCCAGTAGTCGAATGGTGGATTCGAACCCACGACCTTTTTGAGTCCGCTGTGTTATTGTGATACTACTATATGTTTGGCCTACAAATAACTATATATATATATATATATATATATATATATATATATATATATATATATATATATATATATATATATATATATATATATATATATATATATATGTGTGTGTGTGTACTACCTTTTTCCCGCGACTTCTTGCGCTGTCGATTAGGGCGAACATGTTGGCCCGCAGGTTTTATCGTTGTTCTGACACAGTAAAAATTTCGCTTTTCAAAGCCTTACTGCACATCATTTTATTCGAGTAGCCTGTGTGTTCAATAATAATGCGTTCAGGTTGCTTTTCCGGCTGCCGCGTTTTTGTAGTGCGTCGGGTATGTTTGCGGATGCGCAAGTCGACAGTTTCCCGGCTATTTTTCGTAAAAATGCAGGTTCCCTATTGCGTAGAATCCCTAGCAGCCATAATATCATTCTGAAAAGCACTGCTGAAAACTGGGGCTGTCCACTTTTAGCTTATATGTGTGCTATAACTCGAGCCTTCTTAGGTATTAAGTACTAACATAGATATTAAGCTTCCTTTGTATCTACTAACCACTTTGTATCTACGTTGTCCGACGAATAAACATTTTATTTTATTTATTTATTTCAGTTTAGCCCTCAGGGGTGAGAACTTATCTACATTTTGATTCTAAATTTAAGACAGATGTAGAAGTCTATGGGGCCATACATCTCTCAAGCATATCACTTATAATCTGATAATCTGTATGTTCGTTTGTCACCCTTATTCCACTATATAATTAAATAACTAGATTTTCATTTAATCTTCAAGAAGGTTGGTACTAAGTATCCTTTATTGACAGAATCGAACACGCCAAAATTCATCATCAACTCAAGGGCACTTCTCGAACAACAACTTCTTCTCCTCAGTCCCCTCAAACAATCGACAAGTCGTGCCGGAAAACCGTTCGTACCTTTCTCTTTGACTTCCATTTTAACTTGAACAATCTAATGATTTCTTAAATTTACGCGAACACTACACATTGAATAAAACTATTATACAATACAATACAATACAATACTCTTTATTGTACACCAACAAAACATTAATAAATAATGAAAAAAATAATGAGGGATAAACAAAAGGCGGTCTTATTGCTACATAGCAATCTCTTCCAGACAACCCAGAAGAGGAAATTAATAAAACTAAAAATAAGAATAATGGGTAGGGTGCACTAAATTAGACAAAAAAAATATAACTTATATACTATATAATGACAACATACTTAAGGTATATTAGTGACCATAACTAAGAGGAGAAAGAGAGAGGAGTTAAAGAGACAAATAGTGTTCCTTAATTTGTTTCTTGAACACATTTAAAGATTGAGCACTTTTAATGGATTGGGGTAAGGAGTTCCAGAGTCTTACTCCAAGAACAGCAAAAGATTTATCATAAAATGCCGAGGAGTGTATAGGACATTGGAGCGAAAGGTTTTCTTTGGACCGTAAGGAAAAATCGTGACAAGAGCTAAGAAATTTAAAACGTTCTTTCAGATAGGGAGGACTTGATACATTAAATAAGACGCAGTAGAGCGCAGAAAGTATATGAGTATTCCGACGAAGACGAATTGGGAGCCACTTGAGTTTAGCGCGGTATTCAGAGACATGGTCATATTTACGAAGCCCAAATATGAACCGTATACAGAGATTTTGGAGTCGCTCAAGTTTATTAAGTTGCTCCTCGGTGATATCAAGGTAACAAATGTCAGCATAGTCGAGGATAGGGAGTAGCAAAGATTGTGCAAGCGTAATTTTGGTGGAAATGGGTAAAAAGTATTTAAGCCTTCGGAGTGAAGCATAAGCCGCAAACCTTTTTCGGCTCACTGCATTAATTTGGGGTGTCCAAGACAGACTGGAATCCAAAAAGATACCTAAATTTTTTAACTACTTCATTATATGGAATAAGAATACCATTAAATACAACGGGTTGAATTTGACATTTTTTAATTTTGGAAATAGTTCTTGAACTCCCAATAATTATAGCTTGCGATTTTGAAGGGTTAACCGTCAACCCATAAGATCGTGTCCAGTCGAGAATAAAAGCCAGATCCTTGTTGATACATTCAACAGCTTTGGCAAGATCTTCGATGGTTGTTTGTAAATATATTTGAAGGTCATCTGCATACAAGTGGTAGAGAGAAGATATTTGGGATGTAATCGTATTAATAAAGATTGCGAATAAAAGAGGAGATAAGACACCACCTTGTGGAACGCCAGCTACGGTATCAAGCCACGAAGAAAGTCTATCTTGGACACGAAATACGTTGCCGGCGCCCGTGCAAATAACTATGAAACCAGGAAATTGCAGTTGGAGATATGTTAAGAGAACGCAGAATCCCTAACAGGATATCATGATCAACAGTATTGAAGGCATTGCTGAAATCCAGCAACACCAATACTGTGACTTGATGATTCTCCATACCGTGACGAATGTCGTCGGTGATTTTTAATAACGCCGTAGTCGTACTATGACCAGATCTAAAGCCAGATTGGAGAGGACTAAGGATGCTATTTCTTAAACAAAAGGAATTAATTTGTTGTTGGACAAGGCGTTCTAAAACTTTGGAAAGGAAAGGAAGAATTGAAATAGGACGATATTCAGAAAAACTTGAAGGATTTGTTTTCTTGGGTAAAGGTATGATTTGAGCGTCCTTCCACTGGGAAGGGAAAGAAGATGAGGATATGGAAAAGTTTAAGATATGGGTTATAATAGGTGTTAAAAAGTCCAACAAGGGAATGATCATTTTACGACTGACGTCGTCACTTCCGACAGCGTCGGAATGGATAGAGAGTATGTGTTTCCTAACATCACAATCTGCAAATTGCCTAAACACAAATGGAGAAAAGTCAGGAGTGGGAAACGATGAAAGTTGAGTAAGTGTTGCTGATTTTGCCATATTGTTCAGGCAAGAAACGGAAGAAAAATGCTGATTAAGCAAATTTAAATCAACGTTATTTGGAATAGGACATGAACGAGTTTTCCCAACTCCAATAGACCTTAAGAAGTTCCAAATACGACATGGATCTTCGTTTTGTACTGATTTATGGATGTGGCGGCGTCGTAAATCTCTACACATCTTGTTGCATTGATTTCGTAGGAGTCTGTACTTCTCCCGAATCCTGTCATTCTTAGGATCTGACCTGTAACTCGACTTTGCACTATTCTTCCTGCAGATTAATCTTTTAAGATCTTCGGTCAACCACGGAGCTGGAGGATGACGTATTCGCACTGGGCGGACAGGAGCATGAGCATCATAAAGTTGAACAAGAAGTGAATTAAACAATGCTACCTGTTCGTCAACATCACAAGCCTTCATTATAACGCTCCAGTCCATATTAGCAGCGTCTTTTTGAAGCTTATCCAAATCCATTTTCTCAAAATTACGCTGCAGAAGTATCCTTGATTTGGCTTTGGGTGGTCTTATTTTATAAGATAGAAACAGGAGATCATGATACGAAAAAGCATTTGCAGCACATTGACCAAAACTATCAACATGGTCAAGAGAAGAAACGATAACCAAATCAAGGAGGGATGGGATACAGTTAGGGAAAAAATGAGTTTCAGAGAGAGGAAGGATATTTAAATTGGCTGCTTCTATAAGGGACTTAAGCCGGAGAGATCGGGCATCGTTCTTGAGAAGGCAAGTATTAAAGTCGCCCATTAGCACTGTATGTGTATACAATGGAGTTAACTCTTCAAGGAGGTTATCCAAAGTAGTAAAATAGTCCACTGTGGAAGAAGGACTATAAAAAACTCCAAGAAGTAATTTGTTGTGCGAAAGAAGTACTTCAACAAATAAGTATTCTGCTTCGTTCTGAGCTTGAGATGGAGATGATAAACAAACAATAGAAAAAGGAATATGAGCACGAATATAAATGGCAACACCACCACCACCTCGCGCAGTTCGGTCGTTGCGTATTAACTGGAATCCTGGAATGGAATAGGATATAGAAGGAAGACATGGCTTTAACCATGACTCTGAAACGAGAATTGCGTGAACATTATCACTTTCAAAACTAGCTAACATATCGGGATAATGAGCCGGAATACTCTGTGCATTTATGTGGACTATATTGAAGTTTTTGATAGCTTGAGAAAAATAGGAGTCAAGGGTCTGTTTTAATGGAGGAATGCTCTCAAAACTGTCGTCATTACTTAATACATCAGACACTGAAAAGAAAGGGGAGGAGCTTTGAATATGATCACTTTCACCAAAAGACATGTTATCCTTACAAAAATATTAAAAAAAAATTCAAACAACTGTAAATTATTAAAAAAAAAAACTAATAACTATAAAAATTATAAACTAAACCTTTTAGTTAAATTTACTACCTACCAGCATTTACAGAATAGAAAATAATGCAAATATTTAAAAAAAAACAATCAAAAAAAGGTACTACACATATGCCATTCAGATCATATTTGATTGAACAAAAAAAGAATATATATATATATAACACAAGGTGCTTATGAGAAATAACTGAAACCACAGACACTGATATTAAATAGAATTATGTACTGTGAGTAGTACGTTAGGAGTCATTTGCGAGTATATATTAAACATTAAGTCAAAACCACTTTTATGCTTGCAATAATGTTAACAAAGTACACGTCCGACAAGGCTGCATAAGCATGGATACCTTTGCATAAAAAAAATACAAGTAAACAAATCTCCATGTTAGTACACCAAGAGCATTTAATACCTACTCTGTAATAAGAGGATATTTCTCTAAGGTAAATAACATAGTGATTATATACTCTTTGCATAATTGTAGAAACAAAAATTTATTAATCTGTGGTCGAAACCTAAAATAACAGTTAATTATCAGTATTAATATCAAATACCTACATTGTTAAAATAATCTAACTTAGAACAACAACATCAGAACAATAGACAAAGTCTAAGTTTCAAAGTGATGTAGATAGATAATACTTCGTATATAATAGGAATCCATAACGACTAATTAACTCACATCTTATTTAACACTCAACATTAGACTGGTATAAAAGAATTAAGGTTATCGAAAGTACAACGCAGAGACTAATTAACTCATATACGAGTATATATAAAACTACTAGACTAATTATATATATGAAAAAATTAACTCATATCTTAAATAACACTTAACATAAGACTGGTAAAAAAAGAAATAAGGTTAGCAAAAAGCACAATGCAGAGACACTGAAATATTGACAGAAATCATAATGTGATAAAAGACAATACATACAGTTTATTGAAGAGAACTAAAGGTCCTATACCACATAACTATCATTTCTTCACTATCCTCTTGGAGCGCTGAACTACTTTGTCAGTAGATCTATTACTTCCAGCGACTGCCTTCTGTGCTTGGGTAGCAGCAGCTGGTGCCACTGGGACGACTTCGAGCTCAGCGAGGGATTCAACTTGATGGCGCGAACCGTCATAAGCGATAATATGAATGTAACCATCCCTAGTCCAGCAATTACTTATGCCAAACTTCTGCCTGGCCACCATGAACATCTTGTGACGATCTTTTGTTAAAAACTCGGACATAGTTACACCCGTGTCTTTCAGTTTTGTTTTTGAGAACCAAACTTGATCACGGACTCGGACATCCCGGAACTTTACAAGAACTGGTCTTGGCTTCTTTTCTATCGGACGTCCAAGGCGATGGCAGCGGCTAAAAGAATCGTTAGAGACATTGGGAATCTTGAGCTTGTCCATAATTAGGTTAGAAGCCATTGAAGATGTATCCTCTGACTTGTCCTCGGGAATCCCATGAAGCAGCAGAATCTTACGACGCCGTCTTATCTCCAAGCGGTCGATCTCTCTCCCAAGAAATTCAACCTGTTTTTGAACAGTTTCAAGAGCGGACAAGATAAACTTTCTGAATGTTGCGAACTCCGTTGAGAGTACAGATATATTTGAGGCCACAGTTGGACTAGTCTTATTTAAGTCCTGCTGAAACTCATTCATACGAGTATTGAAGAGTTCTGACATAGCTGACAGTGATCCTTTGAGGGCTTCCATGGTTTCGTGTAGTGTTAGCAAATTAAGGAAAAAATATATCAAGGAATCAAGGCTGGTAAACAGATGATTATTACATATATATTTTACACATTAAAATATCCTAATTTCTATTTTTAAAATATAAATTACGCGAGACTGATCAAAAACATGTGTTACTTATTTCACTCCTACCCACGAAAAAAAAAAAATTATTTACGGATTTTATCGCGTTTAATTACTTTAATTTATTTTTATTATTATCCCGACGTTTCGGGTACTTTACAGCACCCATGGTCACGGGGGAGACTGAGATGTTTGACGTCCCAATGTCATAGTTAGTCCGGCTACCTTACAAGTACATATTAAAAGGTCAAAACAGACCTTACAACTAACACGCTTAAAACAACTAGAGATTTAATAAAGAAATACTCCGAAAAATTAAATCTCGACGTGAATTCGCTAATACCATCATGTGCCAAACCACCGAGGTTGTATGGGTTACCGAAGATACACAAACCAAACGCTCCACTACGTCCCATAGTGAGCCAGATCGATTCACCAACTTATAAACTGGGACAATACTTAGCAAAAATACTATCACCCCTGAGAGGACATACCAGAGCACACACGACTGATTCGTACCATTTTGTGAGTGAGATAAAAGACCTACATCTCGCTAACAATGAAACTATGATCAGTTTTGATGTTCAGTTACTATTTACACATACTACCTATTGTGGACTGCATCTCAATTGTAACTAGGAAGCTAGAAGAAAATAACATGCCCTAAGAATATGCAATACTACTTGAACATTGCCTCATATCTGGCTATCTATTGTGGAAGGAGGAGTTCTACAAGCAAGTAGATGGTGTGGCGATGGGCTCACCTGTGTCTCCCATAGTCGCCGACATATTCATGGGGGACTTTGAGGAGAAAGCCCTTCTTACTGCTCCTGTAAATCCAAGGTTCTACAAGCGGTACGTAGACGACACTTTCACAATTTTACCATCTGACAAAGTAACTGCATTTTTAGACCACCTTAACTACATAAACTCTAAAATACAATTCACAATGGAGTTAGAGGCAAATAATTCTTTAGCCTTCCTAGATGTTTTAGTCATCCAAAATCCTGATAACACTATTGGTCACACTGTGTATAGGAAAAAGACCCATACCAACCGATATCTAAATGGTGAATCTCACCATCATCCTTCATAGTTGGCTACCGTGGGTAAATCTTTGTTTCAGAGAGCACGAGGGATGTGTGACAGAAAACATCTGGCCGCGGAGCTTCAGCACGTCAAGCAAGTATTGCAAGGCAACAAGCTTCGGGTCCCGCGCCTACGTCACAGTGAACGGGTGAAGCCGGCCACAGTCGAGCGCGCGCCTGTTCTACTACCATATGTCAGAGGAGTCACGGACAAGATTGGCTACATCTTGAAGCGAGCGTCCATTAAGACATACTACAAGCCGCTGAAGAAGATTAGTCAATTTTTACCATCCATCAAATGTAATATTCCTCTACAAGATGCAGGTGTGTACAAGCTAGATTGTGAATGTGGTCTCTCTTACATAGGTCAAACAAAGAGATCTATAAAAACCCGCGTGAAGGAAAATATAGCTGATGTGAAGCACCGACGCTCCGGGAAGTCTGCAGTCTGCGAACATGTTCAAGATCGTCCCCACCATTACATTAGATTTTATAAACCACAAATTTTCGCAAAAGAACACCGATTCCTACCAAGGATGATTCGCGAGGCTATTGAAATTAAAAAACATCCAAATTTCAGTAGAGAAGATGGTTGGGTGCTACCATCTGCTTGGGATCCTATAATTAACAAAATTAAACCCAAACCCAAGCATACCACTGTAAGACTTCACGATACTATAAGCTCGTTTTGCGTAAATCGGACCAAAAATTAATATTCAAAAACTGAAGGTAGCCGGACTAACTATGACATTGGGACGTCAAACATCTCAGTCCCCCCGTGACCATGGGTGCTGTAAATCACCCGAAACGTCGGGATAATAATAAAAATAAATTAAAGTAATTAAACGCGATAATCGTTGGATGCCGATGACTCAGGACCGTGCTTTGTGGCATTACTTGGGGAGGCCTATGTTCAGCAGTGGACTTGTGAAGGGCTGTAATGATGATGATGATGATGAAACGCGATAAAATCCGTAAATAATAGTTTTATTGAACAATCTAATTCGTGAGACCACTGAGGAAACTCGTACATAGAAGCACATTGAGGATGTTCGGTATAATAAGATGGTACGCCTTGTTACATGTAAAACAGGATTTCGGAATCTCTCAGCATACGAAACACAGTAGCATTATCCTGCTTTTTACAGTAGTATTTTAGCAAAAGTTAGTCTTTGTCCGGTAAAGTAAACATACTCGTGCTACAACGACGATATAGTTGCGTTTATACATACTATGTATATTAATTACTAGCTGTGTCGGCGACTCGTTCGCGTGGAATCAGTACTTTTGCTATTCTCTGTGATGATGATTTATTTGTTAATCAAACGGTCGTGACGACTTATAAAGACACTTATCTGAATAAAAACACTCAGTAAGTCGGTCAATGTGACAATCAAAATAAAACGGATCCGTAAACGAATCAAGAAACAAATAGGGCAAACTGTACGCTTGTGTTTTATTTTGTATATAAACAACAAATTGACCGCAATAACTTAATCCCTAATTTGCTACCAAATTTCTCTAGCAAATACTTAGTTTCCATACAACAAATAACATATTGCCCTAAATAAGCGAGCACCACCACTAATTATTGATATTGAATAAAAATTTGAAATGAAAACTATATATACTGCAAGCAAATAGAAAATAAAACTAAACTCAACCTAGGAAAGTTTTTTGACGTTTAAGTTATAGATGTCATCGGGCTTAAAATCAGTTGGGTTTTTTATCAAGAAATACTCAGTAGCACAGCCCGGAATCAAGAGTTCAGCATTGTTTCATTCCTATGCCTCAGAAAGCACGTAAAGCCGTTTTATCTGTATCTGATCTCACTATATTTTTGTCGAATTACTAACTCGAACAGTTTTATATTTTATATACTGATCAATAGAGGCAGATTTTTGTAAAGTTCTAGATAGTAAGTATTATTCATAATTGTCATAATTTCGTTTTACGGATTTCTCCACCACCATGCAGTTGAAAACCATTTTTTTCGCGCAAAAAATGTATCCTGGTTTAAACACTTTAAGGTGAGATATTAATAAAATGAAAAAAATCTAATTACATTACCTTAAGCCTAAAGTATTCGTACTAATTTCAAGGTTACAATATTTATTTTAATCATTTTTCCCTATACCGATATGTAATCATCTCGAAAAAACAACATTCTTAAAAACTTATTTACTATCTAAGGATTTTAATTTTTCAACACTTTTTTCTTATTAGATGCCTACTTAATCAAGGTTAGTTATTGTTCCAACTTTACGCATCTACATCCAGCGGTTTGAGCTGTAGATTTATTACAATACTTTTCATATAAAATTTGAACCCTTGTTTTAAAACCATAAGAGGCAAATTTTATTATTTTATTACTTTAAACCATTTAATATTTTTTCTCCCTTCAAATTGAACATTATCTAACCCCTTCTCCCTCCCTTGGTAAGAGGTTGTTTTCAGAAATACAAAAATATTTTATTTACATAAAAATTTGCATACCGGGTAACGGGTTATTTTGCAATCGCAAAATACGTATTTATTTATTTTTAAATACAATACTCACAGTAAGTATCGAGTCAATCACCCTGTAAAATACTCTTGTAATAAAATAATAAACTGTAACATCTTCGTACTCTTAGGGGTCGAATTTTCAGTAGCTACTGTAAATTAAAAAGTCACTCAGCGAAGTTTAGTATCTACTGAAATGGAGACGGACCTCGACAGTCTTTTTAAGAACACCACCAAAAATATAAAATGATTTAATGTTCTTACGAAGAAAGTTAGTTACAGAATGAATTAAATTTAATGTTAGTTTAATAAGTATCAACAATTATCATATCGTCACCGGTGTAGGAGTTGTTTGTCTTACAATACATAGAAATCTAACTTGACTTTTTACGAAAATGCTGATGTGGCTGTTTGCTATAGAGCCAAGGATGGATAGAGGCGATATAACTATCTATGACTCAGAATATAAATAGTATATTATAGTAGATACACAGTGAACAGAGACTACTGCGCCCTCTTTTCCCAAAAGAGGGTCGCTCATGATAAGGCACAACACAGCTTAATCAGCCAGTTGCCTGTCCCCAAAGGCGGTTTTTAGAGGGTATCACTTAGGGTCCCCGGTAGGACCGTGAGTCCCTCATAACCACGATAGACCGGCGTGGTATGCGTAATGCATTTTCCGCCTCCCTACGTATATTGCTTCGGGCGCAAAAAAAATGAACAGAGACGTCTGTCGGTAAATGGCAAAACTAACTCTACGGCAAATTAAATTTTATTCTGTTCGTTTTAACCACGTCCATTATAAATTAAATTATATAAATGCTATTACAACAAACGAAATAGAAAAAAAACTTCCGATATAAAATAAGAAATTTGCCTAATTTTAAGCACCTATTAATTAAGCAAATAAAAACATAAATTAGTAACATGATTTTATTACTAATTCCAAATTTTAAACTAAAGAGAACAAATGCGTCAGGACGACACTATGAACTCTTCCGCGCTCTAAGAAGTGTAAGATATTGAGTATATTGGATGGCTACAATGATATCCTTTTTTATATATACATTTCATTGAATGCATATAGTCAGCCGTGAACCATGTTATACTGGCTGTATTATATAATACATAAACCACTTCTTCGGTTCCGTAATCGGGTAAATGATAGATTATGGAAACAGCCAAATATTTAGTTATTACTTAATACAAATCAATGATGCCAAATATAAGGCAATCAATAGGGAGACCTATTCTCAGCAGTGGAATTAAGATGCTGTAACGGTTACTGAAATATATTAAGAATAATATTTCGAAGGAAAATAATTATTTACATATTATGCGTCCTTCATTTCTCGTTAATAATGAAACCTTATGGTGAATGAAGATACTTATAGCACCATCCATATGAAATTATAGTAGTTAATTTATTAGTAAATAAAAATTATTTAATATTTAGAAAAGAAAACGGGTAGGTATAATAAAAAACTCAAAATCGGATAAAGTAATTTTTCAATTTCACGACAATGTAAATTTTAAAACTTTTGGAAGTGCAAATGGAAGTATGATATGTTTACTGCCAAGCTTCTATATGATCCTTGCCAAAACCAAAAAAATTGTTAATAGCTCTTTCAAAGTTTGATTTACCATATTGTATGTACTCGGAGACTAAGTAAAAAAATATAAGCACACCTTAAAATTTATTAAATTATTTGCACAACACCATCTATCTGTGACATTGGTTAACTATTGTACTTTTTAAACTAAGATATTAGGATTTATATATATTTTATAAATATTCATTACGTTACTCTTTATTATTTTTGTTCACTGCGTTTAGATACGATTATAACATTATGGAACACTATTTTACATTATTTAATTACAAAAATGTCCTTGATCACATAACGCCACTATTGAACAAATTCGTATCTATATTTCGTACTCATACTTCAGAATATGTTGTTTATGATTAATAACATTTGATAGGATGAGCAGATTTTAATAAAACAAAGACTAAATTTAAAAAAAAGATATCCTTCACAATTTTCTTAAAGATTATTTTGATAGAAATCAGTACTTTATATATGACACATTAACAAACAAACAGACAGACAGAAAATCTAAAAATATACATAACATATAGAAATGTATTCAGTTACTTATTTTTAGTCCCTCTCAATCAGTTTTAATACAAAAATATAAAATGAAAAGACATCTGCAACTTAAATTTTTATTATATATATATATATATATATATATATATATATATATATATATATATATATATATATATATATATGTGTGTGTGTGTAATGTAGAAGTAAATATAATGTTAAATAAGTTACAAAAAATAATCTAATTGTAAAATACAAATGATTGACATCAGACAATAAGTTCATAACGAACACCATGCGAAGTTTTACCCATAAATAAGCAATGGTATCATAATTTTATCGAAAAACAAACTTTAAAGAGACAAAACGACTTTGATATTACTTTTATATGGTTTTGCATTTATGAAAGTAATTAATATTAACTTTGTTTTAAATTAAATTCAAGATACTCTGCTTTATAATTAAAACAGTTTCCTTCATGTTATTATCAAGAATATTTTACAATGAATAAGAAAATATTAATTAAAGTATCTGTGAAACGTAGAAACGGGCAAGGAATTTTTAATATCCATAATAAAAGTTAGGGCTGACAGTAAATTATTATTTATTACTTCATAATAGTCTGCATCTGCTAACATTTTATTTCCTCTCACAGTATTGAATGGTAGATAACACTACAAGGTATTAGTAGGTAGGTAGTAGGTAGTAGTGTGTCCATTGTAAGATTTAAAGCTGCAACAAGGATTAAGAAATAAAATAAATGTATTAATTATATGGATTGCCTCATTAGCAGTAGAAATGGTCCCCGGTTCATTTATCATGAGAAACACAGTTCTTATGCCACTATTTCACACTGATATGATGCAAGGGGGCGTGGTACTTCCCTGGTCAAGCCGAATTCTGTAACCATAATTTAACTGAATCATGGTTACGCTACGTAACAATGTCTATTGTGAATCATTACACGGCCTATGTGCGAATAATCGTTTTACGTAGAGACTTGGTAGCTTGGCGCCACGGCTGAATATAACACTGGTCGGCATCTAAATAAGAGCAAAAAAATGTATATATGGAAGTTATTACGTTAGTTACGTTAGATCCAAATATGTAGTTAGAATTCACCTAGCACGTCTAGTTTCGACACAATAGCATTTTTTGTTTGCACTAGAATTGTTTGCTTATAGTTGCAGGCAGCGGTAGGCAAGGCTGAAAATTACGCAGAGCTGATAGAAGAACTGCTTTCGTCGTATCATCAACTTGGATGCAATATGTCTTCAAAAATTCACTTCTTGCATTCGCATTTAGATTTTTTCCCAGAAAATCTTGGTGCCGTGTCTGATGAGCATGGTGAAAGATTCCACCAAGACATTGCACATATGGAAAAAAGATACAGCGGCAAGTGGACCCCAGCAATGCTAGCTGATTTTTGCTGGGAAATAAATCGAGAAACAGCAGTTAAAATGTATAAAAGAAAGCGATCTACCAAATAGTTATCATTTTTATGTTTTTTTTAATTAGTGTTGTAAAAGTCATCAATCAGTGTAAATTTTTTCGTTTAAAAAAACATATATATATATATATATATATATATATATATATATATATATATATATATATATATATAAATATATATATCAATACCGATATTTTATTTAAATGTAAATATCTGAAAAGCTAGAGGTGATAGTTGAAATCTTTAAACAGATTTGGACTCAACAAATCAAAGCCAATAGAAATCACATAGTAAACTTTTTGCTCCCGGATTTTTTTTTTGCCGACCAGCGAATTAGAGCAGTCGATCTTTGCCGGCACCAATAAAACTGTTAATTGAGATTTTAAATACTAATATAGCAAGTTGTCGATGGAGAGGGATTACATTATGAGGGATTCTGCACGCCTAAGGAATAAAAAAAATTGAATACATGAACAGTTTGACAACGCGTATTAGGGTAGTGCGATGGACGCTTTTTTGCCCTAAAAACCCAAAATTAGAAATAAGGCGAGGTCTGTGTTCAGCTGTGGGACGTATATGGTCTGTAATGAAGGTGAAGAAGGCGCCAATAGCAGATTTCACGCTTTGTAGGTGCGCAGAAAATCAATTTTTTGTCATTGAAAACTACGAATTCACATTTTTTAAAACTTACTTTAAAGATAAAGATTTTTGTTAGTAAACTATGGTGGCTAAATCACGATTGACACATTTTGGCTCGATTGATAAGATCGCAAAGTTTCCTCAAAATCTGCAATTTTAGGTACGTTCACTAAGTGAAAAAGCAATTTCATTCAAACGTAATGAAATCAAATTCAATTAAATTCAGAATGTGTGTTCACCAGTAAATACGTATTAGGGTTTTACTTTTCAATAAAAGAGTATATATCATTTTAAAAATAAATATCAAATAAATATTGGGTGATTAAATAGCGCACGGGCCGACCTAACAGTCCTGTCAGTCATCCGTATCGCGGCGTAGAGATCATCCGTGTACAACTTTACGCACGCCCGCTGTTATCTTTTAAACATACCAATACATTAAAAACTATTGAAACCGGTTTGAATGCCTTCCTTAATCCTAGTATCCACTCAAACAGTGAGCTTGTAGCAATTTATAAACATGTAAATATAAGTACAAAGTATGTTTATAATATAAACTTATAAGCAAAAATTTGTTATAGGTATGAGTAAAGTGACCATTTATTTTTTCCTCAAAGCGGGACACCTTTAACATTATTATAGATTTAAAACCTTTTACTGCCTTCTTGGTCTAACGGTTGTAAACGCAATTGCTGATCATGTGGTCCCGGGCTCGAAACCCGCGTCGGGGCAGGAAACATTTATTGGGTTTCCTGTCACAAAACTCTCAGTAGCAGCCCGGAATATTGATTGCTAACTTAATGAAGTTAGCTGGGTTTCACCACCGTGCCTCCGGAAGCACGTAAAGCCGTTGATCCTGTGCCTGATCTCTCTCCCGTTGTCTCGGATTACTGTTCCATCGGACTATAAGAGTAAGGGAGTAGGGTAGACCTGTGCTTGCGCATACACTTGGGCAATATAATCCTGTCCTGCACAGGTGGCTATTATCAATATTGAGAATGGCCGCTGTTACTAAAATTCAATCTGGAACCCTTTATTATAGTTTTAAGAATAAAACACATATTTGTTTGAATATTTTAATGATCAAAAGTGAGAATAAGAACTTAGAATCATAAAATCTGGCTGCTGGCTTTTTAATTTTTTCTTAACAGCATATATATATATATATATATATATAAATTAGAAATAGCTTATGTTATTTGCTCATATATTGTAGATTAATTAAAAGTTGTCACCCCGTAACTTAAAGTTAAAAAGTGTAGGTTTTAAGAATAATCACGTAACTAGTCAGGCCATGCTGGCAAATCTGGTACGTGCAGTGGCATAATGGTGGCACGGGTGATAGAGTTTGCATGACGCTACGCTTTTGTTAGTCAAAGCGGGACATTTTTACGTATTTTAGGGACAGTGGGACACAAATCTTTAAATCGGGACCATTCCGCCTAAAGTGGGACGTATGGTCACGTTAGATATGAGAGAACTCATATAAAACAGATATACTTTGACAAAGTGACGGCTCCGTGGTGCACTGGCTTAGCAATGAGTGGCTGCGCTGGGGGCCACGGTTTCGAATCCCGCAAGGAACAGTATTTGTATGGCCTACAAATAATTGTTTCGGGTCTGGATGTTAGTCCTTGTGCAATTTTTGTTTGTAAACTCACTCCAAGATACAAGAGAAAATCCTAGTGTGGCGGTAACATTATAAAAATACTGGTAAAAAAACACTTGAGCGTGCTTAGGCCGCCTTGTTTATTTTTATATTGGAAAGTACTTCATTATTTTTTTATTTGTACGTCATCGTCCAAGATGCTTGGAATAAAAATTTATAAAAAATAAGTATTTGTTGGTACTTATTAGTTTACAAGAAGTTGGTTTGGACGATAGTGTCCAAATAAAATTATGATAAAATACTTTTTAACGTGAAAATAAACTAGATACATACCTCAGTAGGTATGTAGTTAATTTTCATGTAAAAAGTAGCATACTTCGACTCATAAGTAAGCATCCTGTCTATAATATAATATAGGTATATCCAAAAGAAAAACTTCTTTTAGTGCATCCAATTATTATCTGGAATTATTTTATAAATAAACGCTGGTTACATCAATCGATTACAATATATTTGTTTACTACGTAGATGTATTCAACTTTTATTGTTGTGTATGTTATTTCGTAACTCACTAATAGTTGAATATTTCGATAATATCGATCGTCGATATTTATAAATTATCTTTTTGTTCGATATTAATAAAAATTTATCGAGTCTCGAATTCGTATTAATTTCGATATATTTTAAATTGTTGTATTAATCAAAAAAACATTAAGCAACAAAAGTAGCTACAAAAGCAATCATGTGTCGTTGTCGTTTTTTTTTCGTCATCCAACCGTCCAGTAACATCATTGTGAGCTTTATCTTACTACATTATGCAAAACATGATGATAATATTATATCGATATTCATAACGTGAATGAGTAGGTAAACGGAATATTGTTAGCAGCTATCCGGACACGCGAGGGACCGCGACGCGATTGCACGCCGATCGCCAGCCAGTGTCTGCTTCACCTCCTTATAACCTACGTGAACACAATACCATACCGTCTTAACTTACTAACCAAGGTATTTATGCTAAAGAGTTTAGTCAACACTATTTAATATGTACATTGCTCAACAGCAAGAGAGTGCCATGATCATACCCGTTAGAAATTTAATACAGTAAACAATTTATTTATGGCTAATCTTGTCTTTGATTAATTATAAAATTTGCTAGCATAGTCATGTCTGTTTGCAAGCAAGCGTTATATAGGTAAATTCAATTAACGGTTTGTGTACCTACTTGAAGCAGTTTACACAATCTAAGTGTAATTTACATTGGTATTTCAAACTGGGTTTTAAATATGACTAGGTTTCGAAAAGTGCTCTCATTAAACTAGATCCCAAATGAATTGAATCCCACTGAATTGCAAATAAAATTTAATTTACAGAGTCTATTTTTGAGAAGATTATAAAATTTTAAATTAACCCAAAACCATTTCGGTTTAGGTTAACTTATTTCAATAAATATTGTAGTGTAAACTATAAAGTCATTCTTCATCATCATTTCACTGGGTTAGCTCGACCGAGGAAGCACTCACGAAATACACAAAATCGTATGTCATTGTCAGGGACTCTGGTTTAGCTGATAATTTTTTAAGTTTAATTAATTGAATCGGTGTTAGGTTACAAAAAATATTGAGATTAAATTGAAACGTATTGTTGACTTTTAAAAGGAGAAATTAGATTTATTAGGCAAACAGACGTAATTTATAGTTCTCTGGCACCATGAACAAAGTCAAAATCATAATTTATAGTAAACAAATGTCTTCACTTTTATTTTAAATTAATTTTCTCAAGATAAGGCAAGTATTAATGTACTATGTGAAATTTTGTTTAACTGTATATTTTTACAACCAATAAAATAAGAACTGAATGTATGGCCGGTTTTAGAGCTCGACCGACCGTCGGTGCGTACCATCGGTCCTGACGATACGCATCGATCGTCAGTTTGTAGCGTACAATGCTCTCCTGAGCAACGAAATTGGCCGGACTGGTACAGTCACAAACACGTACACGAAATGTACGCGTTTACAAATTATTTAATTGCTGCTTACTATGTTTGTAAACCTATAAGGAACAGAAGACGTAGATATCAGGTACACCCAGTAGTTGCCCAAAGAGCACTGGAGAATTTACTACTTTGTATTCATTATTGCGCGAAGATGAAGAAACATTTTCTAATTACTTTAGCGTGTCGATCAATAGTTTTGATTAATTATCTGAGAAATCACTGACACTTCTTAATACCTATAAAATCATACAATATTATTGAATTTTAGGTTCGATTTTGTTGACGATGTTACACGCATCCGTACGGTCGGTCCACCGATCGGTGTAGCACTGAACGCGTTATTAAGTTTCCATAGCGCGTCGGTTGACTGACGGTACGCATGCGATGCGCTTGACCGACGGTCCTCGTACGCAGTGCGCAATGCACAAGAGCAATATACGCGTGCGTACGGTCGGTCAAGCACTGTATATAACGACTTATGAGTTTTCATACAAATGCAAACGCGATCGACGTACGCACCGACGGTCGGTCGAGCTCTAACACCGGCCCTAGTCTTACAATGCGTGAATCTGAAGTATTTACTTAGGGTCACCGGTGAATGGAACTGTATGCAATGAGCCCGTATTACATAAAAAACCTGGAATAAAAAATATGTTCCTAAAATATTTCGCTATTCAATTTCTGACCTGTGTCAGAGAAGGAATAGAAAGATAAACATAAAAAAACGTGGTTTAAATGTTAAGGGTGTTACTTTAGAACTAAGTTCAAGCTTAATTGCATTCGATTAAAACTACTTTTACAGATTTTATCGCGTTTAATTTTATTTGTTTTATAATTCCCGGCGTTTCGTGTGCTTTCCAGCACCCATGGTCACGGGGGACTGAGGTGACTGACGTCCCGATGTCAATGTTAACCCGGAGTACCTTCAGCTTTTTAATTATTGTTTATGGTCCGATCTATGCAAAATTAAATTCAAATTCTCAAATTCTAATTCTTTATTTGCAACTAAATAGGTACAAAATGTTTTCGTATTGATGTTATACTGTTATGTGTTAAGAAAACCTATTTAGCTGTTTTCAACAGCATGCAAATATTCAAAAGTTTTTATAACAAAATCAATTACTAAAATTCATCTATATAAACAAACTAAAACGTCATTTTACAATCTTTATAAATAAATAAATACATATAGAAATTAATTAATTATAATAATATTCCACAATAATATTCAATAAAATAAATATTATTATAAAAATTATAAAATTAATGCATCGATTTTTAATTAACGATAAAACTACTTAATCACTACAATTCAAAAACTCATTTACTGTATAAAATGCTTTATTTAGGTACTAGCCATCGTCGAAGTGATATTTTAAACTTATTATAAGGTAATTGCTTAATATGTGAGGGTATTTTGTTATACATATATCGTGTTACACATTTTATAGCTATTTTTTGAAAGCGCTTACTTTTTGGAATTGTGTCAAGTACTAATTTATGTGGGTTCCGTAAATTTATTTTTGTTGCATCTTTAGTTTGTAAGAATAAGTGCTTGTTTTGCATTACAAATTTGCCTACCTCAAATATATAGAGGTAGGGAAAAGGAAGTATGTTTAAACTCTTAAAGTAAGGCTTGCATGATGTATCTGATGGGATGTTACTAATAGCTCTAATACAGCGTTTTTGTGCTAAAAATACATTAAAAGTCCGTATCTGATAACAGATTCTACATATGCGAAATACGCTGTGACCGCTGTATTTTTGTTTGCTGTTTTTGTCAATTTATGTAACGCGTACACAAATCTGTTAATTTTGTTACACACTTTATGTATATTTTCTTTCCAATTCAGGTTCGAGTCTATAATTAAACCTAAAAATGACGTACTAGTAGCGTTCTGCAGAAGTTGTCCATTATATTCAATATTAATGTCAGAGCTTAAGTTATTAAAATTAATGATATTTGTTTTACTTAAATTAATGTGTAGATTATTATTATTAAGCCATTTATTTACTGAATTAATTGTATTTATAATGTCCGTTTTATGTTGATCTAGTGTTGTTTTTTTACTAGTCGCTATCGTCATCGATATGTCATCTGCAAATAAAGTAGTTTTATAGTTTGAGATGTCAGGTAAATCTTTTATGTATAAAATAAACAACAATTAACTTAACTTATTATGTCTTGAAGTCTTGCAGTGGTATGCTTGAGTTTAGTTTTAACTTTATGAATTACAGGGTAGAATTAGATGGTAGTACCCAGCCCCCTCCTTTATTGAAGTTAGGATGTTTTTAATTTTAGTATCCTCGTGTAAGGATGATCCTTGGTAGGAATCGATGTTTTTCGCGAGGATTTGTGGTCTATAAAATCTGATGAAATGGTTAGGGCCGCCTAAGATATGATCACAAACTGCAGACTTCCCGGAAGGTTGATGCTTCACGTCAGCTATATGTTCTTTGACTCTATGTCCTATGACTGCCTCGTTGGTGCTAGTGGTGTAGTAATGCGACTGCTGATCATGAGGTTCTGGGTTCGAATCCCGGGTCGGGCTAAAAATTAATTATTGAGTAGTGAAATAGAGAGTGCACCTGTGCTTGCGCATACACTTGGGCACTATAATCCTGTCCTGTGCCGATGGCTATCCTCCGTTGAGGCAGGCCGCCGTGGCCAAAATTCGGTCTGGAGGACATTATTATGTTCTTTGAAGTCTGCAGGCAAGGATTGAAAGATGACCTCAGGATTGAAAGATGACCTCAGGATTGAAAGATGACCTCAGGATTGAAAGATGACCTTATCACAAAAATTGATAGGGGCGTACTCCAATGGTTTGGACACGTTGAACGAATGAGTGAAGACCGAATGGTGAAGAAAATATATAGAGCGAAAGTAAATATTAAAAGGTGTCGAGGTAGACCGAGACTAACTTTCGAAGACCATGTGAGCAAATTGCTCGAAGAGGGGAGGGTCAAGAGTACTCGGATACCTAGACGTGCATGTATGAAGAAGTTAATGAACCTGAAAGAAGCGAAAGAGGTATGTAAGGATCGTGACACTTGGCGATCTGTTCTCTCTGGCTACCCCGTTAGGGATTGTGCGTGACGATGAGTAAGTAAGTAAGTAAGTAAGTTTGAAGTCTGCAGTTATTAATAGGCTTCATGGTGAAGGATGTCGCGAAAAGCAATTTGAAATCAGACTATTATCTTTAAAAATTAACAAGGTTTGGATTAATTGCAATACTAGTTGTAGGAATACACAGCGACAAATCTCTCGAAAAGTTTTCAATCTCTTGGAGTTGGCATTCCATAACAGGCATCATTATAATGATGATAATATTATATTTCTTGACTCAAAATGTTTTATAGTGTATAGAGTGTGTTTTAAATAGAGTAAATCTAATAGTCGACATTCATTAAATTATTAAGTTTGTATAGTTAAGCGAAATAAAATTTACTTTCAACTTTCAGTGCTTATAGGTATTATATACGCTTTAATATATTAAATGCATATATCGTTGATACAAAAAATAAAATAATCTTTTTGGGCTTGATATACCCTCTACAAACTATTGAAAAAAGAACAGAGAAATCACATAAAATCAAAAGCACGTTCAGTCAACCTGTCAGTAACAATTTTTTGCGATATTTTAAAATTCCTTATCGATAATCTCTACACATCTACATCTGTGTGGCTATTAGACTATAGATTACTTTGTGTGTCTTATGTGTGTGTATAGTGTTATGTGTCATATGTGACCACTTATGTGTTCTGACAAATGAAATTGTCGGTTTGAACATAAAAACGAATTTTTAATTTAATTTTATTTTATGTATTTGTAACACACACAACACTTCTCCATATAAAATGTCACACTTCTGCATGTGCGCAATACCTATGCTTTTAAAGGTATATAAAGTTTTCTCTTCACATAATATTAAACATATATATTTATATACTCATGAACAAATTTAGAGAAACGCAAAAAAAGGTTTAATTTCTCCTAAAAAGGTCTAATTATCGTACGTACTGGCCGCAAACATAAATAAATGCTTTTAAAAAAAGAAAGTGGACTTTTAACGATTTACGAGAATACTACACATTGAATAAAACCATTTTAAGAATTTTATCCCATTTAATTTTATTAATTTTTAATTTCCAACGTTTCGGGTGCTTAGCAGCATCCAAGGTCACCCAGTCCCGCCGTACTACTTTGCTTTTTAAACTATGCACTGAGTAGTGTTGACTATTGATCTAATTTATTTAATAAAATCTTAAATATTAGTGAATCAAATCAGTAAACAAATCTTATTTGTTTTTAAGTTTAAAATGTGAAATCCAAAATAGTGATAATCGTTGTTACCACACGTAGCCGGAGATTAAGCTCGTTGGCACAGAACGCTGCGGCACTGGCAGCCATATAATTTTGTTGTTTAATCTTGGTACACTCTTAATAAGTTGAAATTGCTGATGCCTTGACACGATCTTAACTACTTATGATAAGTTTTACAAAATATAATAAACTAAAGTAACAATAAGCCGGCCATATAATTTTAAGAGCTGACAACGATAGGGGAAGAAAGGTTTTCGAGTTGAAGCTTCATATTAGTAAGCGAAGTGTAGGGCAGCCCCTCACTAGATGATGTAACCTGGTAAAAGATGCAGTAAGTCGATAGACATGGGCAGCTTGGAACTGTGTTTTGTGGCATATATTTAAACATAAATTACCAGCCCAATAGAGTTGTTGGTAGTAATAACGAATTTTTATTCTCAATTTTTATTTTCTATTCTCAATGTCTATGGTCACAACATTCACTTACCATAACATGCACAATCATACGGCTTAGCCTACTATATTAATGTATCATGCTAGGCCAGCCTTTGTAAGCTCTGTGATCGTGTGTCGCTTTCTTATTTAAAAAAAAAAAAACATATACGAATTTCTTGTATATTGTGGAGACGTTTTAATATAAATAAATTGCACATGAATAGGAAAAATGAAACGCTAGAGTTTTGCTTTAAAAGTAAAACTAAAATATCTATAGTTGGGATCCAGTGAAGTGGGCTACCGCAATTCCACGGCATCTAGCATTATATGTCAGCCTCATCAGCTTAAAGATTCGCGAATAAAACTGAGAAGTCGTGACTTCATCAACGAGCGACCTAAAGTCCAGACAAGTCTGCAGCCGTCCAGACCAGCAGTCCAGACAAATCTCAGCACGACTTTTGCCTTATCTAATTACTTCTTCTGTTTCTTTATCAGCCCGTACAAGTTCACTGCTGCTTCTTTTGATGTCGGGAGAATATTTAGGTAATATGATATTATGTATAAAATTTGAAAAGGTATGGACAAAAAGTAATCATATACTACAAGCTACTTTTTTCTCTATGTGCAGCGAGTATAATAAAGAGTATCTTGGACTTTAGAGGTGGTAACACACCGCTAGCTCCAGTTGTCCATGGGCTTCAGTAGCTATTTACTCTAAGTTTTTCACTACAATTAAAAATCATCATCATCATCATTACAGCCCTTCACAAGTCCACTGCTGAACATAGACCTCCCCCAAGTAATGCCACAAAGCACGGTCCTGAGCCACCTGCATCCATCGACTTCCTGCATATCTTACCAGGTCGTCACTCCATCTAGTGGGGGGTCGCCCTACACTATGCCTACCGGTACGAGGCTGCCACTCAAGAACCTTTCTTCCCCATCGGTTATCGGTTCTTCGAGCTATATGGCCGGCCCATTGCCACTTCAGCTTACTAATCCGTTGGGCTATGTCGGTCAATCTGGTTTTACTGCGGATATCCTCATTTCTGAGTCTATCACGCAGAGAAAAAAAAAAGAAAATTCTCAATTAAAAATATATAAGGAAAAACTATAATCGAAGTTATAAACATTTTATTTATATCAAATTTCTGTATGTATTAAACTATAATATGCCGAAAATTAAATATAATCATCGAACCATTCCTTACACAATTTAGCTTAGTTAGAGTATGAGTAGGCCAAAAACAATCTGATAGTGTTATTTTGTAAAAAAAAAGAATGAATCCACAAAAGTTTGATTTCAATACATGGGGAAATAATAACATCTTTATGGTAATTAAAGTATTATATTGTAAGTATTTCAATAATATAAGTTAGTTTTTTTTTGTCAGCCCGTGAGCAGTTTATTTAAGTTTAGTTCAACATTTATGTTTTCCTTCTGTCAATAATTGATGTTGAAATTAAAATTTTCTCAGTGGAGCGCTCCATTATACGCTGGCTACCAACTGCTGAACTGTCCCTTAAATTGAATCTACTACATATCCTATTACTTATAGTATTTAAAGAATTGGTTGCAGTGATCATTATTATATTTTTAGCCTAGCATTATTGTTCTAGCAATATGGTCACAATATCAAATTTTTCGCACCTATAACGCTACCCAGTCGTCAGTCTGGGTACTTTATGCCTGACGTAAACGAAATAGTAATACTGTCATCCGTTGGAAGCTTTGAGTATTAAAACTAAAGGTTGGAAGCCTTATGATTTTTTAGGTATTTCCGATAGTCGTTTCTCACGACGTAATTTTATAATGGATTCTCCTTCCTTGATTATACCTAATTTTTATATAATTTTTAAAATTTATATTTTATTGCTGAAGAGAAACTATTGGTCCACATTTCTGAACATATTGTACGCAGGGAGGTGTGGTATTAGGCATAATTAAAGTTTGTGTCCTACATTTAAAGTGCCGTATACTTGGACCAATCTACTTCAACCTACACTTTACACGTGCTTCAACATTATTAAATATTATTTCCGAGGAAACGGACATCTGCAATTGCATTCCGGCAAAATTCACAGAAGCGACGCATTGGGTCTGTGAGATTATTTTAAATAATTTTACTTATTTATAATATAGATTTTTGTACGTAAACAATTATGTATTATTGTTTTTATATAATTCTTCTTTGGATTGGAATTGTATTGGCCTTGAACTGTAATGATGTAACTATTTTAGAATAAATACAATTTATTTAACTCACCTGCTATACGCATTAAGAAACACAGATAAAATTAAGCTAAATAATAATTTGTGTGAAAAATATTTTTTAATTCCTTTAAATTGCTACAATTCACTTTTAAAATTAAATAAATGTGAAAAAGTGTTCTCTCGATAAGTTATATGAAGAATAAAGTAAAAGACGCATTTGCGTTTGAGATTTATTTATTTTTCAAAATATTTTTACTAGAATGAATTATGATATAATATATCCTTTAAATCATTTAGATTTTTCATATAAATGGGGCATGCGGCTTGTCTGATCCCATAGTTTATAATAAAATCTTGCATAAATTGTTTATTTTTCTTCAATTTTATAAAAAAAATACGAACAAACTTGCCTTACCTTGATACACTTCAAATACCAATGAAAAACGAACATTTGAAATCACACAAATTGCTCCGTTATTATTTATTGGCAACATTTTTAAAATTCTTTGGTGAAAATCTCAACATTGTGTGCCTGTTAACATGGACTATTCGGAGTTCGACATTGGCTTAAGAGTAATAACATGGGTACTTAAATGCTTTTACTTAGAGACATTGGTATTCCGGCGTACAATATCAACGTAGCTGACATTTGCATACCAATATTTTACGGATTTTATTATGTTTAATTTATTTGATTTTTAATTCCCGAAGTTTCGGGTGCTATCTAGCACCCATGGTCACGGAGGACTGAGGAGAAGTGTTTCCCTGTTTGCTGGTATTAGTACAAAATTACCACCTTATTATCATTAGGTTCAATATTGCAAACTAAAGGGATTCATAAATTGAAATGAATTTGGAATTTTTTGTAACTTATTTCTATATGTTCATATTTTTGAATAATTTATTAAATTATGAACTTTTTAACAATTGGTTAGAATATTTTCCTTCTAAAATAAATAAATATATATATATATATATATATATATATATATATATATATATATATATATATATATATATGTATATATATATATATACATATATATATATATATATATATATATATATATATATATATATATATATATATATATATATATATATATATATATATATATATATTATACGCAATTTTATTTTCAATCAAACGATTGCCTAAATACGAACAATGAAATAAAATAAATTTGTCAATGGAATTTTCCATTTCATTTGGACGCTCATCTTCACGTTATGAGTTTCCTTTATCAAAGAGATTTCTTACATCACTTGAGCCATTTATGTAATAAAAGGGACCAAATCGTAATTTTCTGATAAATATTTTGTCAATCACAAACGAATAACGTTATAATTTTGCGTTCGACTGAATTGGAGCATCTACGTTGAGATTTGTAAGAAAGCTTATGGTTCATTAAGGAACGCTGTGTAAGACGAGAATATTAATCAAAAGTTTAGATTGTTTAAGTTACTTTAAAATCAATATTCATAACGAAAGAATATTTATCTTTGTTAATTCATATTTAAAACGTTAATTCATTTACGATGTATTTTCGATCTTCTTAAATCAGCTAAGAAAATCTTGTTAGTGAAAAAATATTGGCGGTGTTTTAATATTTAAAACAAAAATAATTGGCCGAAAGGTAATTTAAAATACTTGTATATTAAAAAAAATTATACCTTAGTAAAGAAATGGAAATGTTTACCAAACCGCAACAGTCCAATGATCCGCGATGCGTTTGAGGTATGGGTGCTCTTAGCGGATAGCTTTGGGTTAACTCCCAACGACTGTTTCAAGTGTGTGTAAAAGATTTTGAAAGAATAAAATTTATTGACATTTAGTAGTCATGTCAGTAGTTGTGCGGGTGAAGAACATCAATGAAGATTCTCGCTGGAGTAAACCACGCGGTTTTTTTTTTATAGGAAAAGGGTGACAAGCGAGCACACAGTCCACCCGATGGTAAGTGGTTGCTGTAGTTCATAGACATCTACATCTATTCCTGTTTGCGAATCAAAATGAAGATGTCAGTCTTGAGGACTAAGATGGAATGCCTCTTTTCCAGTAAAAAGTGTGTTCGGTTCTCTACACTCGCCATACGAAACATAGCAGCATTAAACTTCTATTTGACGCTGGTATTCTCTGAGAGCGTGGTCCTTCCACAGTTGACTCGATCCATTCGTGCTACAGCTATACAATCAATATAGCTGCAGCATGGCTTTACCACATACAATGGCGATGTCGATCAAACTTAGGATATAATCATAATAGTTAAAAATACTACGAAAATTTACTTACATTTAAAAATGTAATGTTGCCTCGTATCATCCGGTGCATATCGTAAGAGGCAATAAAGAGAAATGAAACAGGATATGTGCAGCATCATCATCATCATCATCATCATCATCATCATCATCATACGATAGTAATAATAATACAATAATACAAAACTGCGCTTGCAAACCCGCTTACCAAGCGTGGCAACTATGGCACATATACACTTTATAAAGCAATCCACAGAGTTTTGATGAATGAATGTAAATTTACGTTAACTTAAAAATGTATTATTCTTTTCAACAAATTGTAGGATCAGCTTAATGTTAGTATAATATGTTTTCTTTAAAAAAAATTCTGTTTATAGAATTCAATGTTGCAATTAGTAGGATCGGCTTAATGTTACCTATATGTTTTATTTTTAAAAATATTTATTTTATAGAATATAATTATTAACTGTTACTAATGCATTAAACACATTAATAGTTCAGAGCTCATCGAAAAGATATCTACAAAACATGAAGACTGCGAAAAGGTTTCGAGTACTTAGTGTTTGGGATGTTTAATGTTCAATTTGAGTTGATTCGTGATATTACGATACATAATTCAATAGCTCATAGCTCTTTGGATACCTTACAACATTTGAGGTATGTGCAAATTAATTTCGAGTATAGTAGGCTTCGGGACGTTCAATGTTTCAATTCATGTTAATTCCCGCCATTCGATACAGCTTATTGAACAACTTCATTACAAGTTATGGCAGGCATATGGTAATAAATTCGAAATCCAAATTGGATTTTGATTCCAGATACCATTAATTACATTCCTATTACGGATACTCGAATGTTACATCAATATTTCATGAGATTACAATTACGTTTAGGCTTTTAAAAGAAGTGTAACGTTATTTTTTCGTTAACAATGTTGTAAATATTGGAAGGATTGCATAACTTATACTCAGAATCACCAAACGGTATTCGCTGAAGGTCGTACAAGTTTACGCACCAACTTCGGTACATCCCAATGAGGAGATGGAGGAAATTTATGGGGATATTTCTAGAGTCATGCATTCTTCCATAACCTACTATACGGTGTTAATGGGAGACTTCAACTAAAAACTAGGCACAAGAGAAAACGGTGAAAACATTAGCAATTCCTATTTTAGAATTATATAAAAAAATATAAAAAGTTTTTCTTTTGACAAGGTACGTTATCATTTGGAAACTTTAAAGCTACGGAACGACAAACAAATCAATATCAATCCAAAAGTATATCTTATAGTTATGCCATATATAGCCAAAATGATACAATATTGTACAGTCTGTCGGAGACCATGCTACCCTTCTAATATTTTTAGTTGCTGCTTAAGACCATATTACGAGGGCGGCACTGAAAATTTCGGGAATCAAGGAAGTGACACAACATTACTACTTAAAAATATATTTATTGCTTTTTGAAGTATTCCCCGCGGAATTTGACACATTTTCCCATACGATGGAACCAATCATTGAAGCAACCATTCCATTCGGAAGTTGGGGTCTCCAAAATGGCAGTTTCGTAGGCGTCCACAGCTTCTTCATTGATGAAAATCTCTTTACACGCAATTTATTCTTTATTTTAGGGAAAGTATAGAAATCATTAGGGCTTAGGTCGGGGCTGTACGGCGGATGGTCTAATAATTCTATGTTTTCTTGCTCTAAAACTCTTTTGTTTTATATACGGTGTGAGAACTCGCATTGTCGTGATGGAGGATGATGCGGCGGTTGCAGTTCTCTTTACGGAGTTCAGAAACGACCTGTGGCAAACCAATGCTGGTATACCATTCTGCATTAACTGTTATTTGTCCCTCAAGAAGAATAGTCGTAACATGGCCGGTTTTGGAGAAAAACATGGCCACCATTTTTTTTCCAACACTCCGTGAACGAACAATTTTGTTGGCTTTAACTCATTTTCGAACACCCAAACTCGTGACTGGATTTTTGTTTCGGGTTCGTACGCATATATCCAGGATTCGACACCTGATACGATGTTGTATACAGCATTTGAGGATCCTGCGTGGAATCTTTCGAGAGTTCTGACGCACCAAGTAACGCGAGCCGCTTCTTGCTCTTTACAGAGCGAATGCGGTATCCATCGGGAAAACAACTTTTTTACACCTAATTGTTCATGCAAATTTATTTGTATTTGACTCATACCAATGTCTTCTCGATCTTCCTCAATCACCTTACGCATAGCATCAACGTTTTCTTGGGTGACTGCAGTTTTTGGACGACCTTGACGGGGATCATCACTGAGCTTGACACGTCCATGTTGAAATTTAGCAAACCAGCGATAAATTGTGGTTTTGGATGGGGCTTCATCACCAAATGCGGAAATCATCCGGTCAACACACTGTTTTTGTGTTAAACCACTTCGAAACTCATAATAAATCATCGCTCTTGAATTTTCTCGAGTCAATTCCATTTTCTCAACGACTAAACAAGTTTGACAAAACCTTGTGACAAGACCGAGAATCTTTTTTTAAATAAATAAATGGTATTCGATTTTTAAAACCAAGGAGTTTTCGATTAAAAAGATTTTAGTATGACAAGAACAGTGGAAATATTTCATTCCCGATACTTTTTGTGCAGCCTATGTATAGACCGTTATTATTGTCCATAAGCAAAGGACAAATTGAAATAATAGGTCGTCTTAATTCACTACCATGGAGGATGGTTTTTATTATGGATATATTTTAAAATAACTTTGCTGCAAATGTATTAAGAACAAATCGATTTATATCAAATCTAAATATTCAATATATATTAATAAAAGTTAGATGTCAAAAATAATTATGGTCTCATTAATTATATGGATAAAAAAATAGATCCGTATGCTTACCTAAATTCTCTTATAGCGCCGCGAACGAAATCGACCGCTTAGGGATTGAGAGGTTAACGGAGAGAGCACACAGAAAGTATAATAAAACTGTTTTCTTACATTTTGTTGTTGTCTTTCAAATTATTTTCGACGTGTGTTTTCTTTAGAGTATGCACATTACTCGTTTGTTATGTCATTTTTAGTATAATATATATCCTTTTAGTCTTATTTTGGTATTAGACTTATCAATTTCCATGTTTATGTAAATTATAACTAAACTGAATTTGCTCACTGTGTTACTTGCCTGTCCCAATAACTCATTAGCCGCCTTTCAATTTATTAAAAGGCGGCTAATGAGTTATTGGGTTTATGATTTTGCAGACACTCCTTTCCCAAGTTTCCATATAAACCCATGTTTTTTGACTAAACTTGATCCAAGTCCCTCTCTGCTCTTTGGACTCAGGCATTACAGGCGTGACGCTATGTATGTCAATTAAGAGTTGTTGGGAGTCGAACATTAGGGCCACCATTTAGTGGTGGTGTAAGAGCATCCACTACATCGTCCCATGTGTTAGCTGTGAAGATAGATGTAAACAAACTAAGAGATGGGCAGCAGCAATCTGATAAGAACCGAAAAATAAAAAGCGGCGGCTGCCTACAAGCCTGGCAGTTATGGAAAATATATAACTATAAATATATACACATATTACATAGGCTTCCTACCTAAGTTCAGCAGTGAACTTTTAATAGTCTGTAATGAAATATACATGGGTATTTAAAAATCAGCCTGCTCCAAACTAAATATCTATATAATTAATTTAAAAAACACCTGAAACTGAAAGAGCTGATGATCTAATGGCTGTACAGATTTTCTTCGAATATAGCTAAGAACACTCTAGACTAAGATACCTTAAGAAAACCTAAGACAACAAACTAAAAAAAAACAAATAAAATCAGGCCATTTATTCAGGAGCTATGATGCCATAGACAGACACTCAAATAAACACTCCAAACTTGTAACACCTCTCTGTTTCGTCGGGGGTTAAAAAGAAGTGAGAAGTGATGTAAAAATATATAAAGCAACATATGAAAGTGGTAGTGGTGCGATTCTACAGGTTCCTCTGTTCTCACTTGTTGGTATCACATCGTGTTCTCCCACCCCAATTATAAATTATTCATTTTATTCTTGGATAAGCAAGGTTCCATAAGGTATTATAAAAATACTTACTTCTATATATATATATACTAGCTATTGCTAAAATAGGCAGCGTTTAATTTCCGATACCGGAGGGAATCAAATTCGGGTTGTTTATCATTATTGGCATGTGGTAAAACAATATACCATGGTCCAGTGCTACCACTATTTCGTGTGAAAAAGTTAATTATATAAAAGGTATAGTAAAAAAATTTATGAAATATCCGTAATATAATCAATAATATAATCATCCGTGGCAAATTATCAAAGTCATGGTACTAACACGGTGTTTCTGTTAAATAGATTTTTACCTTAGTGTCATGTGAAATTTTTCAAACATAGTCGTGTGGTTAAAAAGTCCTATTTTCAAATAAAGAGGTACAGTTTCGGATAATAAAAAGGAAACTAAAAAGAGAGTGCTCTGAGATCATTGTGTAGTTATCAATTAAAAGCTCTTTATTAGATCAATTTAAAACATATTAAATAACCTATTATTTAATGTTTCATTTAAATTATTATTTTCAACATAAATACTTTAAAATTTCTGTCAAACGTCGCATCTTCAAAAGGATTAGGGTGACAAACGAGCGCACAGTCCACCAGATGGTAAGTGGTTGCTGTGGCCCATAGACATCCACATTTATCGTTAATTAAAAGTCAAAATAGAAATGCGTTCTCACACTTCCGGGCTAAGATGGAATGGAATGCCTCGATTCCAGTAAAACGCGTCTTTATTTTATTATTTTATTATTTATAGGATAGGGTGACAAACGAGCACACAGTCCACCTGATGGTAAGTGGTTACTGTGGCCCATAGACATCTACATCTATACTCGATTACGAATCAAAATGCAGATGCGTTTTCACCCGTGAGGACTAAGATGGAATGCCTCGTTTCCAGTAAATGGGTCTCCGGTTCTCTACGCCATACGAAACACAGAAACATTAAGGTGCTATTTTACGATGGTATTCTGTGAGAGCATGGTCCTTCTCCGGTCGAGCCGACCCATTCGTGCTACAACCATAATGTAGCTGCAGCGTGGCTCTAAGACCTATAGAGGGGTAGTTAACCCTTCAACCCCCATGAAATTCCCATGCAGTCGCATGCGTCCGCACCTTAAACCATTAAAACTTATATTTAGAGACGACTTATATATGAAGAATTTAGGCATTATAGAATTAATACACAATTCTCTATCCTGTGGTCTAAACAAAGTCAGTTACTCTATGTGTTTTTATTTTTTTATTCTACTGTCAATTTACGACATGTTAAACCATAAAACACAGCACTTTAAACCATAAATACTTATATTTAGACACTACTTTTCTATGGAAAAGTTTGGCATTATAGAACTTATACTAAATTTTCTATCCTGTAATGTTTCAATGCTGTGGGTAGGTGCGATCGGATCCGACCGCTTGAATTTTGACGGAACATCGCCTTGGTCGGATCCGACCATGTGCCCATTGAAAGGTAAAAAGCTAAATGATAAATTATATGACTTTAGCATTTTTTGCGACCCAATGGTAGTTCTTTTCATAATGAATTATTTAGATGGGGACAGAAGGTTAGAAGGTAGCACAACATCATCATTATCATTACAGCCCTTCACAAGTCCACTGCTGAACATAGGCCTCCCCCAAATAACGCCACAAAGCAGGGTCGTGAGCCACCTGCATCCATCGACTTCCTGCATGTCTTACCAGGTCGTCACTCCATCTAGTGAGGGGTCGCCCTACACTACGCCTACCGGTACGAGGCTGCCACTCGAGAACCTTTCTTCCCCATCGGTTATCGGTTCTTCGAGCTATACGGCCGGCCCATTGCCACTTCAGCTTACTAATCCGTTGGGTTATGTCGGTCACTCTGGTTTTACTGCGGATATCCTTATTTCTGAGTCTGACACGCAGAGAAACTTCGAGCATAGCCCTCTCCATAGCTCGCTGAGTGATCTTGAGCGCGTCCTCATACGGACAGCAGTGAAGGACCACGTCTCAGATCCGTAAGTCATCACTGGCAACACGCACTGGTTGTACAATTTAGTTTTCATAGTTTATTTTGTTTATCCACTTATCAACAGGTGGATTGCGTGCCCATTTGTAATGTTATATATCGTTACAGTGAACTGTGGTTTTGTATTCCATTCCATTAGCCGAGTTCAATCTGAGAGCATGTAAGTTGTAATCTGGGCAGGAATTATTAGTGGGCGAAGTGTTCACGAACATAGAATACCTATGTGTCCGTATTCGAAGTGACAAATTAATACTATACCATATAATAGACGTGGTAATTAGTCTACAATATATCACGGCCGTTTATACCTCTTAATTCATGAGTCTTGCTCCTCGAATCGCGAGGGTGAGGGATTTCTCTGATGAGTTCTGCCATTTATGTGTTTATGATCAAACTTCAACCACTTTAATTTAAACATGAACTATAAACTAAATACATTCAGGCATTTCTCTAATAATTTTGTATTGACTGTGCTTGTTTTAGTACACTTAAAACATCACATATTAAATTTGTTATTAACTAATTAGTATTAACCAACCAGCCTGGATAGCGTGCTAATTGCAGCATATAAATCCCCCCCCCCTCCCCCTTGAGTTAATTCACCTGATAGAAAATGATTTCTGCAACCTGTAACCAGAGTTACTTTCAGATAAAGCCTTCTAAAGGCCCTATATATATCCATGTAATTTTAACCTTTTCATTTATGCATCTTATTTCTCATTGTTGAGGATCGAGTGATTTTCACCATTTGTGACTGTTTTTGACCAACTATAAACCACCGCAATTTTCATTAGCTATATTCAGGTATTTCCCTAATAATTTTGTACCGACTGTGCTGTTTTTAGTAAAATATCACAAGTTAATGTATCTACTAACTAATTGTAGTATTAACCAACTGACCTGTAAATCGTGGTAATTATGGCAAATAAATCCCTATCCCTAATCCCATAAGATAGTCCACCTGATGGTAAATGGTTTCTGCTGCCCAAGGACACCTGTATCCAACTTCAAACTGCAGATGCCCTCAGAGAGCCTCGATGTAATGTTTCACAGCCTGTAATTATATTGGCGCTATATACTCTTTAAACCGAAGTAGGGCGTCAGAAATATGTTCACTGTTCACAAATATGCTGATACTGACTTAAAACATCCCTGGAGTTCTGTTTAGCGTCGGAAAAATTAAATAAGGAAATATACCACTTATTTATTACAAGAAAAAGGTTCTTGTTATTCTTTAAATCTGAAAGATTCACTATAATGCCTCGATAATGGATAAATATTTTTTTTGAACTAGCGACCTGCCCTGGATTTGCCTAGGTGGACTTTTATAATGTGATGTCATTAGTTTATTTTTAAATCTTCATTAATGACCATTTTACTTTACAATTTATTCCAAGTTTTACGGATAAAATATAGCTTAAATATTGTTTATTGGATAATCATTAAAATCGTTTATTTTATTACTTATCCGACTTCACAAAAAATTTTCGTGTTTTTTTGGATAAAATATAACCTAAATCACTTCCGACAAAGATTGCTCTCTATCTGTTCGTGAAATTTCATCGCAATCGGTTCAATCAACCCTTGGAACAATAAACCCCGACAGACAGACAGATAAACCTACAAAAAATCACAAATGGTTGTTCATGTCTTAATGGCACGCGCGTTACCCCCTCAGCTCGATAAAGGGCAGTTATTTCGATATTATAGACAGACAATTCAATTTTATTTATACTTGTAGATAGGTAATTAAATAATGTTTTTACGTGGTAGAGCCATGCTGCAGTTATATTAGTAGTATAGTTGTAGCACGAATGGGTCGGCTCGACCGGGGAAGGACCACGCTCTCACAGAATACCAGCGTGAAATAGTAGCTTAATCCTGCTGTATTTCGTAAGGTGAGTGTAGAGAACCGGAGACCCTTTTTACTGGAAATGAGGCATTCCATCTCAGTCCTCACGGGTGACAACGCATCTGCATTTTGATTTGTAATGGAAGATAGATGTAGATGTCTATGGGTCGCAGCAACCACTTACCATCAGGTGGACTGTGTGCTCGTTTGTCAGCCTATTCTATAAAAAAAAATGTAATGAAAGCGTTTAATTCCTATATTAAATACACTTATAACATTCTAAACTTAATCACACAAAATATTAGATCCATAAATAGAAGCAGCTGTGTTCGATATCCGTTAAACAGTAACATGCCATTACACGGTACTTAGCAAATAACGGTTACATTAAAAATATAATTGAGCAGCCTTTTATGTACTGCATTGCAGTTTATAAAAGGCTGCTAAATTATATGGCCAATACAAATACGCATTAGTCTGGTTCGGAATCGATTTACGCAAACATTAAGCTCGCCAGCGAAAACTTCCGATGTGGAAATTCACTATAACTGTCAAATGAAGCGCCGTTGCGCGTTTAAATTTATTTCGTGATACGCATCTGGCACTATTGGATAGAAAACTCCGATTCTATTTAACTTGCTTAATGCCATTAGACCATTTATCGTTATGTTTACTGGACAACTGATAGAAACTTACTATTATACAGAAAAAAATTGTCGGCTCGACCACGTAAATTACCTACCAGAATAATGTTTTATAATAAAAAACATTTCATCTACGTTCCAATTATAAGTGGTCAGCGGCTTTTTTTTCACTGATAACGAGGCATTCCATCTTAGACCTCAGGTGTGACAACCCATTTGTATTTTGATTCTTTAGCAATGAAAGATGTAGGTGTCTATGGACATCAACTCTTTTTTACCTTATTACTAATTGTGTGCATATTGTCACCCTTGTGTTAGAACGAAAATTATAAATGACCAGTAAATCCTATAATATCTATAGCCAACTTGCATTAAACAACAAATGCTTTGTTACCTCGAAAGGATAGATGAAAATGTCTCTTAGGTGTTATTTATATTTAATTTAATGTGAAACACTACAATAGCAGCTACTCTTTGCGAAAAGTAGGAGAATGTCTAGAAAAACCAGAAGGGGAACTCTCTTACCAATAATCATTAAATCAAAAAATAGATTATGTTTGAGATATATAATACTTTTTTGATGTAATAAGAGCTTGCTTACCAAAGATCAAATATAAAATCCATGACCCTTTAATTCAATGACATCGTAATAGTTCTTTAGGATCTTTTAAGCTCAATATTTAATTCGCAAAATGTAGTTAATAATAATGAATTTTTTTCTAATCTCATATCGCCATAAATCAAAGACAATGTATTAAATAATCCTTTCTCTTTTTAACCGACATCAAAAAGGAAAAGGTACTCAATTCGACTGTATGTTTTCAATGTGTGTTACCTGAGAACTTTTTTGTGGGTAAACCAATTTTAATGATACTTTTTACTTTAAAGCACATCGCTTATAGTCTCATATAAATTCGATCAAGATCTAACCAGTAGGTTTTTATTGATTAAAACATTAGGTTTTTAGTTATCCCTAATATTTCATATTTAATTGGCTTGGAATACATTGATGATATTTTCATTTTATTTATATTGAAGTCGGTTGCACAAAATTTTTAATGTTACTACTTGTTTTTTCCTTAGCAAGAAAACTAACATATTAGCACTACAAAAACATCAACTAAAAACTTTCTGTCATCCACCGAACTCTCTGGTCGAACGGGATGGGGTGGTGAATACTCTTACCTCCACTACACGGGACGGGATGGGGTCCTGAATACTCTTACCCCCACTACACGGTGAATCACACACAGATGGAAACAAACTAGATTTTGAGCAACAGTGTCTTCATAATAACAACTAAAAAATAAAAAACTGCGATTGTCAATCTGCCTGCTAAGTCTGTAACCATTTGTTGACCATGTTGTGGTTGTGGTGACAGTGATGGCTAATGCGATTTTGTTGACCATTTGTCTATGAAGCAATCTATGTAATAGGGGGGGACCTATGTTCGTATCTATAGATATATATGGACTACCTATGTTCATATATATAGGTTTATATGAACATAGGTCTCTCTAGATAGATGGCTTATAAGAAAAGGGTAATTTCATTGGTAAGATAATAATGGACAAAGTTGGGTACAAGAACTTTCACGCTATAATTATTTCTGTGTATTATGACTTATCTTCTTTTCTATAACATCCACTGTTTGATATATTCTTCTTCATAAATGCGCTAATTACCATAATTAATAATATTAATATCAATGTTTAATATTAAATAGCTAATTTATATTACGATACGTTGCAACACTTAGTACTATACACTATGATTTCTTATATTTACGTTAACACTATACATTAAAATAACGTTATACTATACATTAAAACACTATACATTTATATAATTATTTTAATGTACAGTGTTACCGTAAATACATTAAAATATTTACGTTAACACTATACATTAAAATAACTAGCTTTTACGGATAATATCGCGTATATTTAACTTTTTAAATACCCGACGCTTCTACTTTACACTATATTAATATCAATCATCCCACAGTATAGGTTGTCTGGAAGAAATCGCTTTTAGCGATAAGAACGCCCGTTGTGACACTATTTTTTTTTCTTCTTCTTTCGTTTATGTATTGATTTGGTGTACAATAAAGAATTATCTATCTATATTAACTACATGTAATTAGACAAAATTCATAATATTAGCAAACAAATGCGTTGAAAATAGTATTTTCTTAAATAAGTAAATGGTTTTGTGTTCATGTTGACAGTTATTTTAATTTTTTTTTAGTTTGCTTATATGAAGTGAGTTATAGCAACTATGCAATAAATAAATAAATTTCTCAGTATCTCTTAAATTTTCCATACTCCCTAACGGTTCCAGCCCGTCGCGTCGTGTCGGACAAACAATTTTCAATGATAGTAGGTAAATACGGAACAATGGCAGCCCGTGGTTGGTAATATGCACAGCTTACCCGGAACTGGACGATGTGTGGTCTCAGCCAGGGTTTTACCGATAATCAATATCGGTGACACATTGCTCTTTTAAAACAAAAACATTCTGGCTAATGTCAATATTGATTTTTGCTGGTGATTGACCACAATCCCACCTAGTGGTAAGTAGTGATGCAGCCTTAGATAGTAAATCGCACTATCTTAGCGTAACAAAAGCCTATACACCCTTTTTCAAATTCAAATTCAAGTCGTTTATTGCGAATATAGGTTGATACAGTTAGTGTTGCCATAGTTCGTCACTTATAGAACAAACACTTAGTACAGCTATACTCGTATTCCGCCATTTGGCATGCAATATTGATTACATTTTATTACTTTTATATTAAAATACTTAAACATGGTCTCGTTATAATAGGAGTTCACATGATACATAATCAAATATAATAACGATAAGTCATAAAATAAGTCAAGCCAATTTAGTTGTTCTGAGTCATGTAATAGTCAATTATTTTAGTTCATACTTATCATCGAGATTATGAATTTTATCGCGTATACAAACTTTTTTATATTCCCGACGTTTCAAGCACTTTACAGCACCACCCGTGATCGAAACGACTGGAATATAAAAAAAAAAATTAATATACTTACGCGATAAAATCCGTAAAACAAGTAAGTTTATTTAAATGTGTAGTTTTTGCGTAAATATAAGAAATCATTATCTTAGAGATATTCTTTCACACTGTGGTATGCCCTTTTAACAAGAAATTGCTTCAATAGTGTTGCCTTGAAGATGCTCCGATTGTACTCGGACGGAAAGATAGACGCCGGAAAATTATTCGACTCCTTTGCTATACTCATAAAAAAGTCGAAGCAAAGCGTTTGTTCCGATGCGTGGAATATCGATAACAAAGGGGTCGTGCGATGGTGGAAAGGAGAGGGGGGAAATAAAGCGTGCAATTTCTGTGCACACTCACTGAAATGCATCATATTGTGTTATTGCTCCGCCACATAACACACCGCCGACCGTCTCACGGTGTGAGTGCTTCATGCTGGATGTGCGGTTCACACAGCGTTCGCTTCGCAAAACACACCTCTCCCTGGACATCCACAAGTCGAGTGGGCCCGACGGCATCCTCCCAATTACGCCCCCGTCTAACTAAAGCCAATCGACATCAACTCCTCGTTCTCCAAAATAATGGAATTCATTATAAACTGGCGGCTCATGCGGTTAGCTGATTAGTGACCGCCAATACGGTTTTCATCGGGGTCGATCAGCTGGTGATCTTCTGATCTACCTGACTCATAGAAGGGCGGAAGCAGTAGAGTCCAAGAGCGAGGCATTGGCCGTGAGTTTGGACATTGAGAAGGCCTTCGATCGAGTTTGGCACAAAGCGTTTCCTTTGAAGCTCCCTTCCTATGGACATCCCGAGAAATTGTGCAATTAGATCACCAGCATTCTTGCAGATCGGAGCATTAAGGCCGTTGTAGACGGTGCATGCTCCGATTACAAGAGACTGAAAATGTTGGTTTCAACCAAATCAAATTCAACAATGAGCCTCTTAGCACGTACCGCACCAGCCCATATGTGACAGCAGTATACTCCATGCAGGACCGGACTTAGGCTTTATATAAGGTAAGAAGCTGCCCCGGCGTGAAGTACCGTTGCTCCCTTGCAAGCACACTAAATTTTTTTGGGGCTACTTTTGGTCTGGATTCAATGAACCGCCCATTATTGAGGTTCAGAGAAAATTCAACCACTAACATTTAAAAGCGGTCAGTGTACTCCAAGGATACATTCTGGAAAGTAGGAGTCAGGGTGAGCGGGCTCTTGTTGACGGTGAAAAGACATGCTTGTGTTTTGGAGGCGTTGAATCTCATGAAATTGGCATCGCTCCATTTGGAGACTGTCTGTAGTGTGGGATTCATACGCTCAACCATAGACTTTATTTCATACTGGATTTAATTTCGACTGGCCCGGGTACTTGATAAGCGTACCCATAGATATCAGGCATAAGCAGCAGGAAGAGAGTAGTGGAGAGAGCGGATCCATGAGGAACACTGAAATTTGTCGCCACAGGATCGGATGATCAGCTATTGACAATGATCCAGAGAGACCGTTCACTCAGAAAATCCTTTACCCATTTAATCAGACTAGGGGCATAAGCCGTACGATGGAAGCTAATCCAACAGGCTAACGTGCCAAATTCTGTCAAAGGCTTTCGAGACATCAAGGGACTCAGAACAGTGGTGAAGCACTTCTTCACCACTGTTCTCGAGTGCCTCGCTTAGAAGGTCCCCAGCTGACCGATTTCGGTGAAACCGGTATTACCGATAACTAAAAGGAGGTCATTATTTTCTAGATATGCCGCTAAGCGGGCGTTCAATATACGCTCCATAATCCTTCAGAGTATGGAGTAAATTGAAATTGGCCAATAGTTGGCAAGTCTGATACGGCTATTTTTAAGGCACTGGCTGCACATTAGCCAGCTCCCAATGTTTGGGCACTCCATTCCCGAATAAGAGACGGAACAAGCAAAACTATAGCTGGTTTACCTTCAGGTCCACTAGTTTTGTTCACGTCTAGACATCGCAAGGTTTTAAGAACCTCATTGTTGGTCATACGGACCTCTGACATAGAAATACCGCATTGAGGTGATTGAGGTGTTGCTACTGTAAAGACGCGAATTGCAAGCAAAAAGAGAAGCAAAAAAGTCCGCTTTCTCCTCAGGTTTACACGCCAGTGAGCCATCTGGTTTTACCAGCGGAGGCAGAGTAGACCGTAGATGTATGTCTCGACCATTTTTGCGTGAAACTAAAAGCTCTACTGCCAGATGGTTTGACAGAGATCTTTGTAACGATACGTTTGATGCGGTCGAAACTGGTTTACCGTAATGCCTTTTTGCAAGACTTAGCGGCTTGATTAAAAAATCTCTTATTAAGGCTAACCTCCACAGCTTTGCGATCTCGAGCATTGACCAATGATATGTACGCCTGTATGATATGAGCGCATTCGGTATTGAACCGTGGGCGAGCTTTACCACCAATGGGCACATCACCAAAAGGAATGAATTACTCCATCACCGTATATTGACGTATCATATCGGTTATGATTATTATTCAGGCGAGAAGTAGATCTGCCGCCAAGAATAAGACGCAAAGAAATGCCGCATCTCATCCCAATCTGCTGACTTGTATTGCCACACTAGCTTCACGGTGGAAATTGTAGTTGGGTGTGGAATATAACGAGGCGAATATAATATCTATACGTAGTAGAGCCACGCTGCAGCTATTTTATGATTGTAGCGCGAAAGGGTCGGTTTGACCGGGGAAGGACCACGTTCCTACAGAATACCAGCATAAAATAGGTTTTTCATATTATGGTAAGTATCATTGAAATAATACTAGTTTTTACGGAATTTATCGCGTATATTTAACTTTTTAAATACCCGACGTTTCGAACGCTTTACAGCACTCATGGTCACGGGTGGGACTGAGATGTTCAACGTCCATATGTCATAGTTAACCGCGGTTACCATAGATTAAAATTTAACTTTTGTTCCGATCTATGCAGTATGAACTTATGGTATCTTGAAGTCTTGCAGTTGTATGCTTGGGTTGGGATTTAATTTTATTTATTATAGGATCCCAAGCAGATGGTAGCACCCAGCCATCTCCTCTATTGAAATTAGGATGTTTTTTTATTTCAATAGCCTCGCGAATCATCCTTGGAAGGAATCGGTGTTCTTTAGCGAGGATTTGCGGTCTATCAAATCTGATGTACTGACGGGTCCGATCCTGTACGTGTTCACAGACTGCAGACTTCCCGGAGCGTCGATTCTTCACATCAGCTATATATTCTTTAACGCGGGTTTTCATAAAAACTAGTATTATTTCAATGTGTAGTGTTCGCGTAAATATAAGAAATCATTATGGTAAGTGTCTCTACACTTACCATACCCGGAGAACAGGAGACCCGTTTTACTCGAATCGAGACATTCCATCTTAGTTCTCAGGGATGACAACTCATCTGAATTTTGATTGTAAATTGAAGTTAAATGTAGATTTATATGAGCCACATATTCATTTACCATCATGTGGCAATTGTGTGCCCATCCACATCAGGTACCCTAGTCACTTCTTGTACTAGCTCGGAGAGCCCCAGCGACAGGGAAAATTCCACGCCTCTCTCCCATCGTGGTTGTTCTTCTGGTATGAAAACAGCCAATCCTGACGACAGACATTAAAGTCCCCCAGAAAAACGAACTGTGGATTAGGGTGCTGATTGAGAGCCATATCAGAGGCTTCACTGAGGTGTAAAAATAGCCTAGTCGTCTCCTGATCACCAATGTGCGATCGGTAGACACAAGAATAAATCATTTTGTCCATTCCTGTGTTTATCAATACCCAGATCGTAGAGAAAATAGGATTTTCAAGGTGACAGCATGGAGTAAATAAGAATAGAGTAAGGGGATGTAAGTGTCTTTACAGCAGATGTCGTTGCGGACGTAAACACAGATGCCGGCGCGCTGATGGAAATTATGTTTCAATGTGTACCCATGGTAGCCAAGGTACGCCGCAACTAAAGGACATATGATCTGCGTCTCAATCAAGAGGAGTAAGTGCGGCTTGTCAGTTTTAAGGTGGTAGTGGATTGCATTAAGATTGCAGTGCAATCCTCGTATGTTTGTAAGGTGCACTTTAATGGAGAGGGAGTGAAACCGCTGTACAAACTTACTCTTCTTTTTTATTTATTTACTATTCTTTTGATTTAGTATTTTAGGGCAAACATAAAAATGTAATAATTTTAGCAATTTCTAAAGCGACACATTCCCTAAAATGACAATGTCTGTCTGATAGTCTACCACAAAACTTCTTTAATTTTATTGTAAAATCTTCACTGATTTAAACCAAAACTAAAACTACTTAATATGGTAAGTAATGCAACATAAAGACTAAAAATTAAAAATAATTACATTATTTTAACGTTCCACGGCTTAACACATGTCTCTTTTCAATTCAGAGAGGTCTATTGAGCAATCAGTCCGCTACATATCCTAAAAATATATGTATATTTGTGATGTTTTTATAAATCAACCTACAATTAAATTGGAACATAAAATTACAATGACTCAAAATATATATTTTTGATGATTTTATACATCACCGTACAATTAAATTAGAACATAAATTTACAATAAAAATCTCATTGGTTCCGGCAGGAATGGAACCGGGATTGCACGCGTTCTGTGAAATATACGTCGAGCGCTTAGCATGCATGGTACCACCGACTTGTCTTTATATCTCAGTAAGTTTCTAAAACAACAACTTGTTTTCGGCATAAATGATTATTAACTCTGAACAAAATCCTAGCCCGGATTCGGATCTCTTCTGCGTACCCTGTTTACTAAACCACATGGTTGTAAAAATAAGTCGCGTTAATATAACACTGCTTTATTTATGCCTCAAAAACGAAAGTTTCGAATGTTTGTAGTTTCGAAACGAATCTAATAAAATAAGAAATTATTTAGTCTACCGTAACAAAAAACTACGATTTTTCAAACTTATCGCAAACTTTTTTGATGTGTGTGTACCTACGTTGCTCTGTGCTCGCGCGCAAATC
The DNA here is from genome assembly GCA_036936625.1 of Parnassius smintheus behrii. Lineage (NCBI taxonomy): Eukaryota > Metazoa > Arthropoda > Insecta > Lepidoptera > Papilionidae > Parnassius > Parnassius smintheus. The sequence goes on from JAUPFT010000019.1 coordinate 13,454,102, forward strand.
CTAAATTAGCCGTTTTAATAGAATACATCTCAATTGATTTGTAATGATTGTGCAGTTCACATAGTCTTTGAGTTACTATCACAATATATCTTGTTTAGGACAGGCGTAAAATACCCAGACCGGTGACGGGGAGCAACGTCAAAGATGCGAGACGTCTGCTTTTTCGGGTAGTCAATCCGCCTACCATGTGTTGTGATCCTCTCTACAACGGATGAGGTCGATTTCCAACAGCGATACGGGCATATAGAGAAAATTTAGATATTATGTACCTACCGTTTAGTGGCGGTGTAAGAATATCCACTACCCCATATAATCCCGTGGACGTCGTAAAAGTCGATATGGACCTACAAACCAGGACATAGGCAGCAGCGCCTTCCTAATAACGACTAAAATAAAATGCAATATATATATATATATATATGCCGAATATCTGCTCTTTGAGACATTATATGTGGTAGGCCTATTTTCAGCAGTGGACATTAATAGGCTGTAACAGTATCGGTAGATATTAGATACTAGATATTACGTCCTTTCTTTTTAAATAAAATTCTTAATTGTTATAAAGTCCCAGAAGGTATGTTAAGTTCTGGCTTAAAATATATTATAATTTAAGACAAGAAAATTTAGTAATAATATTAGTTCGAGACAAACAACATAAGATGCATCGTTTATTGTAGTCCGCAATATGCTTGTATAACGATAAAGGATTTAATCGAGCAAACAAAGATGGATAATGAAATTAGGGATTCACATTGTATGTAGTTGAGTAAAATATATTTGCATACACAGTAGGGTTTTATGTTCTCTACCACGGGGCTCTGGTTCCGTACAAACAAGATGGCTAATGCGATTTTGTGAAGTATAATACTCGAGACGCTCGACGGAGCAACTTGGCAATTCTATTTGAAATAATGCGTATAAAAATGTAATATAAATATAATACGAAGCTTAGGTTTTGATCAATAACTAGGTTTTGTTATAAACCTGTGACATATATTTTTTTTACAAATTTCATTATTATATTTACATTATATAATTACATTATTACATTATTTCCACACGTCATGGGTTGACTTGGAGACAATGTCAAAAGGCATTAAGTCCAACCTTTGTAATCCTTTAAACTAAAGCATACGATTAAGAATAAATAAATAAATAAATTGTGTTCTTATTGCATAAATTTTATATGTCCACATTTATTTCAACAACTATATTATAACGTTACCAAGTACATACCTATTTAACCCTTTATAGGGCAGAATTTTTCCTTTGTTGAATTTGAATTTTTGGTTTTGGAATAGGTTTAGGAGGGTACTATGGAGACTGGAAATTATGTGATATGCACAAGCTGATTTATTCGGGTTTAGCTGTAGGTTACATATAAAACCAAGACCGTTAAGGGATATATTTGAAACCGTTTGACCGTCTAGGGGAAAAAATAAATAAAACCTAAATATAATTCAATAGTTTTTATTTGAAATAAATAATTGTTGGTATGTTTTATCTCAAAGAATCATAAATTATTAAATAATGTGACTAATTGTGTCATGGTGATTACAAAAGTGACTCTTTTGTGTCGTAAAACTAAAAAAAATATCTTCAAACAAACATAAAAATACAATAAATGAACTATAAAAGTATCAAAAATGTGACGAATATGAAATGGCTAAAATAATTAACCAACTAGACCCAAATACGAGCTCGAGAATAGATGGCATTACAACAAAGGTAGTTAAGTGTATTAAGGACTTAATTCTTACAAGGCTTACATCTTGTATAAATGATTATCTTGAAATCGGGATATTTCCAGATAATCTTAAAACTGCTAAAGTCACACTTATATACAAATCAGGTACGAAGAGTGACCTCAGTAACTACCGTCGGTTAAAGTCTAATTATTTCTTACTAATTTTATTTACACACACACACACACACACACACACACACACACACACACACACACACACACACACACACACACGCACGCACGCACGCACGCACACGTACACACGCACGCACACGTACACGCACACGCACACGTACACACACATACACACGCACACGCACACGCACACGCACACGCACACACACATACACACACACATACCCACACACAAACAAACACACACACACACACACACACACACGCGCGCGCGCACAAACACGGTCGGACGTCCAGACGGAAATAGTCGGAACACCTACCTAGGACCTCAAAAAGTGGAAATGTAATGAAAACTAGCATTTTCAAAATCTGACTAAAGTCTATTACTTCCTACTTTTAAAAATTATGAATTTTCCAGGTGGTAACTTAAAATTTTTCTTTAACCTTTGCTTAATAACTTTCAAAAATTGGATTAAGCAACTGCAGACAACAGAAACACTTTAATGTACTTAAAAAACAGCTCCAAATACCGTCAAATAAGTCAAAATCAAATGACGTGTTCGATTAAAAACGAAAAATTGTTGCGATTTGAAAATTTCTAAGTAATAGCTTCTTTTAAATAACTTTAAATTTTTCAATCTATTGACTCAAGACGGTGCAAAGGATTTTTAATTTAAAAACTGCGTCAAATGCCGCCAAAAGTCAAATTAGAACGACGCGTTCAAAAATTATAGCCCTTTAAACATCACAAATAATAGTTTCAAGCTCAAAAATTAAATAGAATTTTGAGCGTTGCGCGAAGTTCTAAGTAAGGCCTGCAGAGTCAACCCTATTTCAGCTTTTTTACCAAGATATTACGTAAATAGGTACTTTTATTTTTATGTTATAACTTTTCGCGTCGTGTCGTAGCCAGTATACGTTTCCCCATTGTTGCGCAAAAAATAAAGGGAATATGTCAACTTCATGGTAGATAAGCGTTACGGGAATTAACCATATTTTTGGATCGCCATGACACCTCGTTGAATTTCTAAAACCCTCCAAGGTAAAAGCCCTCAGCGTCCCATTCGCAAAATACACGTGGCACTTTCAACTTTGCTTTGCTCAAAGACTATCGTGCAACGGGAAATTCTCACGGTCACAGTTCAATTTTACTAGAGATCATTTTGCATGTATGATAAAGACAATAAAAGTGAAAACTGCGTTAAAATATCTTTAGCGGCTACTTTTTTCAACGTAGCCCGTGCTAAGAACTCTACACGTGTGCATGATGTTTTTTAAAGTATGTAACACTGCTGCGCGCTAAAGTAACGTCAAATCTTCTAAAAGTTATTTAATGCAAATAAAAATTTAAACTACATCTTTTCTAACTTCAAATATGTATCTGTTAAAAAACAAAATAAATAAAAATAAAGTTATATGGTAAAAAAATTGCTGTTTTTACATTATTCGTTCGGGCAGATCGAGAGATTTTTTATAATTATATTACTGCACATGAATGAAATCAGTTATTTATCCAATGGGTGTGACCATTTAAAATAACAGCATTGAATTGAAAAATGAAAAATATACCAATGGAAATAACTTATATTTTATTAAAAAAAAAAGTAATCCCATGCTGGGCACGGGTCTCTTTCTATTACTGAGTGAGTTTAAGGGCAAATAAGGGTCGAATCGTGTCTGTTAACGGATTCCATCGATTCTTGTAATATTTTTTATTCCTGATCCATGCAGGTTTCATAGCGATATTACTTCGCTGCTAAGCACGGGGTGTATTAACAGAAAATTACAGATGGAGCGGATTATATACGTTTACTTGCGTATTATGAAATTTTTAAGCGAGCGTTTATTTCTTAAGCTACCACAGCTCTAAATAAATCTTATATTTGATCCGTACTTTTTATATAGAATCAAGGTTTCAAACGAGCGCATATATTTATCTTTATTCTGTGATGTTAGCGCTGTTAGCCTATATGGTTCTTATAATTTCACTAGCTATAAGGCTCGCGGCTTGCAGCCGGTTAAGCAAACAAGTCGCGAACTGATTTAAATGGAGAGGCAATGGTGATTAGGATCACGATTTTATGATTTGGTATGTGTGGCTATAGTGTTATTGTTCGATGTACCTGCGACGTCTGGGTCGATGGGATTGAGCGGTCATGGTGGGTCTATCAGTACATTTCGCGGCCTACGGTGGGTCTGTAAGACGTTTGGTATTTGACGTAGTTGGCTACATTTGCCGCTAGCGGGCTTGCGTGCGTTTCGGTACTATCGAAGTAGCGCTGAAATACCTCCTTGAAGTGTTCGGAGATAGATGGAATTTAACAATCGTACAAGTTGAAGTTCCGTTGATACCACTGTGCACTGGTGGTTTTTTGGCCGAAGAGTTTTGGACTTTCTGTAGTTAGAATAGGTGGCTTCGTGTGGGCGAAGCCTACACTTGCGGAAGCTTAGGTTTTGATCAATAACTAGGTTTTGTTATAATATATATATATATATATATATATATATATATATATATATATATATATATATATATATATATATATATATATTTTTACAAATTTCATTATTATATTTACATTATATAATTACATTATTACATTATTTCCACACGTCATGGGTTGACTTGGAGACAATGTCAAAAGGCATTAAGTCCAACCTTTGTAATCCTTTAAACTAAAGCATACGATTAAGAATAAATAAATAAATAAATTGTGTTCTTATTGCATAAACTTTATATGTCCACATTTATTTCAACAACTATATTATAACGTTACCAAGTACATACTTATTTAACCCTTTATAGGGCAGAATTTTTCCTTTGTTGAATTTGAATTTTTGGTTTTGGAATAGGTTTAAGGGGGTACTATGGAAACTGGAAATTATGTGATATGCACAAGCTGATTTATTCGGGTTTGGCTGTAGGTTACATATAAAACCAAGACCGTTAAGGGATATATTTGAAACCGTTTGACCGTCTAGGGGAAAAAATAAATAAAACCTAAATATAATTCAGTAGTTTTTATTTGAAATAAATAATTGTTGGTATGTTTTATCTCAAAGAATCATAAATTATTAATTAATGTGACTAATTGTGTCATAGTGATTACAAAAGTGACTCTTTTGTGTCGTAAAACTAAAAAAAATATCTTCAAACAAACATAAAATACAATAAATGAACTATAAAAGTATCAAAAATGTGACGAATATGAAATGGCTAAAATAATTGACCAACTAGACCCAAATACGAGCTCGAGAATAGATGGCATTACAACAAAGGTAGTTAAGTGTATTAAGGACTTAATTCTTACAAGGCTTGTATAAATGATTATCTTGAAATCGGGATATTTCCAGATAAACTTGAAACTGCTAAAGTCACACTTATATACAAATCAGGTACGAAGAGTGACCTCAGTAACTACCGTGCTATTTCTGGTTTGCCAAAAGTTTTCAAAGTTTTTGAAAAAGTAATATATAACCACTTAAATAAATACCTAACATCAATTAACTTTATTTCAAACTGTCAGTATTGTTTTCGGCCAAAATAAAAAAAAAACATTGATGCAAAAAACTTAAATTTTATTGACTTAAAAAGGCGCTGTTTCAATAAGTCACTCACCACTATTAAAGAAACTTTCTCATATAGCCATGCCTTAAAACATTTTGAAAGTAATCTAAATAAAAGATATCAAATTGTAAAGACTGGTCACCATAGCTGGTCACTATTAAATTTCCCCACAACCCATTACGTACGGTGTTCTCTAAGGCTCTATTCTATATTGGGCCCACTTCTTTTCCTGATTTTTATAAATAACAAAATTGATCTTAAGTTAAATGGCGAAATTTCTGTATATGCAGATGATACTTGTATCTTTACCCGTTTGGACGTTCCATAGGTTAAGTTATCGCACGAGCCCAAGTAGATCTAAATACAGTACATAAATGATTCCAATCCAATTTGCTAACAATTAATGCATCAAAAACCTCGTACATAATATTTAAACCCAAAAACAAAAACATTTGCCGTTATTCCCCTCTCACCATTGACAACTCTACAATATACGAGTGAGCCGAAGAGAAATATTTAGGCTTAATGCTAGATAAAACCTTGTCACGGAAAGGTCATATAGGCAAAATAAGATCGAAACTATCTTCTCTACTGGGTTCATTTTACGATTGTATTCGATGCCTTCCTTACCGTGTTTGCCGTACAGTTTATAATACTTTAGTCAAACCATATCTGGATTATCTTGTTGAAATTTGGGGTTGTACCTACAAAACTACATTAAAGGACCTACAAATAAGCCAAAATGAAATATTAAAACTATTATTTAAATATAACTTCTTTACACCTACAGACAAATTGTAAAGTGAAACTAAAATTATGAATGTTTATCAAATATATTGTTATAATACCTGTATTGTATTAAAGTAAATTTTAGATAATAAAATACACGCACAATTAAAATTTGTAACAAATAAAGGCAAAGGAAAGAAAGTACTTTCTACTAATACTAACAATATTTACATACCTATTGTACGAACAAACTATGGTACGCAGAGTATACTTTTTGATGGAGTTAAAATATATAATAAACTACCACAAGAAATAAAAATATTTAATAGTTTTAAAATCTTTAAAAGGAAACTAAAACAACATATAATGAATAAATTCTAAATCCGACCCTGTCCATACGCTGACCGCTAATCAGCTTTATTATATGCTTTATCACTTTATTAACTTGTATTCTAAAGTTGTATTGTATTCTAAAGGATTGGTAACTTGTTCATCAATACACAAAAAGATAACATGAGAAGTATTAAGTTGTATGCCTAAACTAGTAAGAAGTTGTATGTCATGAAACTTTCCTTGCTTTTTAATGTTACTTACTTACTTACTTACTTACTTATCGTCACGCACAATCCCTAACGGGGTAGCCAGAGAGAACAGATCGCCAAGTGTCACGATCCTTACATACCTCTTTCGCTTCTTTCAGGTTCATTAACTTTTTCATACATGCACGTCTAGGTATCCGAGTACTCTTGACCCTCCCCTCTTCGAGCAATTTGCTCACATGGTCTTCGAAAGTTAGTCTCGGTCTACCTCGACACCTTTTAATATTTACTTTCGCTCTATATATTTTCTTCACCATTCGGTCTTCACTCATTCGTTCAACGTGTCCAAACCATTGGAGTACGCCCCTATCAATTTTTGTGATAAGGTCATCTTTCAATCCTGCCATATTGCGAATCTCTTCGTTTCGCTTTCGGTCGGCTATGGTAACGCCACACATTTTACGAAGAGATCGCATCTCCACTGCATTCAACTTGCTTTTATGCTTCTTCTGGCATACCCAGGTTTCGCTGCCATATATCAAAGTCGGTACCAACACTGCGTTATGTATTGCAAGGCGTGCACTCTTCACCACGCCTTGCTTTTTTATTAATGCATTCAGGGCACCATTGACTTTGTTTCCGGCAGCGACACGCCTATCCACATCTAAATCACATCTTCCATCCCGGCTGAAAGCACTCCCCAAGTATACAATTTCATTTACCTGTTCTAGACATTCCTGATTTACCCATATTTCACATTTCGTTCTCTCTTCGTCCTTTTCAAATACCAGAACCTTAGTTTTATTAGCATTCAAACGGAGACCTTTAATTTCACATTCCTCTTTCATACACGTGACTAATGCCTGCAGTTCTGCTTCTGATGGTGCAATAAGCACTGCATCATCAGCATACAGCAGACAATTAACTTTTATGTCACCCAATTTCACACCCAAACAGCTATCTTTCAGCTTCTGTAAACAGCTGTCGAGATACAGTATGAACAGCCAGGAAGACATGACACAACCCTGTTTTACGCCCGCTGGACGCTAAACATGGGTGACAGGTCATGCCCTACCCGCACACAGGCTTTACAGTCATAGTAAAGTGACTGCACAGCCCTTAACAATCGACCATCCACACCATATCCCGGCAACAGTTCCCACATTTTCTTCCTTATAACCTTATCAAAAACTTTCTCCAGATCCACAAAAGCACAGAAAATCCTCTGGTTAACACTCAGAAGCTTCTCCGTGATCATGCGGAGAGAAAACATTTGATCCGTGCATCCTCTTCCAGGTCTAAATCCGCATTGTGCCTCCCATAAGAATCTTTCCGATTTCTCTTGCATCCTGCGTGTCAAAACCTTCGAATAAACTTTACTTGCTAAACTGGTCAAGCTGATCGCCCGATAGCTCCCGCAGTCAAAATGTGAACCTTTACCTTTATATAAAGGCACAATGACCGCGGATCGCCAATCATCCGGGACATCTCCCGTCCGCCAGCACAAATTGCACAGCAGATGAAAGCTGTCCCAGACGCGAGGCCCACCGTACTTGACCATTTCAGCAGTAACTCTGTCTAGTCCCGCAGCCTTACCACATTTCAAACTTCGAATCGCACGTTCAATCTCTTTCATGCTGATGACCTCAGTGTCATCGAGGTCCGTGTCTGGCGTGCCAGTCACGGCGTCACCCCCGGATCCTTCACTAAGATCATGACACGCATACAATTCTCTATAAAATTCACTCCATCGCTGCATGACGTCCGATTTTTCTGAGAGGACGTCATTGGTTCTCGAAAGCACTTTGTTCATTCTTAAAGCTGTCGCACCACTCCGGGACCTTCCAACCTCTTTCCAGAAGAGTTTGGAGTTTTCCCTAAAGTTGTGCGACAACCTCTCGTCCGCTTCTATTCTACACCTTTCACGTACTTCCTCAATCAATGTTTTCGCATGAACTTTCTGCAGCTTATATCTTTCTTTCATCTTCTCTCTCATATGCTCATCGTTACTAGCGGCTAAGTAGTCTAACCATGCTTTTTTCTTCTTTTTTACAGCTTCTTTCACTTCGTCATTCCACCATGCATCTCTTCTTTTACTACTACCTCTTTTTGTCGTACCACATACTTCTTCCGCTGCACTTACCATTCCATCCCTAAGGTTCTGCCATATTCTCTCCACACATTCTTTCCTGCCATCGATGGTGTCAAGCTTTTCGGCTACCCTCGTGTGATATTTGTCCCTAGTATCCGCTTCCTGAAGCTTCCAGCTTCGGATGCGACAGACCGACTGTGGTTCTGTTACTGCCGTCCGGTGGCGCCAACCCGCGAACAAACCCCTAAATCTAGTAATTACTAGATAATGATCCGTTCCCAGGTCAGCACCCATGAACACTCGTGTATCCATCACCTGTTTTCGCAGTCGGTCATCCACCAGGAACAAATCAATCATACTTCTCTCATTCTTTCTTTCTCTAGTGTACATATGGATCTTCCTGTGATTAAACATAGTGTTTGTCACAAGAAGACCCTTTTCCTTGCATACAGCCAGTATAAGCTTGCCAGCATCATTAACCCTTTTATCTCCAAACTTTCCAAGCACCGACTCGTATCCTGGTCGAGCGATGCCTACCCATCCGTTCAAATCACCACACACAACAGTTCTTTCGTTTCCCTTAACCAAATCTAGAACTTCTCTTACATTCTCCCAAAACTCCTCCAGCTCAGCCCTGGACGACGAAGCTACCGGCGCATAAACAGCCAAAAGGAATAACTTCGTCAGTCCCATTTTGAAGCGAACCCAGAGAAGTCTTGAGTTCACAACCTTGTATTCAGTCATAAGATCGACCAACCGGGACGACAACAGCACTCCCACTCCTTGGCAGGCGTTCTCGCTTTCCGGGACTCCGGACCATATAGCTAACGTCCCGCTAGGGAGCTCTTCAATACCACTGCCTTTCCGTTTGGTCTCCGACATACACACGACATCTAATTCTCTTTCTTTCATTATTTCGATCAACTCATTCGTCTTATCTCTCATGCCTCCTCTAACATTCCACGTGCCAACTCTGCACTCCGTCCTCCACCTTCCGCCGCTTTTTAATGTTATTTTATATATTTATATATATATATATATATATATATATATATATATATATATATATATATATATATATATATATATATACATTTGCAATCTGTATGCTCATAACCCATTTATAACTTGAATATTGTAATTTCTCATTAAGTGCAATGTATTTTTTTTAAAATAAATTATTTTTAACCATTAAATATCACTACTTTTTTTCCAATAATATTATTGAGTTACTTCCTCACGTCGTAAACGCTTATGAGAGGGAAGGCACAAACGTAACCACCAATATGTCTAACCTTACTAAAGAAATGTGACTAACTTCACTTTGGTGGTTTAGCTTGTTGCTTGCGCCCATTCAGGGACTACTTATTTATACAATATAATTGATTACTAATGCAAGGAATAATGAATTATGCGCCTTAGAGATAACCTTGTCGGGTTGTTACAGACAGCATACTAATTGACCTGAGGACCTTCAAGAAAAGAGCTAACTCCTTTCTAAAGGGCCGGCAACGCACCCGCAATTCTCCTGGTGTTGCGGTTGATCATGGGCGGCGGTAGTCACTTAACATCAGGTGAGCCGCATGCTCGTTTACCCCCTCTTCTATAAAAAAAAAATAAAAAATTTCGCTTCTGCCCTATAAAGGGTAGGATAATTTGTAGATACCTACTTTATATTCATTATATTCTCTCTCATGGATTGCCTCCTTGAGGGTACATTCGAGGCTTTAATTCTTCTATATACTACTTCTTAGGATCGACTTCCGAAAGTGTTATGGGGAAATTATTATAAGTCAGCTTTCGCTTTTTATTAAAAGCTTAATTTTGTAACGATGCAAAAAGTCAACTTGACTCTCAATTAAAGAAAATAATAGTGATAATGCCGAGGAAAATCCCTCGTCAAGGCTTCAATATGATTTGGTGCATATGGCACTTTCAGAATAATTTCTTTCCTCACCGAGCTCAGGTAAATAAGCACTTAAGTTGCAATTAAAGTTTGCGGGTACTGAAAATAAACCAGCTCAGAAATATCTTCAGTCGTTTCTCTATGTCAGTCGTTTTATGTACTGTTATATTTAACCTCAACAATTATGTCCTATAATCAAAATATGGCCCATATCATTTTATCATTTAAAGGCTTATAATCTATTATCAGTTTGTAGAAGTTCCATTCTAGATATGTAATCTCGAGTTGTTAAAACCATTTGCTGTATTCACCACGTGAATTGGCGATTGCGTCACCAGATGTCTATGAATGAATATCTTTGAAATGGGTCGACCGATTAACTTCAAAATCTAATCGGTTAAAGTCTACTTATTTCTTACTAATTTTATTTACACACACACACACACACACACACACACACACACACACACGCGCACACGTACACGCACGCGCACACGCACACACACATACACACGCACACGCACACACACACACACACACACACACACACACACACACACACACACACACATGTACACGCACAAACACACACACACACACACACAAACACACACACACACACACACACACACACACACACACACACACACGCACGCACAAACACAAACACGGTCGGACTTCCAGACGGAAATAGTCGGAACACCTACCTAGGACCTCAAAAAACCACAGCTCTAAATAAATCTTATATTTGATCCGTACTTTTTATATAGAATAAAGGTTTCAAACGAGCGCATATATTTATTTTTATTCTGTGATGTTAGCGCTGTTAGCCTATATGGTTCTTATAATTTCACTGGCTACAAGGCTCGCGGCTTGCAGCCGGTTAAGCAAACAGGTCGCGAACTGATTTAAATGGAGAGGCAATGGTGATTAGGATCACGATTTTATGATTTGGTATTGTTACTAAATCATAACTCTTATGTGGGAAACTTTATTATAAAGTTTTCAACGATAAAATTTTAAAAAGTTAAGTTATTTTTAAAGTTTTGCTCATGAAATAACAAGGGATTTATTTTCATCCCGGATGATAAACGGGCTACTTGAAACTTGCACCTCTTAGAGAAGATTGTACTCATGACCGGGGAGTCAGATTAAATTCACGTAATTTCACAATTATTTAAAGCAAAAGGAGAATTTTAACATTACTTTATTATTTACAAGATAAGCCCGCAAATTTGTATTCGTTTTTAACCGACATAAAAATGGAGGTACCTTTTCCATTTTCTTCAATTCGACTGTATGTTTGTTTATGTGTGTTATCTTAGAACTTGTTGAAGTCAGCTTTCGCTTTTTATTAAAAGCTTAATTTTGTAACGATGCAAAAAGTCTACTTGACTCTCAATTAAAGAAAATAATAGTGATAATGCCGAGGAAAATCCCTCGTCAAGGCTTCAATATGATTTGGTGCATATGGCACTTTCAAAATAATTTCTTTCCTCACCGAGCTCAGGTAAATAAGCACTTAAGTTGCAATTAAAGTTTGCGGGTACTGAAAATAAACCAGCTCAGAAATATCTTCAGTCGTTTCTCTATGTCAGTCGTTTTATGTACTGTTATATTTAACCTCAACAATTATGTCCTATAATCAAAATATGGCCCATATCATTTTATCATTTAAAGGCTTATAATCTATTATCAGTTTGTAGAAGTTCCATTCTAGATATGTAATCTCGAGTTGTTAAAACCATTTGCTGTATTCACCACGTGAATTGGCGATTGCGTCACCAGATGTCTATGAATGAATATCTTTGAAATGGGTCGACCGATTAACTTCAAAATCTAATCGGTTAAAGTCTACTTATTTCTTACTAATTTTATTTACACACACACACACACACACACACACACACGCGCGCACACGTACACGCACGCGCACACGCACACACACATACACACGCACACGCACACACACACACACACACACACACACACACACACACACACACACACACACACACATGTACACGCACAAACACACACACACACAAACACACACATACACACACACACACACACACACACACACACACACACACACACACACACACACGCACGCACAAACACAAACACGGTCGGACTTCCAGACGGAAATAGTCGGAACACCTACCTAGGACCTCAAAAAACCACAGCTCTAAATAAATCTTATATTTGATCCGTACTTTTTATATAGAATAAAGGTTTCAAACGAGCGCATATATTTATTTTTATTCTGTGATGTTAGCGCTGTTAGCCTATATGGTTCTTATAATTTCACTGGCTACAAGGCTCGCGGCTTGCAGCCGGTTAAGCAAACAGGTCGCGAACTGATTTAAATGGAGAGGCAATGGTGATTAGGATCACGATTTTATGATTTGGTATTGTTACTAAATCATAACTCTTATGTGGGAAACTTTATTATAAAGTTTTCAACGATAAAATTTTAAAAAGTTAAGTTATTTTTAAAGTTTTGCTCATGAAATAACAAGGGATTTATTTTCATCCCGGATGATAAACGGGCTACTTGAAACTTGCACCTCTTAGAGAAGATTGTACTCATGACCGGGGAGTCAGATTAAATTCACGCAATTTCACAATTATTTAAAGCAAAAGGAGAATTTTAACATTACTTTATTATTTACAAGATAAGCCCGCAAATTTGTATTCGTTTTTAACCGACATAAAAATGGAGGTACCTTTTCCATTTTCTTCAATTCGACTGTATGTTTGTTTATGTGTGTTATCTTAGAACTTGTTTTAGGTGAACCAATTTTGACAGTTCTTTTTTATATGTAAGCTTTTCAATTGGTCCCTTATAAATTTTATCAAGATCTGACTATTAGTTTTTACGTTTTCATTTTATTTATATTGAAGTCGGTTTTACATATTTTATAATTTTACCACTTGTTATAAAATAAGGGTTAAAAACGAGCACAGAGTCCACCTGATGGTAAGTGGATGCTGTGGCCCATAGATATCTATATTAATCCTCGATTATGAATCAAAATTCATTGGCGTTGTCACCTTTCAGGACTAAGATAGAATGCCACGTTTACAGTAAAAAGGATTTCCGGTTCTCTTCTTTTACCAATTGCCACCCTTATTTTATAAAATAAAACAAATCAAGTCGTATATATGTTGTTTATAAATCGTTGGCAGGCGGATTGACGATCGTTATACTGACATATTTCACTCTGATACACCTCGGCGGTTTAAATATTTTACATCTGACATGAACAAGATATAACAGTATCTGTCACAAGCTGATATGTTTTGGCATTTACCACTGTCGCCTCTAACTGTGTGTGTTCCACCATACCACACTAATCAACAATTGTTTAATAAAATGGTAAAAAAATATGATAACTCACTTATATAAAATTTAACTACTGTTGTTTTAAGATTAGTCGAAAATAGGGGGGGGGGGAAGACCTCGAGGGAATCGCAGAGGCCATAGAGTAATAAGAATATGATTGCCTGTTTATTGCAAGTACAATGACAAAATTTTCTAAATAACGTTAGTATCTGCCTAACGATTGTTTATAGTATAAGGATGACAAACAAGTCCACTTGATGGCCACTGGATGCTATAGTCCATAAACATCTACATAACGAACTCGCTTATATGTATTTGCTCGAATAAATTATGTTGTTAATTCATGAACACGTCAAATTCAACATAACATCAAGACCACAGGTGCAGGTTTATATAATTGGTTGCTTAATTATGTACTGACCGCAACTAGCAGCTGCTTTCAATAAAAAGGACATAAAAGTCCGCTAAAATGTTGCAAAATTGTATAAACACTTTTTTTGTTACTTTTGTTATTAAACAGAAAACCTTAAAACAATCTGACATTTTTACTTGCGTATGTGGACTATGAGGAAGCCTTTAATTACATCGAAAATCTTGGGGCTACATCTCCTATAACGGTCCAAGATTCAGTGTCGGTAAATCGAACTGCTTAATGCTTAATTTACAGTGGTTGTACAAAAGCAGAATAAAAAAATCAAACCAATCAAAGACAGAGTAACGTTTTCTAGTTACTTGACTGAAAAGGATAAGCTATCAACATCATTGGTGCAGTGGGTTGGTGAGCAAAGCGAAGAGATCCTCGCCTAATAATACTTCTCCTTAAGGCCAGTCTATACGACCATGGTAACGGCGGGGCAGGAGGTGCTAAGAATCTCCGGTGGAGGTTCGATTGCCACCTACGACGACTCGACCTGGCAACGTATAACGCACGCACCCTGAGGACTGACGAGAAGATACTGGAGCTGGAAGAAGAGGTAGACAAGATGCGCTGGCATATTATTGGATTATCTGAGGTCCGAAGAGAGGGGGAGGACACGGTAATCCTCGAGTCCTGAAACTTATTCTATCACCGGGAGGGCGACCATCTGTCCCAAGGAGGTGTCGGATTTATCGTCCACAAGTCTCTCGTCAACAACGTTGTAAAGATTGGGAATGTGTCGACGAGGGTCACGTACCTGATACTCAAAATCACCAAACAGTATTCGCTGAAGGTCATACAGGTCTACGCACCAACCTCGGCACATCCCGATGAGGAGGTGGAGGCAATGTATGAGGATATTTCTAGAGCCATGCATTCCTCCAAAACCCACTACACAGTGTTGATGGGAGACTTCAACGCAAAACTAGGCACAAGAGAAGGCGGTGAGCTGAAGTTAGGGAAATTTGGAGTGGGACAACGGAACCGTAGGGGCCAGCAGCTGGGTGACTTTATGGAGAAAGAGGGACTCTTTATGACGAACTATTTCTTCTAAAAGCGGCCCCACAGGAAGTGGCCCTGGTCGAGCCCCGACGGTTCGACAAAAAATGAGATTGACATCATTATGACGATCAGACGCCAAATGTTCAGTGATGTCTCAGTGATCGCAAGGGTGAAAAACGGCAGCGATCACCGAATGGTTAGCGGCACACTGAACCTAAACGTTAAGTTGGAGAGGTCTCGTCTAATGAAGTCAACGCTCCGTACCTCTCGCGCTCTAATCCAGAATCCCGAGACTTTTCAGCTCGAGTTACGTAATCGCTTACAGTGTCTAGAAGATTGCAATGCAGTGGACGATATGAATGACAAGCTAGTGGAAACTGTCCATGCGGTTGGAGCTAAGTTCTGCAAGACCCGCCACAGAAGAACACAAAAACTCTCCGATCACACTCTTAATCTCATGGCTGTTAGACGAGAGATGAGGCTGCAATCGTCAACAGATTTGTCAGCATACAGGCAACTGAACAGACAGATCTCCAAATGCATGCGGCAAGACTTACGCAACTTTAATACTGCTCGTATTAAAGAAGCGATCGAGCGGAACCAGGGCTCCAAAGTCTTTGCCAGAGATCTGTCTGCCAGAAAGAGCCAACTGTCAAAGCTGAAGACTGAGTGTGGCAATATTGTTTCCGGGACACCTGAGATTTTGAGTGAGATTGAGAGGTTCTTTGGGCAGCTGTACACATCATCGTTGGAGCTACACGCAAGTGTGAGTAACGATCCAAGAGCAAGTCTTACCCGACACCATTCCGATGATATTCCGGACGTCAGTCTGAGCGAGATTAGAATGGCTCTCCAGCACCTTAAAAACGGCAGGGCCCCAGGCGAGGATGGAATTACAGCGGAGCTTCTGAAAGCGGGTGGAACACCGGTACTTGAAGTCCTTCAGAAGCTCTTCAGTTTCGTCCTCCATGGTGGCACTACTCCGGAGGCGTGGAGCAGAAGTGCGGTGGTCTTGTTTTTTAAGAAAGGTGACAACGCTCTTTTGAAGAACTACAGACCGATTTCCCTTCTGAGCCGCGTCTACGTGCTGTTTTCGAGAGTCATAACGAATCGTCTCGCACGCAGACTTGACGACTTCCAGCCTCCTGAAAAAGCCGATTCCCGAAAAGGCTTCAGTACCATAGACCACATTCATACCCTGCGGTAGATTGTACAGAAAACCGAAGAGTACAATCTGCCACTTTGCCTGGCGTATGTGGACTATGAGAAAGCCTTTGATTCCGTCGAAATTTGGGCAGTGCCACAGTCCCTTCAGCGGTGCCAAGTTGACTGTCGGTATATCGAAGTGCTGAAGTGTTTGTACAGTAGGGCTACGATGGCTATCCAAGTACAGAACCAGAGTTCGAAACCTATCCAACTGCAGATAGGTGTAAGACAGGGTGACGTTATATCCCCGAAACTCTTCACCGCTGCGTTGGAAGACGTTTTCAAGCTACTGGACTGGAAAGGATACGGTATGAACATCAATGGCGAGTACATCACTCACCTTCGATTTGCCGACGATATAGTCCTTATGGCAGAATCGCTATAGGACCGTAGCACTATGCTCAATGACCTCAATGGTGTCTCCCAACGGATAGGTCTTATGATGAACATGGACAAAACAAAGATCATGTTCAATGTCCATGTCACACCTATGCCGGTAGTTGTTGGGCGCACTATGCTCGAAGTTGTTGACGAGTACGTTTACCTGGGACAAATAGTCCGACTAAGTAAATCCAACTTCGACCGAGAGGTCAATCGACGGATTCATCGTTCGGGAAATTACGATACATCTTCTCGTCAGGTATACCTCAATCTCTGAAAACTAAAGTGTACAACCAGTGTGTGTTGCCAGTGATGACTTACGGATCTGAGACGTGGTCCTTCACTGCTGGCCGTATGAGGACGCTCAAGGTCGCTCAGCGAGCTATGGAGAAGGCTATGCTTGGAGTTTCTCTGCGTGATAGACTCAGAAATGAGGACATCCGCAGTAAAACCAGAGTGACCGACATAGCCCAACGGATTAGTAAGCTGAAGTGGCAATGGGCCGGCCATATAGCTCGAAGAACCGATAACCGATGGGGAAGAAAGGTTCTCGAGTGGCAGCCTCGTACCGGTAGGCGTAGTGTAGGGCGACCCCCCACTAGATGGAGTGACGACCTGGTAAGACATGCAGGAAATCGATGGATGCAGGTGGCTCAGGACCGTGCTTTGTGGCATTACTTGGGGGAGGCTTATGTTCAGCAGTGGACTTGTGAAGGGCTGTAATGATGAATGATGATGATGAAATGTAATTGACGCCTGCATGAGTGCGTAATGTGCGCCTATCAGTCACCATCCGATTTTTATCAATCATGATTGACTGAATTGATTGACGCTTGCATGAGCGTGTAATTTATAAATCGTTTTACTTAAATTAAATGTAGTTTTCAAATATAGCACTGAAGTTATTAAAATGAAATTATTTTTATTCAATTGGACATTGTTTGCGTACATATACGAAATAATTAGTTAAACAATTTACTTCATAAAAAAAGTTAAATGTAATTAAAAGCAAATACTGAGCTTGTTTCCGTTGCTCCACATTATTTAGTAGTAAAATTTATTTTATTAATTACTTTATGTTTTGTTTTATCGATCTTATTACCTCCTTATTTATATGTGTTACGTGCACCCGCGTGCATGCACGCAAGCGGGTGTACGTAAGTAATTGGGTGCGTACGTGCGTATTTACTCTCATGCGGGCGTGCTTACGTGTTTGCGTGTGTTCGTGCGTATATGTGTACGTACGGGTACGAGCGCGGGCGTTTGAATTGTATTAAAGAGGATAAAAATAAAAGCTTATAACACTAGGTTACACAGAAAGTGAACCGAAGGCTGAATTGATAAAAAAATTTAAATCTATATCAGCATATCAAACACAAGATTGAGAGTCGTTAGCTATATTTGGAAAATGGAAGACGTATTAAGTTCATATCGAAATATGGCATCAAAGATTCTGAAAAGTAATTAAATATGTGAGAGATAGATTTTTTAGGAAACGATTATCATGATACAAAAGCATTATTATTATAGTAGGAATTCTATGATGCATACGCGTTACAATAGTAGAGTTGTGGTTTGAAGTCTCATATATTTAAGACATGTAATAGTAAGGTCTATGAAGTAAAGCAAATATGTTGAAATTCTCAAATATGTAAAAGCATTATACTTATAGAAATGAGAATTGAAAAGTTTTATTACAGTGTCGTGTAGACAGCATTACAGCGTCCGAGACCGAGGTAAACTTGGACTCGCTAACCGATGTGTCCTAGACATGTCATCTAAGTGCCGATGGTAAACCGGTTTGTAGTAGCAATACGGCTTGCTCGTGGAAATTGCACACTCATACTTTTTGTGGTCAGCGCATTGCATTATGACACGTCGGTTATCTTTCGGATTGGGGTGAGTTTATTTGGTAGCACTTTTAAGTGTAACATGCATCCTCAACTCCATGTCTTAGTGCATTAGCGCTATGATTTTTGACTACTGGCGTCTTAGTAACGCGCCAATATGATACGTTGGTGCTATTTTAAGTTAACAACAACACCAATTATGTTATGATTTCTTAAATTTACGCGAACACTACACAATGAATAAAACTAAATTTACGGATTTCATCGCGTTTATTTCACTACTTTTACTTATTTTTAATTCCCGACGTTTCGGATGCTTTACAGCACCCATGGACTTCCCAGAGCGTCTTTAAATTATTATATAGTTTTATTGAGTATATTAAAAATATCAAAGAATAATCAAAACGCTGATGCATTGTCACCTCTGAGGACTAAGATGGAATGCCTCGTTTCCAGTACGAATGGGTCTCCGGATCTCTACACTCACCATACGAAACACAGCAGTATCAAGCTGCTATTTTACGCCGGTATTCTGTAAGAACGTAGTCATTCTCCGGTTGAGCCGACCCATTCGTGCTACAACCATAATATAGCTGCAGCGTAGCTTGACAATGTATAAATATTTGTTCATAAACCGCTCCACGATGCAGAATAAAGTCATCTCTGACTTGATTTTGCATCGATATAATATTGTACAAAATAGTAATATGTAGAACTCGCTTACAATCTCCGGCACTATCATCGACACAACTATACCCAACAACCTTTCACTCAATATCATATTAGGGGTAATTACACTACTAATGACTGCCTCGTTGGTATGGTCAAACACAAGAGGTCCTGGTTTCAAATCCGAGGTTGGATTAAAATCCGTTACTGGGTTTTTCTGACAACAAATTCCCGGCCACAACACAGAGTCAGAAATGTGTCAGAAATGTGTTTTATTCCCGTACCTTAATAACTTACTAACCTAATAACTTACCACGACCGAAGCCTTCTACTGGGGTATACCGTAACTTAAAGTAATTAAACAGTGCATTCGATTACCCATCATGTGGTATTTTGTGATAAAGGTCAATTTATAGATCCGACTATTGGACACAGACCTTCTTCCATTTCTGAGAGGACTATGAAGTAATCAGACTGCCACGCTGCTCATTACTTAATGTGTAATCCTATATTATGTCATCAAATTCCTCATTATTTATGGAAGAAGGCATGTACAAAATAATTACTAAATTTTTTTGATTTAGCTAAAATTAAGATTTGCGCTTAAATATTATGTCGCATCGTTAAATTAATAAAATTTTAAAGTTGCTCTCTCTCTCTCTCTCTATCTCTTTCTCTCTCCTTCGGTCTTAACTTAACGGCAGTATAAAAAACAAGTTTAGAGATAATTAATACTTTAGAGTTGCTACAGCAGATCCCATCCGCAGAGATCACGCCGAATGGCTTGGTTCACGTGTAACCGATCGTACGGGGAGATCTGTTCATGATTTTGCCTTGGCATATGGTCTGACACAACTGATTTTTTTTTTATTGGATAGGGTGACAAGCGAGCACACAATCCACCCGATGGTAAGTAGTTGCTGCGACCCATAGACATCCACATCTATCCTCGATTACGAATCAAAATGCAGATGCGTTGTCACCCATGAGGCCCAAGATGGAATGCCTTGCCTCTATTGTTCGTTCGTGTATCTATGTTACTTCACCTACGCGGATTCCAGATGTGGAGGATCATGCACCTTCCCTGTTGAACCTTCTGTTGACCTCTCACTCGGAGCCAGCAACGTACCTAAAATTCCCCTGGTGTTGCGGTTGATCATAGGCGGCGGTATTCACTTAACATCAAGTGATCCGCGTGCTTGTCTTCCCCCTCTTCTATAAAAAAATGTTAGAGGCAATGCTAAGTCACGTTTTGAAAAAATGTATAATAAAGTGTAAGTAAATTTTTGTTTATCTTCTTTTAACATTAATTTTATATGCAATTAACCTCTCAAACGCCAAGCGTCGAAGTTTGACCGCTTCGATATTCCGTCAAAATTCAAGAGGTCAAATTTGACCGCATCCACCCACAGCACTTTAACCCATAAAAACTTATATTCAGAGACTACTTTTGTAAGAAGAAGTGTGGCTTTATAGAATCAATATGAAATTTTCTATCCTTAAGTGGAATAAAAAATAGTTAGTCTATGGATATTAATTTATATTCTACGTTCACTACGAACGCTATTTTCATTTGAATGGTGTTGTGTTGATTTTTGGATTTTTAATGTTTTACCATAGTGTTTTATTTCTAAATTGTTAAAAAAGTTTTTGTTTAAATATAATTTATCTTTGTATAGATTTTACAATGACACATGTCTTCACAGAAAAGTAGTCTCTAAATATAAGTTTTAATGGTTTTAAGTGCCGTGGGTGGGTGCGGTGGCATGACCGCTCGGGAATTGCCAGGCACATGCGACTGCATGGGAATTTTATGGGGATATAAGGGTTATATATATATATATATATATATATATATATATATATATATATATATATATATATATATATATATATAGTTATTAATTGCATAAAAAAGAAAAAGAAAATGAAAATTTACTTACACTTCCTTATCTTTTAGAGAGTCTAAACGAAAATATATTCTTATGTAATAGTGATGTAACATGTGGCTATCCGTAACAGGAATTATACGGTATCGGGGCACAAAATCCAGTTTGGATTTCGAATTTATCGAAATCTTTATTACACAACACAGTGGTTTATAATTGTAAACAGAGGTTGGGACCATCCTATTTAGTAATAGTTCAGGTGGCCCCACTCTTTACTAAATATCTTTAAATGTGTTTGTGAAGACAATTTAGATAAACACTTATAAAAACAATCTTTTTTAATAAAGTTGTTCAATAATTCGCAATTTCGAATGACGGGAATCAACGTGAATTAAAACATTGAACGTCCCGAAACAAATTTGCACATACAAATTTTGTAGGGTATCTAATAAGTTATGGAAATGTGTACCGTAATATCACGAATCAACGCAAATTGAACATTGAACATCCTAAACACTGAGTTCTTGAAACATTTGCGCAGTCTTCATATTTAGTAGTTATCTTCTTGATGAGCTCTGAACTATTAATGCGTTGAATGCATTAGTAACAGTTGCAACATTATATGCTATAAACGGCTTATTTGTAAAAAGATAACATATAAACATACATTCAGCTGATCCTACAATTTGTTGAAAATAACACTAAAATTACACTTTTTAGGTAAACATAAACTTACATTAATTCGTCAAAACTCCTTTGCTTGCTTCGTACATATTATCCTTCCCTATAGATTGCTTCATATATTATCTTTAATTAAATTTTTGACGCAAGTAAATTTTCGTAGTATTTTTAACTATTATGAGTATATCCGAATAAATAAACTTATTAGCTTGATCCGCATTGCCTGGTATATTCATACGAGAATCGTAACGTCATTGATGTTCTTTACCCACATAACTTTTACAGACATGACTATAATAAAGATGAAGTATAACTTTGTATAAAACATATATATCTTACAGACTACCAGCGTAAAATAGAAGTTGAATGCTAGTGTATTTCTGATGGTGAGTGTAGAGAACAGAGGCAAATTTAACATGAAATAGACTGGTAAAAATTTATAAATATACATAAAAAAACGTAATTCTGTTTTTTTTTCTGATAAATGTAAATAAATTGTATTCTTTCAAATTCTTTTTACAAACTTAGAGTAGTCGATAGTTATCCCAAAGTCTTCCGGTGGAAGCACCCATACCACAAGTACGCATAGCGGACCATTGGACCATTCCAGTTTGGTGAAAAATTCCATTTCTTTGCTATGTTACAAAGAAAACGCTTCCAATATATTTTGCTAACGAGATATTCTTAGCTGAATTAAAAAGATCTGAAAAACATCGTAAATAAATTAACGTTTGATGCAATACAGCTAAATATTTTTTCGTTATGACTAATGAATTTTAAAATAGGGTAAAACTATGTAACTACTTTTGATTAATGTTTTGGTCTAACTGCCGAACACAGGGTCCCTTAGTTAATCATTAACTTGTGTACAACCAATAAATTTCTTACAAATCTCAGTTTAGATGCTCAAATTCGCAAAAATATAACGTTATTTATTTGTGATCGGCAAAATATTTGTCAGCAAATTACGATTCGATCCCTTTTATTACATGAAAGGCTCTGCCTGTTGTGAGAAATCTCTGATAAAAGAATCTCATAACGTGAGGATGAGGGTCTAAATGAAACGGAAAAT
This sequence comes from Parnassius smintheus behrii, assembly GCA_036936625.1. Classification (NCBI taxonomy): domain Eukaryota; kingdom Metazoa; phylum Arthropoda; class Insecta; order Lepidoptera; family Papilionidae; genus Parnassius; species Parnassius smintheus. The sequence goes on from JAUPFT010000019.1 coordinate 13,477,338, forward strand.
ACCAATGACAAATTTATTTTATTTTTATATGTTTGAGTGAAAACGAAATTGCGAAAAATATATAACAAAAACAAACATAAAAAATTTAAACAACTTAAATAACAAAACCAATTGAATAAAAAAACTGCAAAAAGAATAAATAAATTGAATAATAAATATGTATCACGTTCCTAATTGAAACATCAATTTAACTTTTATGTTAGAAGAAGAATATTCTGACCAATTATGTCTACAGCTCTTGTTAAATATATAAGAGGAATTGCATAAATCAGAGGTTTCTAAACTTTTCCGTTCGTGACACACTTAAAGATTTAGTATTTTGTTTCGGTGCCATAGTCGAAATAGGCTTAAATGATACTAGACAGAAATGCAAAAAAAAAAAGCTGAGTTTATACAGGGTTATTTTGCTATAACTTGCCAAATTCGCAGAGAAGATTGAGAATAAGTAATATAAGCAAATAGTGAAAAAATTAATTAATGTAAATCTCAAAAATTCTGTCCTTTTTATCTTTTAAATTCGAAATGCGTGGTAATGCATTTCGTAAGGGTCGATCGGTAGGTAAAACGTTGTTGCCCATAAATCACATTCGATTTGGGATAATTTTAAATACAGTTAGAAACCGTATCTACTCGTATTTTCAAAAACTGCAATAAATGTATATCATTATTTTTATATTAAAATTTAATTTTAAACTCTGGCTACTCTTTGAAAAATAACCCAGTATATTTATATTGACACACAAGACACACAATTATTATTTAAGACATATGGGAAATAAAATTCAATGGCAAATTTGTCAATGCGACATGTCAGCTTTGTGGTCTTCATCATAAAGCTTGACATCGCTTCCCTCATTTCTTATTCTACATTGATCTATGAGCGATATTTGCTCTTACATAAGCGAATTACGAGCGAATACATAAGTCTAGTTTTCGGAGGAATAGTAAATTGGAGGCTGACAGCGCCTCTCTTCACTCTCTATGGCACACCAGAGCGTGGCCACGCAAATTTTGGGAACTTATGGCAAAGAATATTTAATTCAAAATAATTTAAGCGAGCGCTCGATGTATTTTGGTTTATCATTTTTATAGCGACTCGTGCATAAATTTAGGTTTCTGTGAGAACAATGCCGAACAATAACAGTTAATTACAGAGTTTTTAAATTTAAATTTCTAAAACGAAACGCAACTGCATTAAACTGTTACTGTACGATAGAAATGTGTGTTGTTTCCCGGTCGGGCTGACCTATTCTTGCTACAACCAGAATATACGTGTAGCAGATGCTTGTAATTAGCTGCGGCGTCACTTACAGAATTGATGGAATTTCGATGGAATCGAAGAACTTCATTGCTGAAGAAAACAGCTATGCATAATCATCATCATTACAGCTTATTAAAATTCATAGCTTAACATCTCCCACACATACCTCACTGGGGGAATATTTGCTATATCCCTTAATTTGCAATAAATACTTATCAAGAAAATGCTGCTGCCATCATCATGTTTTAGTTTCTTTTTATTGCCTCTTACCACACCCAAGGGATGTCATGGGGTAGAAAATTATATTAGGATAATTTACAACTAGAAGTTTTGAATAAAATATAAAATAAAAGTTTAACTATATAGCAAACAAATGTTACAATCTTTATTTTAGGACTATATTATGGTGTTATAAAAATAATATTTTCTTTCGAGTAAAATTTCGAATCGAACAAAAATTCTTTGACTTTTAAGGTGGTGCGTATAATAGACCAGAATATTATATAATAATAGATTAAGATTTTATTTATTTCATAAAGTAATTTACATTGGTTCTTTCAACAGTAAAAATTTATATTAACCATCTTTAAAGTACCAAACAAAGCTAACACCAAAAAGGTTGTAGAAAAAATGTATTAAAAAGTACTTGCAATTTTATTAACATTAATAGTATTCCCTTTGACCACTACTCGTAACCTGAAAGTGCTTGTGTTAGAAGTTCACGACAGTAGTCGAATGGCCAATGCGAGCCTGCAAACTTTTGAGTTCGTGATCCGTATCCTACCAATAGGTTACAGTCGGTTACTATACTATATTCTACCTCAGTCTCTTGCAAGCTAAACAAATGTTTGTCTCTTTTTAGTATCGATTTTTCGTTTCATCGAATTTCAAATCAGAAAGATTCTAAAGAGGTTTCACTTCAAAAACAAAATAGCGCTAAGCACAGCATCAAAGAAGCAAAACGTCTGGCATTCCTATTTCATCAATCTGTATGATAAGGCACTAATGACGACTGAGTATTCGTGGTAGAGCCGATATAACCGAATAATACTACACAGAATGTCAGTGTAAAATATTATCATAATATTGCTGTGCGTAAAATAATAGAATAGAAGTGTATTTAAGCATATCATTTTATTTCTCAAGTGAGACAATGTTGCTTCATTTTGATTCTTAACCAGAGGCAGATGTAGGTATCTATCAGCCGCTGCATCCACTTGCCATTTGATGTTTTCTTTTTCTCAAATAGTGTGTAGTGTTAAGCAGAAATTATGTATGTATGTAATATGTTTTTGTTAGTTTAATATTTGAAAATATGTATTTGATTAGAAAATTTATGTAGCCTTAAGTATTATCATTCACAGATTCATTTAAAAATTTATCCATTATCATAACTTTGTGAAATAAAAATTTCTTCCGGTTTTAAAATCATTTCCCCTTTGAAAACTCTACTTTATTAATATTCAAAGCAATTTTCGTGTTAAATAAAAGTGAATGTGTTTGCGCGCTTACTCTCTATTAACAGACGGTACATCTGCTTTTTCCATGTGTAACGATGCATCTGAATGCACCCTTATAAACTATTATAATAAATTAATTTATACATCTTTAATAAAGTATATTATAATTTTAACATAAAAACAAATTCATTATTAAGTAATATTAATTTAAGATATTATTCTACGGTTGATATGCTGATAACTTTAATCTACACACCCTCCTCAAAAGGAAGTACTCGGAAAGATTCAGGCCATTGTTTGCTCATATCTACCTGAGAAGCTTTTAGATCGTAACTCGCGTGACCTATACACATACATACGGAACGCCGTTTCTGGATTTCATTTCAGAGTTCCAATTCGGAATTCCGAATGCAGCAATTCCATATAAAATCAAGGACCCGTCACACACGTACGGTATTTATCCGTTAGAAATTTGGTGGGCAGAACGGTATCCCGAATGTATGTGGCTAACCAGTTTGGAGTTCCGAAATGGAGTCCCGAAATGGAATTCCGTATGTATGTGACCGGTTTTAATGAACATCTGTTGAAACTGAATAGGTACTTTCAAAAATTTTAATTACTCAAAGTGCAGTTGATTCCGCTGGAGTGAGTTCTAACTTATTTTAACAATAGCAAACATTTTAACTGTTCTGCTTAATTCCCGTCTCTTTTGCTGAGGATGATAAGTGCTAACGAATTTTTAATTTCATAGAAGAGGTGCTGAACTTGGCTAAGGCACATGTAATGCTATTGGAAGTCTCCATAATGCTAGTCTTTTTATAGAATAGGGGTGAACACATATCCCACCTGATAGTAAGTGGATGCTGTAACCCGTAGAAATCTTCATTTATACTCGATTGAGAATCAAACTGCAGATGCGCTGTCACCCTGAGGACTAAGATGGAATACCTCATTTCCAGTAAAAAGGTTCTCCGGTTCTTTGCACGAAAAAGAATAGCTTACATCTAGTTCAAACACTCTCCCGTTCTCTACACTCACAATACAAAACACAGCAGCATTAAGCTGCTATTTTACGCTGGTATTCTGTGAGAGCGTGGTCCTTCCCCGGCTGAGCTGACCCATTCGTGCTACACTAATAATAGAGCTGCAACGTGGTTCTACCACATACAACACCTCCGTCCGGGATTATAGGTTCCACCTAACAATTAAGGTTTACTTGCTCTCGTGCCGATGGATTGCCGGTCTAACATACTGCTAACGGCTGTTATCACTTGCTCCTTCCGCTAGCTGTCTGTCTGCAACCCTGCAAGAACTCCGCGTAGACTTCTGGAACATAAATAGTGAACTTGTGCGGAAGTAAGATCACAATAATTATTAATTGTTTTAAGAACCGACCTTCCTTCTGAACCAACCTAACCGTACACATGGTTTTGTCTATAATGTGGTTAAAGAATATGTTGGAAATAAGGCTACAGCTTTGATGAAATGTGTATATTATTGGCTCTCCAAGAATGTTTCATGATTCATTGTGCTAAAAATAATTAATAGTTTGAAATATTATCTTTTTTATATAGGAGGGGGGGGCAGACGAGCATACGGCTCGCCTGATGGTAAGTGATTACCGCCGCCCATGAACAACTGCAACACCAGGGGATTTGCAGGTGCGTTGCCTGCCATTTAAAAAGGGTAGGCTCTTTTCTTGAAGGTCATAAATTGATTATGTCATAATCAAATAATCAATGCTTTTAATAAGGTCCGATGATTTTCTTTTTAGAAATATTTGACACTTACGTGTCGTCTAATTGAACGTGATTGCTCATTGCGATGTTATCGAATTGGATGTGTATAGAAGACGATTGCCCAATTTTCCCTGCAATATGCAACGCGATGATCTGCGTACGATTGTCAAATGTGCCACCTGCATTGGCATCATTATATTTAATCGCGCGTTCGTGCGAAGTTTGTGCAAATTAGGAGCAAATATTAGTCAATAATATTAATAAGGATTCCTATGCGACATCATTATGATTAATTTCGTGTACGTATTAACGAAGTTCGCGCGAGTATCCATGATGACGCAGTTGCATTATATTATGAGGACACCTTACGTCTTATTTAATAAGATAATTCTTAACTTCCTGTAATTTTTACTTTTTTACTATTAATGTAAAATACGAAAATCTTTTGTTTGCGAAAATAAATGTAGGCATGATTCACGGTAGTGAATAACTATATGCCATGTAGTGCCGTACCACGTGGTACGTAAGATAATTAATTCATCATACCGTTTCGTTCGGTGGTTGTCGTTAGAGGCAACTATGGGAATGCCGGAAGTTCCGTTGTCATTTCAGTTTTCGCAGGACCGTCGTACAATGCTGTGGTTTCAGAAACCTTATCTATATCACTCACAATGAATGAATGGAATAATATTCTTACTCCGAGAATTCCGATACAGAACCCGAGATTGTTGTTTAGATCACAAAAAAATTCAAAATATTTTAAATAAGCATGCATGTGCGAAAGTCAAATGAGCAACGTATCCAGAAGAAAAAAAGGTGGAAAATTAGCAGCTCATTACTCTTACGCACGGACGTTCGTACTTACGCGACGTGTACAAGAACGTCTGGGAAAATTCAAACGGTGGAATTACAAGATATATATATAATTGACAGATATACGTCAAATGATATCCTCGCAGTCAATTTGATTATTTAACATGATAACTACATGCCATAAAATGTTAACTAATCGGAACACTTTATGCCACGTTTTCGAATACGCTAAAATGCCTATCCGTATTCAATATTTATTTAGTATTTAGGCAACCGAGCTTTTGAAAACGGCGCGGCGTTAGAAATTTTTTTTAGCGACGAAACCTATTTAGATAAACTCGGAAAGTAAAACATTATTGAAATCGAATCGTTAGAACCTTTTCCGCAATACCAATAACGTACATACATGACACTACTACTAAAAGAAAAACTTTTTAATCCAAACTTACGCAACAAAAAGAAGACATTCTATATATAATCAAGCTTCTTCACGCTGGTGTTTGCGAACAATGTGAGCAAATAACGTGTACGGCAAACGGACGGCACATTACCTGGTTCCTCGATTAATTTATAAATTACCCACCACTTCAAAGGATAATTTAACTACACGTAATATTAAATGTAAACGAAAGACATAGGTACCTTTCTTCATATATGAGTGATGTTTATGATTCATAATTATTCTAAGGGAAAACTTGCTTAATTCTTATTAATTTTTTTATGTTTTAATATAAATATTGCTGTTTGATATGGATTTAGCCCTGTCAACAAATCCGAGTGGTTTATATCAGCGCCATTTATACATTTGTATTAATTTTGTAAATTTATAAATAAATTTTATTTTAAAAAATTTAAAAAAGTTCCTGATATGAAAGATATAATATTAAAGTAGAATGTGATAGGAATTCGCATTTTGGAGCGTTCGTACATTTTTTTATATATTTTTAATATACTAATAGGGGAGACCAAAGAACACACAGTCCACCTGCTGGTAAGTGAATTATTAATCAAAATACGGATGCGTTGTATTGCGTTGTCACCCTCGAGTACAAAGATTGAATACCGCATATGCAATAAGAAGAGTTTCCGTTCTCTACACTCTACACACAAAACACAGTAGTTTTTAGTTAATTAGTATTGTTCTAGACGAAAATTGAACCGTGAATATTTTATAGTTATGCTTGTACACTTTGTGCAACTTTTTTTTCATTTTTATTCGACACCAATCGTGAATATTGACCCTTTTTAAATTATATTAAATTTAATATATTATTCTAAGAGAGTAGTTTTATCTTATAGTAAATTCACATTGAAAACATTAGGTTTCCAATTACTTCGTTCATATACTTAGTGTTTACTACCTATACCTAATTCTATATAATTTAATTAACTGATTTTACCATAACAAAGTTACAAATACAATTACTTACACAGTCGAATTGTGGTGAACACAAGCAGCTAAAATCAATAATAAGAAGCAGAGTTCAAGTAACTACTACAACGAAAATTTGATATTTGTTACTAAATATTTCTCTCTTACTACACATCTTCTACTCGTATAAAACCATTTTCTAATAACTTTATTACACTTTATTTATCACATTGTGATTTAGATGTCATTGTTTAAGCTACACATAGCAGGGCCCAGTTATAATTTTACGAGTAACATATATTATCCAGCGTGATTTAACCTAAATGTTTGAGAAAAAAATATTTCAAAAATATGAAAAGTCCACTACCAGACATTGGAGCCGCGTGAAGGACACTTCCTTGCTCTAAAACCATCTTAGGAATAAAACAAGGCCTATTGCTCAACACAGAGCCACATAGGCTGTATAACTTTATTTTCATATAAACTTTGTTTCATATTTTTTATGTTACACTCAATTTTAAAATTACTTGTGTTGTGAAGAGATGATTTATATGCAGAATTATTGTAAATAAATAAATATCCAGGTTCTGAACAGTTATTTGTAGGCCATTCAAATACTAGTCTAGTCTCGTGCAAGAAACGTACCCGCAGCAAACCTGTTAGCCACCTAGTCGTCGACACTACAAATCCGTATGTTCGGTAATTATTGCATTGCATCTATTTCTTATGCACATGGGGATACTACCCGTTTTACATAATTGCACTCTTTAAGCTAAATGTCAGTTTTATACTACGAACTTATTGATACGGTAATTATTATCAGAGCATGATATCAAATTTTTTTTTACTACAGACTTCAATATAAATAAAATGAGATCGTCAATGAATTCGAAGTCAACCGACAATAAATCGAAGTGAATATCATTTTGTGAGAATTTCGCTAATCATTCCGATATGAATGTTCCCGTTTGGGTTCGTTTCTATCGTTCGGGCAATTTGGAAATTCCTTGCATGATACATCGAAACATCAAACAGCAGCTTTCTATTTTCTGGAAAATTATCCAAGTTTCTAAAAGAGCTTTACATATTATAGACGCAGTTTGCCAGATATTTTCAAATCTAGGTGTCACTATTTTGGGAACAAGCTGTGATGAGACTAATGTAATTCTGAAAAGAACGGTGGTGTTATACGACTCCTTGAAGAAAGGCTACAAAGCCATTTTCAACGGATTATTTGTTTACTGCATATGAACGAGCTGTCATTAAGGCATATGTTTTTACACATTGACGGAGGCACTTCAGGACTCAAATATTACACTAGTCAGTTGGGAAAGATACTGAAAATATGCCGATTAAAAAATTTCAACTCTGATGGGTTGAAATTTTTTAATCGGGATATCTGGGAGTGATTCTGCTTTGATAAGCAGAATCACTCCATCATGTAAAGATAGAGTTCGACATCTATTTAAAATTATATTATCCTGCCAGAATTCTTGTAAGAAGTGATTGACCCCGTCATTCAACGCAATAGCTTCTTCGCACATCCTGAGAATTTACTACTTGCAAGGATTAGAGATGATCAAAAGCACATTCATGAATTGGCAGCCCGGCGTATACTAAAAACACGCAGTACATTGCAATCTCCTGCATCAAAGCTATTTGAAAAGCCCGATATTAATTTCAGCGCAACAATCGACATTGATATGATAAATTGGCTACACACCATTACTGAACCGCCGATCCGAAGTGACTACAAAATTCAGCAAATAGTCCAATCTGGTAGTGAGGGTGAACTTTAGTTTTTACGTCTCCAATGTCATACCCGAGATGTTGAGTGAGCTGTGAAGTTGACGACAGAAATGGCAATTTCTCAATGTAAGGATTCATCATGATTAGGGATATAAAAACCAGATTGTAATCCCGTAAAAATATTTCAAATTATAACAATATAAACAAAAATATAACAAACAAAATTCGAGACGAAGAGAGATTTTAAGGCAAATTGACGATTTGTTTTTGCTATTTATACGATAATAATTTCACAATATTTAGATTGGTATTTTACGGTATAAACATAACTATACAGATAATTGTATTAGTAGTCAGCCGCCGTAGAGTCTACATCACCTGAGGATGCCTCGTGTAGAGACGAAACACGAGTCGTATTATCGTCGATGGTGTGTCTTTCCTGGAATATTGATGTTACATAAGTTACTTAAGAAGTAATTCTTTAATATATTTTTGATGTTGCGTTGATTAATTTATTTTTTTACTTGTGATGGAAGTTTGTTTATGATATCGGGAATCATGTATTCTAATGTTCGTTTTCCATAGAGATTTATGTATTTTGGTAATGCCAAAGAATATATACACTACGCGAAGTAATGCTAAGGTAGTTTTCTTTGACTGTCGTGTGTTAAAATTGTATTGTATTGGAATTTTTCTATTTTTATCAAAGAAATTTTCAATAAGTAATATATACTTTATTACGTACAGGTAATATTTTACAGAATTCAAAAATATTATGTTGTTGGTCTTTAAATTTGTTTATAACATTATTTGGTACTAAAGTTTTTAAAAGTTGTAAGGTTTGAATTCAGTCTAGGTGTATTTTATGTGCCCTACCATAGCTAGAAATACTATACGACATTATGGATTCTGCTAATGGGATATATGATTGTATTCTTATGTTGTATGGTATTTTGTATTTTATTAATGTTAATTTGGCCAGAATTCAATAATCAGTCAATATATCTTCTCCACTCATTTTGGAGTGTATCTAATGTAATGTCATTTTATATTATTTACGTATGTTATTAGGTACAAAATTTAGTGAAAACTACTGAATGGTTTTCCATTTAAAGTGTACGTAAAATAGCAGGCCAATGCTGCTGTGTTTCGTAAGGTAGTATTTTCATTTTAAATAGATTGTCAACCGAGAATAAGGTTATGTTAGACGACGTAAAGTGGTAGCGTAAGAATATCCACTACCCCATATCATCTCTTGGGTCTCGTTAGAGACGACAAAGGGTAATGAATCAAGAGATGAGCAGCAACATCTTCCTGATAATAATTCAAAATAATTAAAAACCGCAGCTACCAACCCGCCTATCAAGCATGACCAATTTGATAAATTAAATAATGGATTTCAAGACATTCCAATTTGCTAATAAGCCGCGTACACACCTAGCGCACGGGCTAGCGTGGCCGCCTCGCAAGCCGAATGAATCGGCTGGTGTGGACGTGCCTCGAGCGCACATTGCCTTGGCCGAGCGCCGCTAGACCGCGACCCATTCGTTGTCGGTAAATTAGACGCGCTCAAAGGTGCCTCAGTGATTGCTGTTCGCTTGGTGTGTACGATTGTATTTTTGCTCGCGAGGCCATACGATGGTGTTTGTTTTAGTTTTACTGCTTAGTCGATTTGTTTAAATTAAATGAACATTCTGAACATATTTTAAATCTTTAAGTAATTTATTTACATATTAGTTGTGACGCTCATAAATTTTTCTAATCTAGAAGCGTCTAGGTCTTTTCTTAACCCGTGAGAAGGCGCGCTATGAGCAATTTGCTCACACAAAAATTTAATTCAAAATTTTTTTGTCTTTTCCTTGCCACACCAATTCAAGCACTTAAGTACCTTCCCAAATATTCACCCCCTCTCCCCTGACGCGATTCTCGATCCGCTCAGTGGCATTGCGACCGCGCAGCAAGGCGTTTGTGGAGGCCGTGTACCAACGTGCGGCAATTTGCTCATCACGCGCCCATCCGTGTAAGTATTTATTTTTGTGGTTTAAAAAAGTTAGATTGTTATTTCTGCCATATTATTTCTAACTATTAAATTATTATTATTATTTGTTTGATTTATATTATTTGATTATCATGTAAAAACTATTTAGTAATAATGTTATTATTTTTATTTTTCTTCTAGCTACACTACAGATACAAAATGAAAGTTCGAATGCAAGCACGAATTCGTTCGTGGTTGGAAGACGATTCTAGTGATGAATTGGATGCAGATCTTGAAAATGAGGAACAATATTTTGTTGACACCATAGAAAGCGATAGTTCTGTCATCCGTAGTCCCCACGAAACTGATACGGAGCAATCGTCGGATAAAAACGATGCTGATATTTCTACTCCCGCGACTCAACAACAAAGAGGTAGGATTCATACTATACTGGCAAAGATCGTTCCACAAAATGGCTTATCCACAAGCCTTTACGTGACGTACGTACTAAGAGTTACAACATAGTTATCCACCTGCCAAGAGTAAAAAATGTAGCTAAGAATGCCAAAGAACCTTTACAATGTTTCTCATTGTTTGTGGATGATACCATGATAGACAAAATAGTCCTGTACACGAATGTGTACATAACTAAACTACAAGAAAAGTTTTCACGTGAACGGGATTGCAAACTTACAGATGCAGTTGAAATAAAAGCATTGATCGGAGTTTTGTACATGGCGGGCTTGAAAAAGATCTGTCATGTAAATGTAAAAGAAGTGTGGCTAGAACAGCATGTGATTTTTTTAGAGCAACCATTACATTTTTTTTTCATTCATTATATACAAGATTTTTATTTTTGTTACGGGTTTTGCGATTCGATGACATAAATATTCGTGATAACAGAAAGGAAACCACCTGGCACCAATCCGAGAAATTTTTGAAAGCTTTGTTGCTTATTGTAATCAAAACTACACACCCGGGGAATACTGCACTGTGGATGAAATATTGGAATCATTCAGAGGCCGCTGTAAATTTAGAGTTTATATATCCAACAAACCCGCAAAGTACGGCAATCTCAACTCAACATCAAAATCTATGCACTTGTAGATTCCAAAACCTTCTACACAAGTAATTTGGAGATTTACGCCGGGAAACAACCCGCAGGGCCATTCAGTTTGAGTAACTCCGCTGCTGATGTAGTGAAGAGAATCGCACAACCCATATTGAACACGGGAAGAAATCTAACTATGGACAATTATTTTACATCCATACCGTTGTTTGATGAACTGAAAAACACCTACAGAACAACTGCGGTGGGAACACTGCGAAAAAATAAAAAAGAGATTCCGCCTTCTTTTTTGTCAACAAAGGATAGGCCAATGCCAAGTTCAATTTTTGGTTTCGGTGAAGATAAGATAATCTTATCATATGTGCCAAAGAAAAAAACAAAGAAGATTGTCCTTATGCTATCAACACTTCACAATAACGACGCTATGGACCAAGAAACTGGAAGTGAAGCTAAACCTGAGATTGTAACATTTTACAATTCCACAAATGGAGGCGTAGATGTTGTAGATCAAAAGAAAGAGGATTATTCCGTTGCCAGAATCACATCAAGATGGCATATAACTGGGATCAATGCCCAAATAATATACAAATAAAACACATAAACCCTGATTGAGAGACGAACATTCTTGAAAGAGGTGGCTCTCGAGCTGGTGAAACCACATATTTCACGCCGGATTTGCATGGAGAACATATCTTCAGATCTCAAATTTCTAATGAAGTGATTTGTGCCGACTCCTGTGCCTATTGCGGAGCCAGGACCAAGCGGATTTTGTGCAATATATCCTAGACGTAAAAATAGAAGGTCAAAAAAACCATGTACTTCGTGCAAGCAATTACTTTGCACCGAACATGTAAAATACATGTGTTCGGTGTGTTTCGAGAGGCACATTAGTGTAGATTTAATGAATGAATAACACTTTTTAGTTTTTGTTATGTAACAGTTTTTATTGTGATTTTTATGAAACGTGCCAAAAAAAATAATTAATTCTAGGTTGTTTTGTTATTTGCGTTAGAAGTTGCTATTATGTTTAATAGTTTTGATTAAAATACTTGTTTTCTTACTTACTAAACCTTGTGTTATTTATTTAAATACATTATAAGCCAATAAATATAGAAACACTAAAAATATGAACATTTATGATAGTGTGAGCAATTTGCTCGCGCGCGCCTACTCGTGTAAGAAAATTAGGCGCGGCTTCTCACGGGTTAAAACGAGATTGTTTTCGTTTTTTTAAACAATAAGCAGCTAATAAAGTAACTGCCGCTGCAATTACACAACTGTCCATTTCTGATGCTCGGGAACTTATGACGGCTTGGCCTGCCTCGCGGGGCATGCTTCCTAGTTGCGAAAAAACTACTGAGGCTGCCTCGTGAGCCGTACACGGAGGCCGTTACGCGAGCCCGTGCCCTAGGTGTGTACGCGGCTTATGGCAATTTTTTATAATGCTATTTTAATTATTTCTCAAAATTATAAAAATACTTTCATATTTTTATTTTTGTTCTATAATGTTAACAGTAATTAGTATAAATGTAATTGACATGTTGTTTCGAAGCAAAATAAAGAGAAAAATAAACAAAAACAAAATTCCCTTATGAGGCGATCTATCGGGGAGGCCTATGTTCACAATGAACTTCTAATGGGTTTTTACGATTATGATAATGATAAGGAAGATTATAAATTGAGGTGTAGAAATGGTATAAGACAGTTTTTTTAACTTTGATTTATACTATACATATAGTATACATAACCGTAATGAATATTTATTTGTATATGAATATTTATAGTTTATACTTTCCTCAAGGATTTAGAATTTATTTTTCACTTCACACTTTACAACACACGTGACGTGTATTACAGTCTTGACTCGCATGCTAATTTTATAATCAAAATACAAGCTGCTTCATGCCATGTGTCAACGTTATTTGGAAAATTCGGTATTAAATTTTGCTTGAGTTCAAGTAAAATAAAAATAGACTTTTTATTAAATTCCCAATTTTTTCTCACTAAATGTTTGCAACAGGGTAATTGTCTTGACTTTGGATAGTGTTTTATTCGTTTATTTATTAATTATTTATTGGATTTCTTATTACAAAAGCTGCTAAGCTTCAACTGACTCCCATTATTTTCTTGTTTGGTCTATCGACAAGTTCTGAATAGAAATAATCGACAAGTTAATACCAATAATAAATCATATGCTTGCTCATTAATTGAAAGAGTAAAAGTTATTAAATATCCAGGAATAAATATTGATGATAAGCCCAACTGGAAACAGCACATAACATCTGTTGCTAATAGATTCAGGAAATTAGTTTATGTGTTTAGAGAATTGCGCACTGTTTCAGAACCTACCCTTTTAAATATTACCTTACCTTACCTTATAAAGCACTTGCGGAATGTTTAATTACATATTGTATATGTTCGTGGGGGGCAGCAGCAAAAACAAATTTAATAGAACTGGAACGAGCACAACGATCTCTCCTAAAAGTAATATTATACCTTCCATTTATGCATTCAACTACTGAACTATTCAAAACGGCAAACGTACTTTCTGTGCGTCAATTATATATCTATATTTGCATTAAAAAATACCATAAACTTGCGGTACCGTATCTACCCTCCACTGGAAAAAGACGAGAACGTTTCACAGTTGAGCGTGTGAGATGTAAGATTGCTCGACAGCATTATCAATTCCAGGCACCAAGACTTTACAATTACTTTAGTGTAAATAATAAAGTGAGAAACCTGTCTATATATCAACTTAAATCCAAAGTTTTATTATGGTAACATACAACGAGACGGAAAATCAGTTAAAAATAACTCAATAGTACGAGTCATTTCCTATCAAGTATACTAAAAACACACTTATACACACTTACCTGGGCACATGAACACACACACACACACACACACACACACACACACACACGCCCACACGCACGCACAAACGCACACACATGCACAAACACATGTACACATACACACGCACACATGTACGGACCATGGATGCAACACACATATTCATGCATATTTTTATTATTTTTTTTTTATTTTTTCTTGGTTTTGTAAAAATTGTATTTATTTTTGTTACCTTGTTCTGAGTTGTGATAAGCTGATAAGCCATTTTGTAATTGTAATTTAATGGAAATGGGAAGGAACCGATTCCCGACACACAGCTATTGCTGGTTCGGGAGTCAGGGCTTCAACTTTGTAGTGTCAATATGGTTTTATTCAATAAATAAATTTATTATTATGATTATTGAAGCGCATTGTAGGTCCTCTGCGTGTAGTCACACCACAGGCTGCAGGTATAAAATGTTTGACAGTACGCCTTGAAGAGGGTTAATTTATGTCATCTGTACACCTAGCAAACCTGCGGGCAAGCATATTGCGTCGAACCGCCAATGCGCGTCGCTCTCTCTCTATATCATTATTGTCTGTCAGATATTCGTTAACAATGTGTCCCAAATATTTAAATTGACAAACTCTACTTAATGGCCCACCAAGGAGTTTTACTGGCGGCACAGTCAAGGGTTTCTTAATGTTAACACGAAACACGAATAACTCACTTTTCTTGGTGTTATAGGTGAGCATAGTGTTTAGCAGCACCGTCCGTCAAGTACCTTTGCCAATGCAGTTGCTAAGGATAAAGGCCTGTAATTAGCCTTATCAGATATATCCCAGTCTTGTTTTTCACTATAGGAACAACAATAGTTCTCATTAGTTCGGCAGGTAAATAAGAGTGCCTAATACAAAAAGTACACAACATTTCCAGGACCCTTGGGAGATGCGGCCCTGCATTGTGAAGGTGCTTGACACTGAGACCATCGTGCCCTGGTGATTTTCCTCTAGTCATCTTCTTCAGGACCAAACTAAGATCCTTAGCTGTAATACGGACAGATTCACCAGTCCTAACCACCCCACATCGCCCGCCTCCACCTCTGCTCTTCGCTGCAATATCGATTCAAATTTAAAGTGATTTTTAAAAAGATTTGCTATTTAACGCTATATTATCTTATAAAATTGTAAACTCTCGATAGCTTAAGTATAAACCTTAGTGGTTTTTTAAATGCTATGACAACAAATATTTGTAATGCTTGTTTATGTAATAAATAAATAAATAAATAAAAAACCTATACACGCTATATGCGCTTCTTAATTTAAGTACTGCTAAAATTTCGCCATTTAAAACTTTCAAGTGGAACACAAAGTGCATGACACGTTTTAAGCTCCCAAACAATATTTTACTAGCAGAGCGTTTTGTCGGAAATTTTAAAGTAGTTTTGTGTACAATAAAGTGCATTGCGACGAATAAAACATCTGAGAAAGTAGATATATACAGCCGAGTGCTGGTTACATAAGCGAATAAAAATACCCATTTCTTCCAGTGGGTATTGTAAGAGATGCATATGGTGAATGCGCATAATGTCTCATGACTTTCGACAGATAAACATCTATTTAAGTAAGAAGTAATAAGCCGAGACCAGCGGTGAGGAGCAGAGGTTGCGCTAGTCAGTAATATTTCTATACAGTCGTAGGAGGGTTATAACTGACTGACGACTCCGTGGCGCAGTGGCTTAGCAATGAGTGGCTGCGCTGGGGGTCGCGGGTTACAATCCCGCACGCAACACGTATTTGTATAGCCTAGAAATAATTGTTCCGGGTCTGGATGTTTGTCCTTGTGCAATTTATGTTTGTAAACTGCCCCCATGATACAGGAGAAAATCCTAGTGTAGGGGTAGCGTGTTTTGAAAAAAAATCTCCACTGTTTAATAACGTACTTTACAAACATAAAAATGACATTGACTTGACTCGTTATTGTCTACGTATTTTCAATAAATAATCAAGCATTAATTATCATTTCTAATAAAGTTTTACAATATATTTACTTTTAAGCAATTTACTTTGAACAAAAATTACTTCAGTTATCAAAATAAGCTTTTTGCACTGGGTTAAACGGACCAAGCCAAGAAATCCAATGTGGAATTTTGCTTTGCACGACCAAACCGTGGAACCGACTGTCACCACAAATTTTTCTCGGACCAACACGACTTAAGAGACCTTCATGAAAATAGCTTACTCCTTTATAAGAGGCCGGCAACGCTCCCGCAATTCCTCTAATGTTGCAGATGTTCATGGGAGACGGTGATCACTTACTATCAGGTGAGTCGCATGTTCGTTTAATTTTTCTTCTATAAAAAAATAGTAATACGTAGAAATAACATTAAAAAATATGATTTGAAAGTAAGAAGCTAGAAAACATCCATATAGCTCGACAGTACGTCAACAGACTGTAGTTGTAAGCATTGTTGTGATTGTTGTTGTTATATGAGCTGCCAAGCATGACGAAAAAGTTGATACGTAAAGCCTTCTTGACGTTTACAGGTTTATCTTTACTACATATTTTAAGAACTAATGGACAATTTATAATATTGTAAATTTATCACTGCGCTCATTGAACGAATGCTACATTGATTTAAATAAATCCTTTATTCACCTAAACATGGTACACATTAAAGAAGACAGATTCATATTCATATTTGAATTGCTTAATAGCTCACTTGTTTACCACATGTCATCTGATCAAATAAATAACAAAAATTAAATAAAAGTATCAAATACCTTGTCCATCATTATTAATTTTATTATTATGTAGATCAAGAGAGGCGGTATAGGAATATCCACTACCCCATATCGTCCCGTGGGTGTAGAGTAAGAGGCGATATAAGAAAAAAAAACCAGGAGATGGGCAGTAGCGTCTTTCTGGTAACAACTACGAAACAAAACTACTACTTGGCAACTAAGGCCAATATCCCCCAGTAATGAGACAATCTATGTTCTGCAGTGGACTTTGAGAGGTGGTTAAGATCGAATGATTGTTAAACCAGCAGATTTTTTTACAAATCTTTCCATCACCACCTCCGAGTGCGAAGGATATCCGCATTTAAAATTGCATATAACTTATACGTGGCAATTACAATAATGCTAACGTAATTAACCTCAAGTACTATCACGTTTGAAATTGATTAATAACTCTACTTAACTTTTAACATAATTTCGTAACAAACCAAACTATATTTACAATTTAAGACTTTTTAATTTTAAGGATTGCACCGATGTTCTAAAGAAAGCACTACGAACATTTCGTGCATTTATATAGTATATTTCTTAAAATATAATCCTAAAAACCTCGTTGACTTATGCCAAGGTTATTCACGACTATTAGTCTGAGAGCTCGCTCCAGTAACAAAAAGTTTATTTTTTCTAAAATTGGATTTCTTGACTTGGTCCGTTTAACCCAGTGCAAAAAGCTTATTTTGATAATTGAAGTAATTTTTTTTTTCAAAGTAAATTGCTTAGTAAAGTAAAGTAAAGTAAAGTTACAGCCTATATACGTCCCACTGCTGGGCTCAGGCCTCCCCTCATTTCTGAGAGGGTTTAGGGCAAGGAAGTGTCCGCCGCGCTGCCCAAATGCGTGTTGACGAACTTCACATGTCTTCGAAATATTTTTTTTTCATATTCCTTAGACATGCAGGTTTCCTCACGATGTTTTCCTTCACCGCCGAGCACGTGGTAAATCAGCACTTAAAATTGCAATTAACAATTTCATTGGTGCCGGCGGGGATCGAACCCGGGTTACTCGCGTTCTGTTATATGTACAGCGAGCGTTAACCACTGAGCTACCACGGCTTACTAAATTGCTTAAAACTAAATAAATTGTAAAACTTTATTAGAAATGATAATTAATGCTTGAATATTTATTGAAATATATTCGTATTAAAAATAATATTTCGTTCAAACACGCCTTAATAACAACTGTTCCAAACTGTAGTTATGGATTTATTTAAATATAACACGCATTAAAAAATATAATCACGATAGCCCAGATGTTATATACGTTGTAACTTATTTTTTAACTTACTATTAGGTCAGTGCGTAACTCCACATAAAACAACAACCCCTTAACGGTGAATCGCATTGTTTTAGCGTTACAAAGCCCTATTCACTTTATACTTGAAGACAACCAGATTGAAATCGGACGGAAAGACACGCGCTAGCAATTAATTCCACTCTCTTGCTGTACCTTCGCAATACGATAAACGTAACAAGCCGTTTTGTTCAATTGTGTGGAATATCGACACAACTGTGTTTACTGTCATCGCGCGAGTACAAGAAATGTTTAATAACGTTTGCACGATGGGTCTGATCATACGGTCGTGTAATCAAAGATACAAGTGTCTTTTGAGTGTCGTAATTGGTCCCACGTCATCGTGCGAGCCCAGTAACGTGATGGGTGAGGGGCGAAGGTTTTTTTGAATGCCATTTAAAATACTCAATTACTTTGAATATTTTAAATGGCATTGAAAAAAATATTAAACTTTTATTGCTATACTTTTATTGCCCCACAATAAAAATTGTACATCTCTGTAAGCAGCAAAACGTCGTAATAGGTATGTTGTTGTCAGCAGTCTGATGACAACAACAGACCTATTACGACGTCTGTTGTTGTCATCGTGTGATGAAATCGCGTCGTTTACTCGTATGGTCGATAGCCAATTAGGACTATACCTAAAAGCCTAAGAAAACTTAAAACTAGTACATTGCACTGTATTACATTTTTTTATTGTGACCAGGATCAGGCCTGTCTTCTACCTGTTTCGACTAAGGAATCTAATCACTGGTTACTCGCTTTATCATCAAGTAATCTCGGCACAATCAGAATGCAATAATAATCTTACTAGAAGTGGCAATCTGTCAACTTCATCAGTGCGCTTGTGATAGCGTTGTAAACGAGTTTGTGCTGGGACAAATTCGGGTAGGTTATCCAACCACGATTCTCTAAACGATGTTATCCTATGTGCACTTGACTCTATAAATGTTCACTCGATTTTAAAACCTAGGGAAATATTAAGAAATTATAGCGGAAGACCTGATGGAATGACGTTGATCCCTTGAGAAAGATACAAAGCCCTAGTATGTAATTCTAGACACTTAACTTAAAAAGACGGTAGTAGTTTAGAACCAGAACGGCATCAGAGGTACCTGAACTGAATAAGCGACGCAAGTACGAATCATTGAGAGATGATTACTTGTGTGTGTGTGTGCAAGTGCAATTTGTTCTAGAGACTGTCAGAATGTTTAGTTCACGTGCGGTTAAGTTTTTAATAGACCTGTATCTGCAACTAGTCACCGATATCACTATAGGCAGAGGGCTGGTTATTTTCTCATATTCTTTGTATATCCATTCAGCGAGGAAAAGCAGCCAGCACTGTACAACAGGGAGTAAAACTGTATGATTATCTAAGTTTTTAGTTTTAATTTTTTTACGATAATGAATATTGTATAACGGTATATAATGTAGATAAATATATATCAGCTACATTCATATACATTTTAATTAATAGTTATTTTATTTTTATTTTCATAAGCTTTCAGTAGCGATTACTATAGATAACGCTAAATTAATCCTTGAATTAGTCATAAAAATCAACGTCAATTTAAGAAATGCTTGATGTTGATCTCCATCTCTCTCTCTCTCTCTCTCTCTCTCTCTCTCTGTCACTTTTTATTAAATAATAATAGAAAGAGACAAGTATATTGCGAATTAATATTTATAATAAATTAAGCGAAAATCAACGATTATTTGGAAGAAAATAGTAAGAGTAGTAAATTGTAGTAATCAATTTCGTGTGGTGTCGGCGTCACAAAATCCATTACATTTCGAATCGAGGTTGTCGTAGGAGGTGAATACGAGAAGAGCTAAAAATATTGGGGTGTCCAATGAAAGCAGCGTGATCATTTCATTTGCGTCATACCCAAAATACTCAGACCGGAGATGGGCATCAAAGTCAAGCGTAACGGATAAATCGTATCATCTCTATAATGTGGAAAGGCCCTTGCACAGCCTTGCACTTTTGTAATATGATGAAGAGGAAGAGAAATGCAATGAAATATAATTTAATATGAGGAGTAAAAATCTTAATTTTAAATTTAGGAAATAAACCGTATTTATCATTATTTTGGCATCAACATTTCGGTTGAGACATCATCTGACGTAGACTAGGAACGACAGTTATTACATAAATTATTTAGACTTCAGAATTCAACAGCTAAAAGCTCCATTATCCGTTCTGCGTTTGATGTAATAACACTTTATCTATAATTATCTGCGAATTCAAAGATAATTGGCAGAGATCATTTAACCCATTCCATTTCTACGAAAGTACTTATTACACTCAAACAAAGTTACTACGCACTCAAAGTTTAGATAAATTGTCTACAGCCTAAGATTTTTTGTGTTTTGCATTATTTTTATAGAATAAGGATGATAAACGAGGAAACAGTCCACCTGACGCTTTTTGTTTGTGTTATTAGTAAAAAAAATTTACGTGGTATAGCCATGCTGCAGCTATATTAATTGTATAGTTGCAACACGAGTGGTTCGGTTCGACCAGGGAAGGACTACACTCTCAAAGAATATTAGCGTAAAATAGCAGCTTAACGCTGCTGTGTTTAATTTGGTGAGTGTAGAGAACCGGAGATCCTTTTTACTGGGAAAAGGCATTCCATCTTAGTCCTTACGGGTATCAACGCATCTGTATTTTGATTATGATCGAGGATTGATGTAGATTTCTATAGGCCGCAGCAACCACTTACCATCAGGCGGACTGTGTGCTCATTTGCAACGACCTGTTACGTTCATTGGCCAACCAGTTTTGTGCGTCTGAGAATGACACATTTTTATACCCGTGAATGTAGGTGGATACGCAGAGCGTATAGATCATCGCTACGATTTTAAAGCATAATATCCTACATATATATATATATATATATATATATATATATATATATATATATATATATATATATATATATATATATATATATATATATATATATATATACCGTAATATCTAATAGATAATGTCTGTACATAGGTTAAGCATCGAGTGCCGTTGATGAAGCATGGTATACAGGTAAACATTCTTAGGTTTTTGCGACACCGTGATTTTATAATTTTAGCTTTGTACTTGATTTATTTTAATAAATAAAAAAGGCAACCCTTATCATATAAAAATAGAGATGCAGGTGACCTTCTCTTGCTTTATTGCCCTCTGAAATCTCTTAGGAAATCCACGAGGTTATCAGTTAGTGGATGTTCTTGCACCGCCACTAAAAATTTACAAAAATAATTTAATTTAATTTTCCACTGCAATTTGCTGCTGGTGACAATGTTGTCAATGACTTTAACCCAAATGTCTACAATTATGCGGCGCTTGCATTTTTCCATCATCTTTTATAACAAACGAACGATAAACTAATGAATGAAGCCTGGGGCAACAAAAATCGAAGTAGTAACCTCTAGATATTGTTACCCGACGACTGCCCGTAACGTATTCATTGTGAGCTTAAGTAATCATATTAACAATTAGCATTCACATGGATCTAAGACATTGCTGTATAATCCAGTTTTCATATTATTCCTGTAAAGCAGTCTCATCTGCAATGTGTACTTAGGAGTTACTTATAAGCTAGCTGAAGTTTCTGCTTCATTATTGCCCTATAGTATAGTAATAGTAATATAATAAAGTAAAAGAAAACTAGTCAAGTTTGTAGGGAAACTCAGGATTCTACCAAATAAATTTCACATACAAAACTACTGATTAACTTTTAAGGCTAAAGTTCTAACTAAAAAAGCTTCATCTGTAATAATAGTTGTTAATTATTTACTTTACTTTACTTTACCTTTACTTATCGTCACGCACAATCCCTAACGGGGTAGCCAGAGAGAACAGATCGCCAAGTGTCACGATCCTTACATACCTCTTTCGCTTCTTTCAGGTTCATTAACTTCTTCATACATGCACGTCTAGGTATCCGAGTACTCTTGACCCTCCCCTCTTCGAGCAATTTGCTCACATGGTCTTCGAAAGTTAGTCTCGGTCTACCTCGACACCTTTTAGTATTTACTTTCGCTCTATATATTTTCTTCGCCATTCGGTCTTCACTCATTCGTTCAACGTGCCCAAACCATTGGAGTACGCCCCTCTCAATTTTTGTGATAAGGTCATCTTTCAATCCTGCCATATTGCGAATCTCTTCGTTTCGCTTTCGGTCGGCTATGGTAACGCCACACATTTTACGAAGAGATCGCATCTCCACTGCATTCAACTTGCTTTTATGCTTCTTCTGGCATACCCAGGTTTCGCTGCCATATAACAAAGTCGGTACCAACACTGCGTTATGTATTGCAAGGCGTGCACTCTTCACCACGCCTTGCCTTTTGACTAATGCATTCAGGGCACCATTGACTTTGTTTCCGGCAGCGACACGCCTATCCACATCTAAATCACATCTTCCATCCCGGCTGAAAGCACTCCCCAAGTATACAATTTCATTTACCTGTTCTAGACATTCCTGATTTACCCATATTTCACATTTCGTTCTCTCTTCGTCCTTTTCAAATACTAGAACCTTAGTTTTATTAGCATTCAAACGGAGACCTTTAATTTCACATTCCTCTTTCATACACGTGACTAATTCCTGCAGTTCTGCTTCTAATGGTGCAATAAGCACTGCATCATCAGCATACAGCAGACAATTAACTTTTATGTCACCCAATTTCACATCCAAACAGCTATCTTTCAGCTTTTGTAAACAGCTGTCGAGATACAGTATGAACAGCCAGGAAGACATGACACAACCCTGTTTTACGACCGCTTAGACGCTAAACATGGGTGACAGGTCATGCCCTACCCGCACACAGGCTTTATAGTCATAGTAAAATGACTGCACAGCCCTTAACAATCGACCATCCACACCATATCCCGGCAACAGTTCCCACATTTTCTTCCTTATAACCTTATCAAATGCTTTCTCCAAATCCACAAAAGCACAGAAAATCCTCTGGTTACACTCAGAAGCTTCTCCGTGATCATGCGGAGAGAAAACATTTGATCCGTGCATCCTCTTCCAGGTCTAAATCCGCATTGTGCCTCCCATAAGAATCTTTCTGATTTCTCTTGCATCCTACGTGTCAAAACCTTCGAATAAACTTTACTTGCTAAACTGGTCAAGCTGATCGCCCGATAGCTCCCGCAGTCAAAATGTGAACCTTTACCTTTATATAAAGGCACAATGACCGCGGATCGCCAATCATCCGGGACATCCCCCGTCCGCCAGCACAAATTGCACAGCAGATGAAAGCTGTCCCAGACGTGAGGCCCACCGTACTTGACCATTTCAGCAGTAACTCTGTCTAGTCCCGCAGCCTTACCACATTTCAAACTTCGAATCGCACGTTCAATCTCTTTCATGCTGATGACCTCAGTGTCATCGAGGTCCGTGTCTGGCGTGCCAGTCACGGCCTCACCCCCGGATCCTTCACTAAGATCAAGACACGCATACAATTCTCTATAAAATTCACTCCATCGCATCGCATGACTTCCGATTTTTCTGAGAGGACGTCATTGGTTCTCGAAAGCACTTTGTTCATTCTTAAAGCTGTCGCACCACTCCGGGACCTTCCAACCTCTTTCCAGAAGAGTTTGGAGTTTTCCCTAAAGTTGTGCGACAACCTCTCGTCCGCTTCTATTCTACACCTTTCACGTACTTCCTCAATCAATGTTTTCGCATGAACTTTCTGCAGCTTATATCTTTCTTTCATCTTCTCTCTCATATGCTCATCGTTACTAGAGGCCAAGTAGTCTAACCATGATTTTTTCTTCTTTTTTACAGCTTCTTTCACTTCGTCATTCCACCATGCATCTCTTCTTTTACTACTGCCTCTTTTTGTCTTACCACATACTTCTTCCGCTGCACTTACCATTCCATCCCTAAGGTTCTGCCATGTTCTCTCCACACATTCTTTCCTGCCATCGATGGTGTCAAGCTTTTCGGCTACCCCCGTGTGATATTTGTCCCTAGTATCCGCTTCCTGAAGCTTCCAGCTTCGGATGCGACAGACCGACTGTGGTTCTGTTACTGCCGTCCGGTGGCGCCAACCCGCGAACAAACCCCTAAATCTAGTAATTACTAGATAATGATCCGTTCCCAGGTCAGCACCCCTGAACACTCGTGTATCCATCACCTGTTTTCGCAGTCGGTCATACACCAGGAACAAATCAATCATACTTCTCTCATTCTTTCTTTCTCTAGTGTACATATGGATTTTCCTGTGATTAAACATAGTGTTTGTCATAAGAAGACCCTTTTCCTTGCATACAGCCAGTATAAGCTTGCCAGCATCATTAACTCTTTTATCTCCAAACTTTCCAAGCACCGACTCGTATCCTGGTCGAGCGATACCTACCCATCCATTCAAATCACCACATACAACAGTTCTTTCGTTTCCCTTAACCAAATCTAGAACTTCTCTTACATTCTCCCAAAACTCCTCCAGCTCAGCCCTGGACGACGAAGCTACCGGCGCATAAACAGCTAAAAGGAATAACTTCGTCAGTCCCATTTCGAAGCGAACCCAGAGAAGTCTTGAGTTCACAACCTTGTATTCAGTCATAAGATCGACCAACCGGGACGACAACAGCACTCCCACTCCTTGGCAGGCGTTCTCGCTTTCCGGGACTCCGGACCATATATTTAACGTCCCGCCAGGGAGCTCTTCAATACCACTGCCTTTCCGTTTGGTCTTCGACATACACACGACATCTAATTCTCTTTCTTTCATTATTTCGATCAACTCATTCGTCTTATCTCTCATGCCTCCTCTAACATTCCACGTGCCAACTCTGCACTCCGTCCTCCACCTTCCGCCGTGTCGGGCCGTGCGTGACGGGTGGCGGTCCCCATCGCCGCTTTGCGCGCTGCATTCCACACCAACGGGGACGAGCTGGTGTGTGTCGCCTTGGGGGGACGCCCTAACCCTCGTTCGCATGGGTGCGCAGCTGTGTAGAATTGCAGCCCTGAAAAGGGCTGGCAGGGGTCGCGACGAGCACGCTTCTACAATGACCCCTAATTATGGTCGTTTATAATTGAAATAAAATAAACGATACTATACTGTAGGAATAAAAAAAATTCTACATAATTTTTCTTTTTAGAAAATAATACTGTACGTATTTTTAAAGCTCTAAACTACTAGGCTCTAAAGTACTTAGGCCACTGGGTAACAGAGGACTTAGAGGATGACTTGGATATAGAAAGGGAACGCAGGGCGTTGGCTGTTCGCTGTAATATGCTGGCCCGCAGGTTTGCACGATGTACTAAAGAAGTTAAAGTTACGCTTTTTAAAGCTTATTGGCAGTGCTTTTACACATGCAACTTGTGGGTCAGATACACGCAGCGGACATACAATGTCCTGCGTGTACAATACAATAATGCGTTCAGGGTGCTGTTAGGATTGCCACGTTATTGTAGTGCCTCTGCCATGTTAGTCGAGGCACACACGGATGGCTTTCATGCCATAATACGTAAAAGGTCCGCTTCATTAATGAATTGACTACGTACCTCTACTAACAGCATCCTGAATACACTTGCTGATAGGTGGGATTCTGCCATTATGAAACACTGGTTGAGCCTACATATAAAATTGAATAAATAAGATATTTGTAACGTAAGAGCGATATTTAATTTGTTAAGTTTAAAAAAAAAAGTTAAATACTAACATTAGTTTTAAGTAGTTATTGTTCTACTAACATCTTTATGGACAAAGTCTGAAAATAAAATATTATTATTATTATTATTATTAATTGAATCAGGTACTTTATATGCTGTGGTAATATTGTGATCGAGACAATAGGTAATAAGTGCAAGTTATTAATTATAAAAAATTATAGTAAACTGAATTAATTAATAAAAACTTGTCAAAATTAAATCCTCAATATCCCCTGCTCAAACAAAATTACATTTCATTAAATTTTAGTTACATTCGAACTAACAATTCACCTGCTGGTAAGTGATTCCTGCAGCCCACGGAAGCCTTATTTTTTTTCAATAAATATACCACAAAGAACAATGAAGTGTTAAGGCGTCATTAGGCGCTCGCTATTATAGGACAGTCTGCCTAATAAGACGTTACTATGACCTATAGGCACCTCTATCTTCGATTAAGATGCAAATATAAATATGTTTATGTGTATGAGTATGTAATATGTTTCTCTACATAAACCATTCAACCGACCACACAAACCACAAACCATATCTACGAAACACATCAGAATTAAGCTGCTATTGTACTCTTGTATACTGTGAGAACGTGGTCCATCCCCCTTCATCATCATGCTGCAACAATGATATAGCTGTAGCGTGGCTCTACAATGTTAATGCTGTTTGTATGGCTATTGTTAATATCGTAAAATATTTGATTCAAAATGGATAAGTATTATAATTCAACATTATTAAATTTGAAGGTTTGTAGCGTTCTGTTTTAATTTTCAAGTAAACATCATAATGATCATCACAGCCTGCATCAACCCGAACCCGAAAAAATGCTCGACTAGATACCTTTGTTGAGCTGCACGTTCAAGAGCCACTTGGAACGATGGACTATTTTGCCTTATAGTAACCACTGCCATCCGAGAATTCACAAAAATCAATAATTTTCACCAAAAAAAAAGGAAATGTTTCTTTCAATTTTTGCTTCAAGGTAATTGTTTATTTCAAGAGTGTTTGGCAGCTCTATAGGGCAGTGGCTTAGAATTGAGTTGCGGTTTTGAGGTGTGGTTTTCGGAGTCCCCACGGAACAGGTATTTGTATTGCATAGGTATATTCTTTCAGGTTCTGGATGTTTGTTCATGAGCTATTTATGTATTTAAATTGGTTACATAATACAGAAGAAAATTCTAGTGTAAAAGGAACATTTTCAGAAATAGTATAAAAACTACTTTTTATAATTGCGCAACGCACTAACCAATATATTAAATACTTATACCTAAGGCTGAGATCTATAGACCTTACTTTGACTTTAATAAGACTTCACTTACATAAAACTTAGCCATGTTTATGCTTTGCATAATCTTTAAATTTATGTTTTAATCGGGCTAAGATTCTAAGCTAATAAAATTCAAAAAAATGTATATTTCAAAATTGAAATTTTATTCCATTTAACTAATTTTAGTACAAAATATGAAAAATAAATGGAACGTTTAGTAAGCCGGTCAAATCACTGTTTTAAAAGTGAATTTCTTGTATTACGGCTGGCTTTGGAATTTCGACTAACGATATACCTATTCGACCTTTGATTTCAGAATTTGGGCCCGATATTCTTTGTGTTTTTCTGTAACTCAGGTCGGTTTAAGGAAATTGTGATATAACGGAGAATATAGAGAGAGTTTCATCTACATTATAAATTCACTAAAAATATGAATATTTAAGTAAAATTGCAGTTTTATTCTGCCAATTCAACGGTTGTGGTAGGAAATGAATGAGAAAAGTACAAAAATCACAAAGAAAAAAGAAGATTTTAGGAAAATCGGAATAAGTTTAAAATTACGTAAATAAAAAAAAATACTGTTTAAAACTAGAAGACGGCTTCAAATTACTAATCGTTGTAAATAATTAGATAAACATAAAACAAGCACTTAATATTAATACGGTAATTTTTATTAATATCCTAAGTTTTTTGTAAGTCGTCGATTTCGTTGAATTACACTTTGCTATAATATACCGACATTGTCTTAGCTCGAAAGTAAAGTCTGAGCAAAATCAAAGTATTGCCCATAGATCTCAGACTAAGCGTCCCCTATTGATGGAAGGTATATTTACAAGCAAAAACAAATACATAAGTACAAACTCAAGCAGACTCAGCAACGAATTTCAAGGATTAACAAGCATTAAAAAGGAATTATAGCTAGCCATATCATCGTAATCAGTAACAAAATGATTACCTTAAAAATTATATGGGAAATACTTCTTTAGCGTTGCATCAGGACACCATATCGCTCTTGTCCGACTTGAACGTAACATTCGGACGTAACGGAGGTATCATTACCGCTGAAACAAATTTATTTATTGGTTTTTCGATTAAATATAGCCTCGATCACTCCTGGCATTGCTCTTTATCTGTTTGTGAAGTTTCATTACAATCGGTTTAGCCACTTCGAAGATTAGGATGGAAAGATAAACGAACCGACAAAATTCAAAAAAATCCCCCAATCTTGCGAGAAGCTTTTATATGATATAAATTGTGTAATGTAATTAATTGATGGGTTTGATTTAAAACAAAGTTTAAATTTACCTTTTTATAGCATCTAAATAAAAGCATATTTTTAAAAAGGTTTTTTCACTATTAACTTTTAAGTATGCATTTTTTAAAAATCGACTGGTAAAAGCCCAGGTAAATTTTTTTAGCCGAAAACAATTACAGTGTAAATAGTTTTTGTCTAACTTATCCGTGCGTTATATCATCTTCGGCTACATCACAACTTCGCATCAAGTGGGATAGTAGTCAATCTCGTTTACTAGGTAAAAATATACCAGCAGCGTCACACTTGTTTTCCGCAATTGAGCTAAATATTAAGTTATGGATACTTACATATTTCTTTACTAGCTGAAATGAACTATCCATTGCTTTTTGAATTGAAAGAAAACTGAGTTTTATAGATTTGTCAGAGATGCAGCCATTAAAAGGAAACTGAGAAAAATTGACTCGTCAGCCTATTTAAATGTTTTGAAACGCAGCGTATAGGAAAGCATGAAAATAGCCTGTTTATTCCAAATGGAAATGGGATATTTTTTAATTAAAGTAAACTAAGCATAATTATCCGTCAGGGATGCAGACTTTTGAAAAGAAACTGAGCTAAATTGATTCATCAGAGATGCAGTTTTCTGAATGGAAAGGAAACAGCCAAATAAAAGATCCGTCAGAGATGCAACATTTTGTATTGAAAGGAAACTGAGCTTGAGGTCCGTCAGAGGTGCAGAATTTGGAATTGAAAAGAAGCTGAGCTAAATAGGAAATGTAGAATTGAAAAGGAAGATCTGTGGCAATTCTAATTAATTGATTGTGGGAATTTTGAAAAAAAAAACTAACTGAACACGATTTTAAGATGCTATTGTACACAATGTTATATGTTTTTCCATTCGGGGTCTTCATCGAGGTTTTTTATTCCAAAGAATGTGGAGATTCTGGGCATTTGATACACGCGAACATGCTACATACATACAGCTGACCATGAGAGAAGCACGGTTTTTCTAAGTTGACCCCCGCTACCTGTAACGTTTGCTCTTGAAATTTATTAATTGTCATTGCAAAACTGAGTTTAATAGGGAACTGCAACCTTTTGAATTGAAAAGGAAGATCTGTGGGAATTATAGGGATCCGTGGTATGTATAATAACTTTTTACTTTTTCCTACTCCTGTCAAAATTGTAGCACCGATTATGTTCCGTCCAAGATGTGTCACACGCAGACTTGTACCGTTACATAACCGAGGAGCATCTAAATTTCGCATTAGCATGTCTGGGACGCCTAATTTTAATTGAAGCTAATGTGAGGGCACACCTGACAACTCTAGAGAATTTAGAAACTCTACGGGATATGAAGTGCTCTGTTCCGTGTCCATAACTGTGTCTACTGACAAATACTCTGTTATTTCTCCTGCTACTTCGCTTAATATATCTGAATTTATTTTGTTAACGCTCTCATTTTTTGGTGCAAGAATCGCCCTTTCACATAACCATTTGTCTTCATGCATGTTGTTCGTTAAATCTGAGTAAACGCTCGCATTTAATTCGGAATGACTCTGTACTAAATTACAAAAACCTCTCGTCAATTTAACGCAGCCATCAGCATCCGTTTCAAATCGCCCATCTCCAATTTTTAATTATGTGTCAGCATAGTTTCCAGCATTGATATCATTATACAAATCCACTCTCATATTCGTAGTTAAACTGATTTTTGTCACCTTGTTCCATAAAATAGATGACTTGAGGCATGCTTTAATTGCATCTGCGGGTGTGCCCTTTTGAATGACGGATAAAGTTTGACGAAAGTCACCAGCCAGTAAAACCAACATTCCTCCCATTACATCGGTATTGCTGCGCAAATCCTGGAGCTTTCGATTTAGTGCTTCTACAGCTTTTTTATGCGACATTTTATTTTCGTTCCACACTAAAAGTTTGCATTGTCGTAGCATTATACCTTGTGCACTATTTTGCTAAAGTTGCAGATCGGCGATTCTTCCTGGGCTAGATTTAGAGGGAGTTTTAAAAAAAATGTGCAGTGCGGCCCCCGCTTAGCAGCGTGGCGGGTATACCGGAGTAAGCTACGGCCACAGCAATTTTTTTATCTTTCCGTACTTGCGCTAATAATAAATTTAATAAAAATGTCTTCCCAGTTCCTCGGGGGCATCGAAAAAGGATTTTCAGATACAATTTGTCCTAATACTTTGTCAAAAACTCGTTTTTGTTTGGGAAGCAAGCGGGGTATAAATTCGGCTACTTGTTATATTGTATCGGCAAAGCTGTTATATCGTAGTTTGTTTTACGTATAATTTCATCACTTAGTTCAATTTCTGTTGTTCGCTGAGGGCTTATCATTCCAAAGTCGCTTAATTTTTTGCCTACCATTGCCATTACTTTATCTTCAATTTTTCAACGTGTTATAAATTTGTTCATTGTATGTCATGTTCGCGTGTGTTTGCTGTAACCTTCGGAAAATATCTTCCGCCATGTACTCTTTATATTTGTCCCACAATTCATGTGCTGTAAAGAATTGTATGATACCATCGTCCGAAATATGATTCTTGGTCCACGTGGAGCAAGAAATTCAATATCGCCATGTATGAAAAAAGGAAAATGTACAAAGAAATTACCTAAAGAGCCATTAAAAGAAATGGTGCACAATGACAATGACTACCATTTATACAGACGCAGAGCTCTCGAAGATGGTAGCAGGAAAGTTACAATCAAATCTCGCTCTGGGGCATTCGAAACCTTAGATAACAGCTGGATTGTCCCGTATTCGCCTATTCTATGTAAAATGTTTAATGCCCACATTAATGTAGAAGCAAGTAGCTCTGTCCGCGCGTTCAAGTATATCTGTAAGTACATAAATAAAGGAAGCGACCAAGCAATATTTAATCTCAGGAGTGAAGGTGAGTCAAATCCCGTTAATGAAGTACAGACCTTTTAAGCAGGGCGTTATGTCAGCAGTAACGAGGCAGCGTGGCGTCTCCTTGGCTTCCCTTTACACGAAAGGCACTCAACAGTTACTCACCTTGCTGTGCACTTAGAAAATGGAAAGCGTGTATATTATTAACCGAACACTGTGTCTCTCTCAACTCCCTGGATAAATTGGCAGTGACGGTCTACCTCAATTTCTTCGTCACCCATAAAATATACTTGTAAAAATTTATGCTGTCCGTTTTCAGCTGGAAAAAGTTATAAATTAGCCCTTGCACCGTAAATGTAGGCGAAAATCCCGGCATTATGATTTCCCGGTCAACTCCGAAGGACGTCATTTGAAAGCATGAGTTATATTTCCGGATCCTGTTTAAAAAGCGCCGTGACTCATTAACATCATATAAAAAGAGTGTTTTCAAAGGTTCTTCTGGTTCCTCAAGTAACGGAAGAGACACTTTGCCATTGGAACAGCACATGCCTGCGGTCTCATCTTTCCATTTTAAAGCGCTGCAAAATCGACTCGCCTCGTCCATTAGTCCGTTAACATACTAACCTGTGATTTTTGTAATCAATCAACGAATCATAATTGAATGCTGCGTTATTAAAAGCCGACCAATTGTTTCTTTGAAAATTTTGTCGATAATTTTCAGCTTGGAGCTGTGCATTAGCACCTCT
Organism: Parnassius smintheus behrii; assembly: GCA_036936625.1. NCBI lineage: Eukaryota > Metazoa > Arthropoda > Insecta > Lepidoptera > Papilionidae > Parnassius > Parnassius smintheus. The sequence continues at coordinate 13,509,529 of JAUPFT010000019.1, forward strand.
TCGCGCCTGTGTCTGTTCTGATGTTTCAGATGCCCTTATGGTAGATTGTAGATTATGGAGTCTGTGTTGAGTTTCATCACGTGTTTCTTCTTCTTCTGTGTTCGTCCATCGTACCGTCGTCCGTCTTGAAAAATCACGGTGGCGCCACCTAGCTGGATTTAATTTTGCAACATATTCAATTTTCTCACGGGAATGAGATGTTTTTCCGCTGAAAAAAGTAGCCTATGTCACTCTACAACCACCAAACTATCCCCATACAAAGAACCATGCTATGCCGAAGCTCTGTTGCGACGTGAAAGAAGGGCAAACTTGTGCAACATATTCTATTTTCCCACGGGGATGAGGCTGTAGAGTGACATAGGCTACTTATTTCCGCGGAAAAACATCTCATTCCCGTGAGAAAATAGAATATTTCCCACGGAAACGGGAATGAGATGTTTTTCCGCGGAAAAAAGTAGCCTATGTCACTTTACAGCCACCGAACTATCCCCATGCCAAAATGCATGCCATGCCGACGCTCTGTTGTGACGTGAAAGAAGGACAAACAAACAAACAAACACACTTTCGTATTTTTATAATATTAGTATGGATTTAAATTGGCATCTTGTCCTGGTGGACAGGGTTCCAGCCAGGGCTGACGTGGAAAGAGAGGAAGAGAGATAGAAAAATAATAGAGGAAGATAGAAAGAACAAAAGTAAAAGAAAACATCAACAAACAGACATCAACAAACTTATATTTTTAGGATATTGTTATTTTGATTCGGAAGTTGTTGCTGAAGTTGGCCTGTTTTGTTCTTTACAATATTTGTTCGAGCACCACCAAACTATACCAATCACTTGCCAAGTTATAACTCTTTAAAGTGGTATGGCCATTTTGTTTTCCGCCTTTTTAGGCATGGAAAAGTTACAGCTCCATCATCAAATGTACTTTAAGTCATAGTAATATTGCATCGTCATATTAGACGTTCGAAATATTGGATTGAGAATGACGTCAATTTATTTATTGTATTTCGCTCAGCAATCTTTTTCATTTAATACCCATATCATAGGGGTTACTACGGAAATTATAAATTGCCATTTTGTGATGTCCGCCATATTGGACTTAGAATAACGTCACTTTTTTCAGGTATACAAAAAGTACTCTGTGGTCACTTTACTTATTGTGTTTAGCTCAGCAAGCCATGATGATACATGTTTGTAAAATATCCTCGTATATAAAATTATTCTTTTCAGGTACTTATTTGCTGCAAATATTAGTTCATCTTTCATTAATAAATAAAAATAAATAATTATTAATGATATTAATTTTATATACATAATTTTGAAAAATTATAAACTAATACTAATATATAATAATAACTACAGTAAAAAACTTAACCTAATTACTACTTGATATACATAAACATCCTACTCCCCGTGGACCCATGCACCTCTTGAAAGGAAATCTGGCTGTGAGTGTGGCGGAGCAACGATATTCATTAAAAATCTAAACAGCACTTAAAAGTCTTTATATAACAGAGCTTCATATTGACGTGGAATGTGCTATACTCCACTCCTTTTCCTGAAACACAATAATTTACGGCTTAAATAAAGGCATTTTGCTCAATAAATGAAATATTATCAGAATAATCCCCCGGATTTATTCCACATTGGTGAACATTGTAATATGTAGTTGTTATTCTTCGACAGCTGACAACGACTCAGCGGAAAGATTTTTCTTCGTAAATGAGTATTTTGTATGAAATAAAGAATAATTTTTATTATAATTGTTTTATATATTTATTGACCTTTTTATTTATAACTTTTAGCCAAAATTGGCCTCTAAATAATGAAAACTAAATTAAATATGTGTAGCTTTTGGTAATTGAAAATTTTTTACAATTTATGAATTTAATTTTAAGCTATCTTTTACCCGCGACTTCGTCCACGTAGAAGATAATGGCTCTAATACGATTTTTAGTTTTTTTTTTACATTATTAGTTTTGTTATAACAAACAAAATTATTTTTTTTAAATGTCTGAATACTTATAAAATATAACAATCCATTTTATAGCGTAGGGATTTATGGGTTAGATAAATATGAAAATAAAATCAAATGTTATATTTTACGAACACGAGGGTCACAGCTTTTGTTCTGGTGAAAGTGACACGGAGGTATCATCTTTTTACACCTACCGCAATATTTCCTTGTAATCAATACTTTTTGTTTTTCCTTCGGGTGCTAGAATCGCCAAGTTACTCTATGCGCTCATTCTGGAGCATGCAACATACGACCATGGGAAAAGCAGCTTTCTCTCAAGATATACGTTTAGTCACTACTGTATCTGACCATTAATTAGTTTTACGACACTCTGAATAACTTAATATTCAAACTAACTTCTATAAACAACTGCTTATTATAATTTGGAGATGAGTAGATATATATTCCATTATAACCAAAGCAACTGACGTAGATTCGGCAACGTAAAGCAAAACCTTAGAGACTGGTTTTGCATCTCTTGAAATTATCTTTAAGCTATCCCTATTTTATAGACAACTATGGGATCGAGTTCAGTATAAGTTTACACTAGCAATAACGGAACCCGTGGCTTTAATAATATCTACTTCAATTTCGATTTTACACCGAGACACTGACACTGAGACTGTTCACAACCGAATCTCCAAAACCTCATAAAACTGGTAAATTATTGGTAAACTACGAATAAACAAGACCTTTAGCAACAGATTCCTTCAAAATGGTACATTGACTAAGAAAATCTATGAAATAGTCAAATTCTGTACCATTAATCATGGCTGATTTAAAGTATTTAAAATCTTAATCAATATTTTTGTATATAACTAAAACAGTCTTAATGTTAGCGGAACCTTAATTCGTACAACTATTAGTTAAGTGACCTATCTTATGACACATATCACATCCTTAAATAGGATAGGAGGTATAAACATAAAATATGGATGTCCTTACGCACCAGTTATAATATTTTGGTATAGTTTTAACAGCAGAATAATATTGTATCGGCCTTAAGACTTTTTGTTGTCTGTTGTCAGAACTGATTGCTTGAATTGTGGTGTTTCTTTCAGGTCTCCCAACAGTTTTAACCACAGAAATAGTAATAACAAGACAATATAAATGAATTAGCGCTCGATTACTTCCAAAACCGATGTCACCACATTCTACCGTATTTTAAACATACGCACAATGCACAATGAAATCTAATGTTTAACAATACATTGCTTGGCAAGTTTGTCAACGTAGAAAAAAGCAGCAATGGTAATTATACAATACGAAAAGTAAAAAATGAAAGTTTACAAAAGTAAATATCATAGTAAAGTGTTCATCTAGACGTAAGTTAGTTAGAACATTAATAATTAGTAAATAATCAACTTACCGATTAAATTTTATGCCTTTATTAGTTGAATTACACGTCCTTGATGAGTTTTTACAAATTATTATGCTGCAGTTCACCATTATAAATTTATAATAACATAAATTCACGTACGACGTTCCCTGCGCAACTAAATCAAAAAATCGTGAATTATGTGCGTCAACACATATTAGTGGCGACAAAGTTCTGCGTCTATGAGATTATTATCGTCTTATTATTACGATTTCTGTGGTTTTAACATTTCTTAGAAAAATCAATAATTTATATCGTTCCGTAAATTGAGCTGCTTTGGCACTTGTTCTAACAGACCTGTCCTCTATGCCATGTAAAATACAATTTGTAGCACAATTTTCCAAATATTAAGCAACTGTTCATTAAAACAGTATTTAGTAAAAAATATTGTTACGAGCTTGAGGTTCGTGAAAATAAAAATTGCCGATAGAATTACCTAAATTAACACTTTAATTTTCTTTACAAAATTAAAACTTAAAACACCAATAATTAATCACACTGATTCACTTTATTCCGCTCCGAAGCTTCGCTTGTCTCACCAAAATCAACACTTCCCCGATCGCATCTTGCAGTGCCTATTTATATAAATTAGCAGCGAAATATCCAGAATATTCAAGTAAACACGCGCAAGGTACCGAGAGTTCGTGTTTCAACTTCAAGAAGTTTAGTTCTTCGGTTCGAGACTAGATGGCGCTAGTGCCGTCGACTTGAGCACGTAACAATATTGTTCTAAAGACTCACTAAATCGAGCCTTTCCAGAAAGCATTTCTGTCAACAGTTGGCCACAATTTTGATTACTTGGATATGCTGACCTAACTTTATCCTGAAATTCAGACTAAAAAAAACATTAAACTTGGCAAACCTTGATGCCATTTTTGATTTTGCGCTAAACCAACTAATATGGGAATAGCATAATGGATAACCTGACTTTCTGACCGACCATAAATAGCCGCACACTCATTTACCTTATCAATCTAGGTATTAATGGTTTATTTCTCTTAAACGGATTGAACTCTGAAAAACCATAATGGCGGGAAAACGATTGCTACTGTTCGAGTTTATATAAGTTAACTAGTTCTTTAAAAGTATCTATTAAGCTATTTACAGAAGGAAATCCGACTCATTGCTCGATGAAGGTCAGTATTGTTCTGCATTTCTTATTTAATGCGTTCCCTTAGAGAGATGTTTTTTCTGGGGCGTATATCTCAATGTATTGCGTTCTTGCCACGCACATATGGATGTACTTCGGTCACTTTGCATATGCCTGGAGAAACTGCGCTTATTCAGCAAACAGCTGAAACCACTATGACCGCTGCATCGTAAGCGCTTACGTCGAATGGTACTGCAGTCAGACCTTAATTTCGAATTTCGCTCGGTCCCACTGCTAGACACGATTGGTGATAAGCTCGGTCGAAGTCTCGTGTTTGTCCGCTCACGAGATCATGGGTTTCGTCCCATGTTTTTATCACTGAAAATTAACAGTAGTTTAAGCAATTAGAAAGCAAAATGTTTAATGTTAACGATTTTTTGTTTTTAACAGTCCTATAAGTTCTTTACGAAAACTTTGTACAGGCGGATAGATACGAGTAGATAAAAATTTTATGTACGCACCAAAATATAATATATATAAATATGAACAGAAAGGAGAAAGGAAAAATGTGGTAAAATGGTAGTTACATATTAAAATTAAAAAAAATAAATAAAAGAATTAATAAAATCGTGTTGCATTTAAGACAAACAAAATAAAGTCTTAGCTAAACACAGTTTGGCTGGTACGCTTAAATAATGCCAAATTGCTAACCGAAGATGTTTCTTTGCATAAAATAAAGATAAAACATTAAAGCTGTCATAATTTACTCATCATTTGAATCGAACTTGAATATTGGTTTTATAATAATGATGCATAGTTGTCCAAAATCAATATTAAATGATGTAGGTAGATATAAACAAAATTAAAGTTTCGTATAAAGTGAAGAAATTTAAAGTCACCTATTTATCTTTTGTTTAATGAATCCGAAGAACCGAACTATCTTAGCTCCATATTATTATCATATATATCACCATTTCTGATTTGTTAGCAAATAATACAATTTAGGTTACATCTTATAAAAGTCATATATCAAATAAATGTGTATTCAAATCTGTTCATAGCTCACAATAATTGTTTGTATATATAATCGCTTTTTACTCTTTACTCACAACACACTTTTCACCAGACTTAAGTCTTAAAATCTTATTACGTAAAGATAGCAAACGTGAAACTGAAACGAAGCTAGATCATGACCGATCGATGCCAGCCATCAAAATATCAACATATATACGCAGAACAATTACGTAATGGCATTGGGAATTTACCTAAACCAATATTTAGGAGTTGTTGAAGCAAGATGTACCAATATAAATTCGAATATATTGACACGCCCTCTGGCATAACTTGTAATTAACTTGCTCAACGTCCCGAGATGAATAGCCAGGCTTGGGTCGAATCAAATAGTTGTTTCGGCGTAATCTATTATTCATAATTTCTGCCCGTAGACTTTAGCTAAAGTATTATTATTCTGTACAATGCATTCTTAGATCTGCAGTTCAACGTTATTATTTTTAAAAATAATGTACAACATTAAATTCTCAACATGAACGTGAGAAACGAGCAGACAGTCCATTTGATTTTAAGTGGATGCTGTGATCCATAGAAGACTACATCGTTCTAAATTATTATAATTAACCGCCGTCTGTCCATGTTGTTAGAGTCGAGTTGCACTAAACGACACTACTAATATGACTTACTACTTTATTTAATAAAAAAAACCTTATTGGCTTGAAATAAGGTTTATGTTGTTATGTGTACATTGCAAGAAAAGATTAGAAGTTCTGTTTAATTTTGAGCACTAGTGTTTAAATTAAAGTGCATACACTAGTCTCTTGCTAATTATATTACAAGCATGTGGCAGATTACACTATTTTCCGTTTATTTACTACGTTTTGTTTGAAATGTAAAACTAATGTGAATGAGAGCTTTAAATGACAATAAATATTCTTTTTCATGTCTCTTTAATTGAATACAGCCTATTTAACGTGTTTGCTGTTCTTTCTGAGCTAGCGGGTTAATTTATGTTCAAAGCTCAACACAGGACTCATCCATAGATCGTCTCATTCCTGCCCCTCTGTGCATGTGGGTAGGCAACTTTTTAAAGTCAGGGCATCCAGTCTCTAGGAGACTAGCCTTCTGATCAGAACAGGATTTTAGTGCACGAGTATGTACAAGTTCAGATAAACTCTCTTACCCCTAACTCTCGATTCCCTTACCTACATAGTCCGATTCGACGGCAATCTGTACGACCAGAAAGAGATTAGGCACAGTGCCAACGACTTTACGTACTTTCTAGGCGACTGGATTGAAACAACACCGACTTCCTAAGTTCAGCTTATTATTGACAACTTCTTGATAGCAAAACCTAATATCTCGCCCGACTCGGGTATTCGAAATACGGATCACATCATCAGCAGTTGCGCTTACGACCAAAGAGGCAGTTGAATTATGACAGCGTTGACAACTTCTCGTATTCACGTTTTTACACATTTTGTATTTACTTAGAATTTATTAATGCAAGTTTACTGTTACATAAATCATGTTTATTTATTTTTATCTTTATGGGAACTTATATTGCTTTTCATTCTATATTTCGCAGTCAATGGTATTTTTAAGTGCTAAGTACTAACAAATACTTATACTAGGCTAGGGCAGAGAGCGCGACTTGTTTCTAAGAATTTTAAAGAAAGGTCCGTAACGCTGCTCTAGTGAATATTGGCAGACTTTAGATGTCCTCAGTTTTGTTTTTATTTCTTGAAAATATATATAAAATCGGCCCTTAAGTATTTTCTTTGTTGATATAGAGTGTTAGAAATTATGCAATAAATAGTTTCGAGCCCTTTTCAGCTTCGTGTCTAAACCATTTTATTGATAACTGAACATCTACAATTGAAGTAACTTCTTTAAACTATTTTACAAAACTAAACTTATATCGTTCTATCGGTCCTGTGCTATAAAAATACATAAAAAAGAAAATATAGTCGTATCTGCCATAACAGCAACATACGCCGTAAAATAAAGTGAACATACACACATGATATTTTCATACAAAAAATTATTGAATAGATGAAAACATTTCGCTTACGTTCGTTATTCTATGTGGTAAGTTTGTTTTGCCTTCCCTGCACGTAAATATTAAAAAAAACCTTATGAAACACACTATAATGTTATCTACATAGAGTTGTTTCCAATGTCGACCAAAGGCGATATTTGTTGTAAATTGTTGTTCGTTAAATCTGAATGATTTAAGGTTCATTTTCACCACGTAAGTACAGGGAATCCAATGCTATCAGTCCACTGTTAACCTCTCCCAGTTTAGGACTTCACGCCATATTTAAAGTTTGGCATGCAGAATAAAGATAAGCAATTATTTCGCACCTTTGAATACCAGTCTGGATATTTTATATTTGGCATTTATGATATGTCACTTCAATTACTGTACACAAACATATATAGATTTTCTCGGAATGTAATTGGATAATGGGCTAGGAATTAGGGTGCAATTATATTTATTTTTTTTTATAGAAGAGGGGGCAAACGAGCATGTGGCTCACCTGATATTAAGTGACTACCGCCGCCCATGATCAACTACACCAGGGTAATTGCAGATGCGTTGCCGGCCCTTTAGAAAGGAGTAAGCTCTTTTCTTGAAGGTCCCCAGGTCGTATCGTTCCGGAAAAATCGCCGGTTGTAAATTATTCCACAGAGAGGTTGTACGCGGAAGAAAACTACTTTTGAAACGTACAGTGGTGGACCGCCAAGCATCCAGATGGTGTGGATGGTATCGGGACGTTTGCCGCGTAGTGCGTTAACGAAATTTGGCGGCTGGGATTAATCCGAACAATTCCTCAGAGCACTCTCCATGGTATATGCGAAAGAAAATACAAAGGAATGCAACATCTCTTCGCAGTGCCAGTGAATCGAGCCGATCGGAAAGCACTCGGTCGTCGACGATTCGAGCCGCTCTGCACTGGATGCGGTCAAGTGGAAGGAGCTGGTACTGGGGAGCCCCAGCCCAGATATGGGAACAGTATTCCATGTGCGGCCGAACCTGCGTCTTGTAATGTTGCAGGCGGTGTGCTGGCATGAAATACTGTCCTGCTCTGCTGAGCACGCCAAGCTTTTTAGAGGCCAATTTGGCCTTCCCTTCCAAGTGACCACGAAACTGCACGTCACTCGATATTTCGACGCCGAGGATTCCGATACCGGCTGAGGCAACAAGGGGAGTGCCTTGAAACTGAGGGGATACGACAAAGGGGTTCTTTTTAGCGGTTAACGCGCAAACTTGTGTCTTCTGGGGGTTAAACTGGACTAGATTTAGTAGCCCCCAATCCAAGACTCTGTCCAGCAGAGACTCGACTTCAGACACAAGTTTGTCCCGGCATGCAGAGAAGTTTTCCCGAGAAATATTGGCTCGGCCGGTGTAAAGAGCATCACCAGTGCTGTCATCTGCATAGCAATAAATGTTACGGGTCTGCAACATATCATTGATATGCAGAAGAAACAGCGTTGGCGATAGCACGCAGCCCTGTGGAACACCAGCACTAATAGGCTTGCAATCGGAGCTAGCACCGTCTACAACGACCTTGATGCTCCGATCTGCAAGAAAACCGGTGATCCAATCGCACAATTTCTCGGGAAGCCCATAGGAAGGGAGCTTCGAAAGAAGCGCTTTTTGCCAAACCCGATCGAAGGCCTTCGCAATGTCCAAACTAACGGCCAGTGCCTCCCCCTTGGACTCTACTGCCTCCGCCCATCTGTGAGTTAGGTAGACCAGAAGATCACCAGCTGATCGACCACGGCGAAAACCGTATTGGCGGCTGGTGTTCCTCAAGGTACCTCATGAGCTAGCAGTTTACAATGGACTCCATTGTTTTGGAGAACAAGGTGGTGATGGCGATAGGCCGGTAGTTGAACGGGTCTGAGCGGTCGCCTTTTTTAGGGATCGGGTGGACGAAAGCCGTCTTCCATGATTTTGGGACTAAGCCTAGGGAGTAGGAGTACCGGAAAAGACGCGTTAAAACCGGCGCTAACTCTGGAGCACACGTCCTCAGCACAATTGAGGGGATTCCGTCAGGCCCACTTTACATCCCTGGACGCTGATGCGTCAGCCCAGGCTTGGTAGCACTCCTGCTTATAGCATGATGTTATTTTACAGGAGTGACCAAACCATGGCTGAGATTTGCCTCCAATGGGCACCACAGAGGAAGGAATAAAAAGTTCCATACCCTGAAGTACCACATCAGCGACAGAATCCGCAACAACGTTGGGATCGTCCGGCGAGAAGCAAACCCGCCCCCAAGGGTAGGATGCAAAGAAAGACCGCATCCCATCCCAATCGGCTGACCTATAGTGCCAAACACGGCGGCAGCCTGCAGAATGCAACCGCGATTTCAGCGTGAGTGGCACCACACTCTGGACAAGACAATGGTCCGAGGAGCCTAAAGGGGCGTCGACGGAAACCTGATATCCGTCCGGGTGAGAGGTCAGCAGAAGGTCCAACAGGGAAGGTGCATGATCCTCCACATCTGAAATCCGCGTAGGCGAAGTAACCAGTTGTGTCAGACCATATGCCAAGGCAAAATCATGAACAGATCTCCCCGTATGATCGGTTAAACGTGAACCGAGCCATTTGGCGTGATGGGCGTTAAAGTCGCTGAGGATCACGATCTCTGTGGAGGGGATCTGCTGTAGCAACGAATCTGCAGCCATTTGGACGTGGTCGAAGATTCGGTCTGTTTCGGCATTACCGCTATGGGACCTATAGAGGCACCCGTAGACGCGCGGATGGTCGTCGCTGTCTACGCGTAGCCAAAGGATGGACAGGTCCGAACCTTCAAATCTGCCGAGGCGTCGAGAACAGATGTCCTCTCTGACGTAAACGCAAACTCCAGCCTGAGGCACGAAGGAGTGTTCCAGTTTGTACCCCGGGTAGGAGAGATACGAGACATCAGCCGGAGAGGCCACCTGCGTCTCGGTCAGAAAGAGCAGAGCCAGCCTCGCCGTCTCGAGATGGTAGTGGACGGCGTTTAGGTTAGAATGAAGTCCCCTGATATTGCAGAAATTCACAGAGAGCATGGCAGGGGTTGGTCTTGTTGCTCCGTTTGCCCCGAGCAGTTTTAGTCTTGAGCGGAATTTTGCCCCCCCCCCCCCATAATACGCGGGGCAGCCTGAGCACCCACGCTCAGAAGTGGAGAATTATGGTCGTGGATGCTCAGCGAGGGATTCTCCAGGGGTGCTGGTACCCTCCTGGGGGAATTCCGCTACCATGTTGATGGGGGGGGGGGATTTGGGCCTCCGGCCACCTGCACTTACCAGACGAAACGCGGAAGCAGAGCTTCCACTTCATGCCGGTATTCTGTGAGGTCGTGGTACCACCCCGGTTTGAGCCGGCCCATACGTGCGACAGCAAAGCTGCCGCGTGCCTCTACCACTTTTATATTACGACTGATAAGACATAATATGGTATTTTTTACCAAAACATAAAATTTAGTAACGTGTTATTTCAAAATAAGATTCAAATAAAGTAAATAGTGTCATAAAGCAATAAATCATAGGGTTTTGGTAGACACAATATTAAATAAAACCTTTTTCATATTTGCCTAACTTTCTTCGCTTATTTGACACCTTTCAGAACAAGATGTTATCTTAAATACTTATTCAATTCTTTTCAGACACATATTAATAAAGCACCTGCAACAAGTTGAAATGGTGGCATGATTTGTCAAAATCTAAAGCAAGTAGGGAATAGCGACGGATATTATTATCTGTAAAAATGTAAACGCACCGATCCATTTTATTTTTACCTAAAACTGTTTGTGCATTTTTAAACGCACAATACTCTTTTTATTTGTTTTATTAAAAAGCAATAGAAGATAAAAAGGAATAAGATACTTTTTCATACGTTTGACACTGACAAATCATTCATGATCGTAAGAGGGGAGAATATTTACTGATCCTTTTGAAAATTTAATACATTATATCTCAAATATGGCCGGAACTCGTTTGCAGCAATGTGACTAAATATAAAAAGGTATAAAGTCCTAAGAATGATTAAAGTTTTGGCTACTACTTTTGGTGCATTTACTTGATTCGAAACAATAAAGTTTTAAAATGATTTTCTTTACTCAAAAAGAACAAGGAATCTTTAAAGATGAAACTAATATTGATCAGCCGCTTACGGGGACTATCAAGAAAATGTTTCAGCACTTGTAAATTTTATCGAGAAAACGGACGTATTACAGACACAGAAAACGGGGAGCGAGATTGACCCAGAAATGGACATAACATCATCAACGATTAAATCAAAATCATCATTCACGACCAACTTCTGTCCGTAAAAATTATACGATACGAATTCCACACAAATTTACCGATGAGCAGAAAATCCGGTCAATCCAAAAATTTCATTCATTATTTTTCATTTTTATTTAAGGATATCACATAACATACATTCAAAAAAGAATATAATGACAAATTCAGAACATTGTCCTTTTTTTTAGTAAAAGAACTTTTAACTAGTGACTTAATTTAGAAGTAAATTTTTCACGCCTGTCCATTACGATAAAAGCACGAATCAAACAGAAAGAAAAAAATGTAAGTTTAAAATTATTTATTACTTTAAAATTTGCAGGAACTCGTTGTCCGTTTAAGAGCGATAAATTTAGTTTCTTTTTTTTCTTCTCAATCGTTAGTTGTGATCGCATCAGTAATTTGGAATACTTTCAAACGAAATGCTTACCATGTTAATGAAATCGAAAGAACAGAAGATGATTCGATTATTTTTCTCCCACAATTTAATTTTTGTATTGTCTTGAAATAGCTGCAACGGATATCTATTCATTATAAACATACACACACGTACATACGAAGCCGTGGTAGCTCAGGGCTAACCTTTTGCTTTAAATTTTATACGATGAGAGCAACCGGGTTCGTAATCGTTAATTGCAGTTTTTTATAGAATAAAGGTGACAAACAAACAAACCGTCCACCTGATGTTAAGTGGATGCTGTGACCTGTCTACATCTATCCTCATATTAGAATCAAAATGCAGATGTATTACCACACAAAAGGACTAAGATGGAATGCCTCATTTCCAGTAAAGAGGGTCTCCAGTTCTCTACACTCACTCATTATACAAAACATAGCAGCATTAAGCTGCATTTCACGCAAGTATTCTGTGAGAGTATGGTCCTTCCCCGGTCAAGCTGACCAAATTGTGCTGCAGCCATAATATGGCTGCACCACCACCACTTGTAAAATTTTAAGTGCTGACCTAAACTTTTTCCTAGCAGTGGCATTAGGCACTAAGTTTACTTTTTACTTTCTAGTGTAAGATTTACAAAGAAGATAGACGTAGCACTATGTACATACCAAGTAATGTTGAAACCGTACACAACTTCTTGACAAGCACACACTTCGTTCTCACTCTTTCAAACTTTTAAAAACAGCTTTTAAAAGATTACTGCTGGATACCCACACTATGCCCCTGAAGCCACTCTGTTGATAGCAAACGATTCTAGATACATTAGTTTGTGCACGTGAGTGCGTGTTCTTGCAATAAATTAACCACTCACGTCCCGATAGGGTATTCATCGGTCATACCTACGGTCAAACCAAAGAGTATAGTTGGTTAGGCTAATGACAATATTTTTTAAATAATGATAAATAAGTTAGATTCATTACCATGTTCTCATCGAAAAATAAAAATTATCAACAATTAAAATTACTTAATATCGCATACCGCGCGCAACCAGGCTAGACGTCACACCTATGTAACGTTGTTAGCAAGCATTATTCATTGTGCTAGTTAGACTCGGTTTTAGGTATATAAAAGTTGTTGATTACGTGATGTTTACAAAAAAACTATTAAAGACAAGAAATTAAGTGTTAAAAACAGTGTTTGAGTGTAATAACAAGCAGAATTTGTTTCCTTTCAATTTAGAGAATTGTCTCGCTGTATACTAATATTTTAATGTACCTTACATTTACTTTGTAATTAAAGAATACGTCCTAGAAATAGATTACATATTTCACCATCTGCGTAGTAATAAATGCAGCGTATTGGTTACGTAGTGGAATACACGAGTAACGAAATCTCGGAGAACTCGGTTCGAGCCCTACCGGAGTAATACTTTTTTCAGTTGTTAGTCATTGAAAAATATTCATATTTTATATTATAATGGATTCAAATAGTAACTCGAAAGGCAAATGTGCAGGTTGTCCAAATATAATCAAAAGTCGTGAATATTTGAAATGCACGTATTGTAGTCTCTGTTACGATTTATTGTGCGCAAAAGTGTCTGCAAAACTATTGGAACTTATGAACAGAGACAATAAAAAGTCATGGAAATATCATGGTTGTCGCAACAAACAACCAAAATGTAATAACACCAACACACTGGTGCGTACCTACGCAACATAGAACATAGTTTCCGAAATATCGGATGCCTACGAGAATGTTGAGGCTAATCATGACTACAATAATGTCACTATGCGGACAGCCCAAAAATTTACTATTGATAACTTAGATTCAGAGACTATGTTAAACTATCTATATATACGATATAATATGTTAAAAAATCATTAAGGAGGAAATAACGGCTGCTCTAAAATCGGTAATCCAAGTGCAAGTATCGGAACAGTTGGAGATAATTAAACAGCAAATTGCAACTTTCTACGAGTCGATGACATTTTTTAATGAAAAGTTCGGAGAATTGAAAAGAAAACTTGCAGAAAATCAATTACTATAAAAAACCTTGAAGTTATAATGAGAAATTAAATGCTTCTGTTCACAGTATAAGGAATAATTTAAACGTAATGAAACAATTTGCTAGATCGTCTAACATCGAAATACAATGTCTACCAGAAAATAAGGAGAAAAACATACTAAATACCGTTGTTCAGATAGGAAAACTCATAAATTGTAATATTAACGAAACCTATATCTCGCACTGTATAAGAATTTCGAAACAAAATTCTCAAAGCACCAGGCCAAGATCAGTTCTTGTAAGATTTAATAACCAGCGTATACGTGACTCTTTCATCACCAGTGCAAGTAAATATAACAAAGAAACAAAGAGTAGGCGCAACACCAGCCTACTAGGAATTGCATCTGATCCACCAAAAACGATTTTTATGGCAGAACATCTGATGGCTAATAACAAAGAACTGCATGCTGCAACAAGGGCTCGTGTAAAAGAACTAGGCTTCAGGTTTGTCTGGGTCAAAAATGGAAAAAATGTTTGTGCGGAAAACAGAAATTAACGTGGATAGTTTGAAAAAATTAAGTCCTAGTTCTGTGTAGACTTTAGTATGTTTTTCTTTCACTATCAATGTTGCGTACATAAAGATGACAAAATTCAATTCACAAAACAAAAAGTAGACAGTTTATCATAGGGTTGTTAAATGTTCGTTCACTTAATACGGGTTGGGATGAACTTGAAGCCTTATTTCGGTTGGCTAACATTGATGTCGTTTGTCTTTTTTTGAAAAAACAGAGACATGGCTAAACACTGACTCTGATACTGGTGCTTATGCTATTCCTGGCTATAAGATTATACATAAGCCTCGTTGTGGCCATGGTGGCGGTGTGGGTGTATATGTGAGGTCGAATTTACGTGTGAAGCAATTTAATCACCTCGATTCCATACTTGAACAATTATGGATTGACATTAAAACTAAGTGACATAGCTTAATAATTGGAATTGCTTATCGATCTGAGTTTGTAAGTCAAGATATCGCAATTGATGCTCTTGACAAATCTTTATCAATATTTGGATCTAATTACGAGCATATATTTGTTGTTGGTGATATTAATATAAACTGTATAGATCGCAACAATCATGTAACTCTACCTAAGTGTTTCGGAGTTCTTACTAACTCCTACAAGCTACATCAAATTGTTAATTTACCGACTCGTATAATGCTGCATACATCGACACTTATTGATGTCATATTTACTAGAGTTAATATGCAGCCCACATCGGTAGATGTTGTATATAATGACTTAAGTGATCATGGACTAGTAATAGCGACAATTCCTACTTCAGTTCAGTACAGACCACTGGCAGATAATGCCGAATATATTAAGAAGCATCTGCATTCACTCCTTGGGAACTCATACTGGAGTATAATGAACTTAATGATATGGTTAACTTATTTAGTTTTCTTATTGATTAAAACTACTTTTACGGATTTCTTTCGCGTTTTATTTATTTTATTTTTAACCCGACGTTTCGGGTGCTTTCCAGCACCCATGGTCACGGGGGACTGAGGTGACTGACGTCCCGATGTCAAAGTTAACCCGGAGTACCTTCAGCTTTTTTTTTTTTTTTTTTTTTTATTATTGTCTTTGGTCCGATCTACGCAGAATGAACTAACTGTGGTTTGAAGTCTTGCAGTGGTATGCTTGGGTTTAGTTTTAATTTTATTAATTATAGGATCCCAAGCAGGTGGTAATACCAAGCCTCCCTCTCTATTGAAATTAGGATGTTTTTTAATTTCAATAGCCTCACGTATCATCCTTGGTAGGAATCGGTGTTCTTTCACGAGGATTTGTGGTCTATCAAATCTGATGTAATGGTTGGGGCCATCGAGGATATGATCGCAAACTGCAGACTTCCCGATCATATCCTCGATGGCCCCAACCATTACATCAGATTTGATAGACCACAAATCCTCGCGAAAGAACACCGATTCCTACCAAGGATGATACGTGAGGCTATTGAAATTAAAAAACATCCTAATTTCAATAGAGAGGGAGGCTTGGTATTACCACCTGCTTGGGATCCTATAATTAATAAAATTAAAACTAAACCCAAGCATACCACTGCAAGACTTCAAACCACAGTTAGTTCATTCTGCGTAGATCGGACCAAAGACAATAATAAAAAAAAAAGCTGAAGGTACTCCGGGTTAACTTTGACATCGGGACGTCAGTCACCTCAGTCCCCCGTGACCATGGGTGCTGGAAAGCACCCGAAACGTCGGGTTAAAAATAAAATAAATAAAACGCGAAAGAAATCCGTAAAAGTAGTTTTAATCAATGTACAGTGTTCGCGTAAATATAAGAAATCATTAGTTTTCTTATTTTAGACCTAATAGATACTTTTGCATCGGTATGTACACGTAAATTTATAAATCCCCGATCTCCATGGATGACCAATACACTTATGAATATGAGAAATATTCGTAATAAAGCTTGCCGGAAAGCTAAAAAATGTTATCCCGAAACAGCTATTAAATTTTACCAAGAGATGCGCTACATATATAATTGTGCTGTTCTTGTTGAGAAACAGGCATATTTTACCCAATTTGTAAATAATAATATTAATAATCCGTCTTTAATGTGGCGGCACATTAATAAAACAATTAAGAACGGTTCTAGCAAATCTATTCCTGAACATCTTTTGGTTGCCACAAAACTTAATACACATTTTATAAATAGTGTTCCTGTGCTGTCGGTTGACTTAAAACGGTTCGAAAATTTGGAAGTATTCGTAGTAGTAACTTATCGGAGTTCAATTTTAATAGAGTGAGTGCATCAGAGCTACAGAAGATTATTAATTCCTTTTCTTCTAACTCTAAAGGATGTGATGAAATTTGCATGAATATGATTAAGCTTACATTACCATACTCTTTAGTTGCCATTAAATTCATCGTTAATAAATAATTGTAAGAAAGAGTATTTGCCAATGTTTGGAAGTGCTCATTGATCATATCTATACTAAGAAACAGAAAATAGCCTTGTCAAAAATAGTTGAGAAGTGTGCACAGTCACAAATTACTAGCTATCTTAAAAATAATGCTGTTTTTCCAGTCTTCCAATCGGGTTTCCAGCAAAAATTTTGCACAAATACAGCATTAATGGATAAGGTTAAGGATAAGGTACCATTCTAGTGCCACTTGATTTTTCTCGAGCTTTTGACTGCGTTAATATACTACTTTTACTGGCAAAATTCAAAATCGTTGGTTTTCCGAAACGGCATGTTCGTGGTTTCAATCATACTTCTACGAAAAGTAAAATGCATCAAAACTAAAGGTAATATCGATATTTCGGAGCCCCTATAAATTTCTAAAAGCGTTATTCAAGGTTCCATTTTTGGCCCAACACTCTTCGCCATATACACAACAGACATAAAAAACGTAGTTCAGCACTCCAAATATCACCTCTATGCCGATGACACTCAATTGTACGTCCGTATGTCACCAACAAACGACAGTATTACAACAGCGGTTACCAGCTTAAATAATGATCTAAAATTAATAGAGCAGTGGTCAAAGTCACATGGCTTACTTCTGAATCCTAAAAAACGTACTTGTATAATTATTGTTACACGTCATTAGGTTGCATCTATTAAAAAATTGATCCAACTATCATGATCAATGGCACAATTATTCCTAGAGATAATTGCATTCGTACCTTGGGCCTTAATATGGATGAAGGTTTAACGTTTGTACAACATGTACAACAAAAAAAAAATAGGAAAATATTTTGGGTCTTTAAATTCACTTTACAAAATTCGTTCTTTTCTTAAATCAAACATCTGGCTCCGTCTTTGCAATAGTTTTGTCTTGTCACATTTGCATTATTGCGACTTGGTATATGGTCCTTGCCTCTCACAGAAAACCATAGGGAGACATACCTATATTTTGACATACCTAGGACTAGCCACATAACTCCTAATCTCCTCAAAAATAATATTTTAAGTATGAGTTACACTAGAAAATTAAAATATGCTTGTTTCGTACACTCATTAAATAAATCGAAATGTCCTCATTATTTATATGAAAAATTATCTCCAAAATGTCAACTAACACGTTTGAGACGAAGGGGTAAACTAATATATATATATATATATATATATATATATATATATATATATATATATATATATATATATATATATATACTTCCAACTTATAAGCGTGTTAAATCAAAAGGATGTTTCAAATATGCTGTCTCCAAAATTTGGAATAATATTCCTCCTCCTTTGCAAAAGATCGTAAATACAAACTTATTTAGAAAGAAATGCAAAGTATTATATATAATTACAGACTTAATTCTTAGTTCATGATTAATCTTAGATTTGAAAAAAAAATCTTTGAGCTAATACCATTAAGGGTCGTCTCCTTTACCTAAATTTACATAGCACATATGAATAAATATTTTAGAATTCTTTAGTTGTATTACGTCAATGGCAAAACAAGGTAAGATACTGTGTTTTTAAAATAGTCGGCTGTGGCAGAATACCAGCGGTCATCTAAAATCCAGTTAAATCGAAAATCATAAAGGCCAGTTTGTTTCATTACTTTTATGTTACCTAAGTATGATTCTAATAATAATTATTATTATTATTAAAATATTGAATTATTTGTATGAAGGTCGAGTGAGCGCTACAGAAACGACGATTGCAAAACGTTGTTGATAAATAAAATGTTTTGAGAAATTATCCATTACCGTATCGTGCCGGTGTATGAATATTCATATCCTACCGTGGATGTCGTAAGAAGCTACTATACTTGGAGGAAAGTACATACATAAATACTCACGCCTGTCACCTAGAGGGGTAGGCAGAGACTTCCATTTGGCAAGATCCTGCCAACTTGGTCGATAAACTTTCGTCTAGGACTTCCCTTTCTGACTCTTCCATTCACTTGGATAACTCCTTGAAAAATTATAACGACTTATAACGTTACTTTGAATATGAATTTCAGATTTAGTATTAGGTTTTATTTCATTAGTCGATTTTTATTATGTTTGTTAACTAAGCTACGAACGTGACTATGTTATAAGTATAATTTTAATTATTGTTTTTGAAATAAACGAATTTTACCTGACCTAGTCGAGCAGTCGGTTTACCATTCCAGTACACCACGTCTCACCTTATTATGCAGTAACAAGGTACGTGTAAGTTAGATGAATAACTAATATTATCTTAAAAATATGTATTGATATCCAACGTTCATGGAAACGAAATCTGACAGTAGGAACGCAACACATGCAAAGATCATCAAAAATCAAAATATTATATTGTTACGAGCTTGAGGTTCGTGACAATAAAAATTGCCGATAAAATTACCTAAATTAACACTTTAATTTACTTTATACAAATTAAAGTAAAAAAACACTAATAATTAAACACACTAATTCACTTAATTTCACTCCGAAGCTTCGCTTCTCTCTCTTCTCTCTAAACTCTGTTTCGATCGCATCTTGCGCCACCTATATATTCAAATCAGCAAAACATCCGGAATGTTCAAGTAAACACGCGTAAGGTACCGAGAGCTCGAGTATAGATTTTCTAGAAACTTAGTTCCTCGGGTGGCGCTGTTGGTCGAGAGATCGGCGATGTCATTCTCTGCAAAGCTCCCCCCGCTCTCGCTCCTGATACTAGATGGCGCTGATTTGAGCGCGGCGTAACACTGCCCCCTCCTAAGACATGCTCGTCCCGAGCATCATCGGCCCCACAATAACGCGCCAAGCGATCCGCATGGACGATCCTAGGAGTCCCTCCTGCGCCTTGCCGTAACGGCTCCGCAATGTCAAGGGATGTCCTATCCCGTGGTGCACCAACATTGTACAATTTCGATGCTCCTCTACTCCGTGTCTGAGGTCCCCTCGCAGCCGCACAACTTGTACATGTACGACACCAATCCTCCACATCGTCACGATAATGGACCCAGTAGAACTGTTCTCGGACCTTCAGTAAAGTTCGTTTAACTCCCAGATGGACTCTTGAACGACCATTATGGCACAGCTGTAAAACATTCGGCACTTTAGCTTTAGGGACAACCAATTGCAAACGACAGCTGTCTCCTCGACCATTGTCCCATTTACGGCACAGGACTCCGTCCTGAAGCAGCAAGCTGTCCCATTGGGCCCAATAGCTTTTCGTGGTTGAACTCATCGCTGAGACGTCCCTCCACTTAGGCTTGGTAGCACGGGCCTTCATCCATCCCAGAATCGGCTTGATGTCTGGATCTTCCTGCTGTGCACGTCGTAGGCTGTCCTTCCACCCGTTACTGAGGTAGTCTGTCCTGAGCATCCTCACGGATACCACTTCCTTACTCTCTTGCCTACCACAATGGTTGCAATCTTCAGGAAAAGGTCTTCTTGACAATGCATCTGCGTTGCCGTGAGATTTCCCGCTGCAGTGTCTGATAGAAAAGTCGTATTCCTGCTGCTGCTGGGCGGTGCTGTTAGCTGCACTTCCTTTCTGAGACCGTCCACCTTCCCTTCCTAGGGTGTGCTTAGGGCAGCTGGACCGAAGATGGCCCCTTTCCCCACAGCCATAGCACCTAGGGCTGTATCCTTTATTGTGGTCGCGAACCGTAACTGCTGTAACCTCCCTAGCGTGAGGTGAACGATGATCCTGTCGCCACCAGGCAGTGCCGTTAGCTGCACTACCTTCTCGAGATCGACCAACTCTCCTTCCCACGGTTCGCTTAGGGCAGCTGGATCGAAGATGGCCCTTTTCCCCACAGCCATAGCACCTAGGGCTGTATCCCTTGTTGCGGTCGCGAACTATAGCTGCTGCAACCTCCCTGACGCGATGGGAACGGTGATCCTGCCGCACGGCTTCCACTTCCAGTGCATGGGCCAAGGCGTCCTTAAGCGTCTCGTGGTGCCCGAGCCTCACAGCAGCTCTGACTTCCAGGTCGCGGATGCCGTCTATGAATGTCTGCACCAGGTTCCCTTCAATGAGCGCAGGTACAGACCGGTATGCTTTTCGCACCAGCTTCTCCACTTCTAGAGCCCACTGCTGCAGGTTTTCGTTGATGCGCTGCACACGATCTTTAAGCTGCGCACGAAAGACGTGTTCCAGGTGAGCGTCGCCATACCTCGCCTCCAATGCCTCAAGGAGTTGCTCATAAGTCACTTCCTCACCGAGAGCTTCCAGAACTGTTAAGGCCTGGTCGCGCAGGCCTAGTGTGAGAGCAGTCATGGCCTGACTTTTATTCCAGCCGTTCGCTTTCATAACAGCCTCGAACTGGATTTTGTAGGCTGACCAGGAAGAAGTCCCGTCGAACGGTGGCACCTTGAACCCACGTAGCGAAGGTGCTGAAGCTACTACGGGAGCTGTAGTTCCATCCCCAAGTTTGAGTTCATCCAGCGTTTTCTTAACTTGGTTGATTTGGGTCTCAGCTTCCGACAGGCGGTTATCATGTTGAGCAACCTTATCCTTCACCTCCCTTATCTCTTTCCCGAAGGTAGCGTGAAGGTCCTTCATGAGAAGCATCTGCTCTTCCAACCGACGGGCCTGTTCATCCTGTCCACCCCGCAGCTGCTCTTCCAACCGACGGACCTGTTCCTCCTGTCGGCGAGCCTGTTCCTCCTGTCGGCGAGCCTGTTCCTTCTGTCGGCGAGCCTGTTCCACCTGCTGCTCTTTCAACAGACGGGCCTGTTCCTCTCGTCCGCGCTGCAGCTGCTCCTGTAGCATGGCCATCAGAGCACCTAAGTCAGGTGCCACAGACATAGAAGCTGCTGACGGACCGGCTTCCGTGGCCGGCGGCTGGCCCTCAGACATCTGCGGCGTTGCACCACCAAATCTCCTCTGGTCCGTCTCCTGCTGGCGTTGACTTCGGGTACGGACACCCTCCGTTTCCTCCTTGGGTAAAATCGGCATTATTTTATCCCACTTCTGACACCAATTGTTACGAGCTTGAGGTTCGTGACAATAAAAATTGCCGATAAAATTACCTAAATTAACACTTTAATTTACTTTATACAAATTAAAGTAAAAAAACACTAATAATTAAACACACTAATTCACTTAATTTCACTCCGAAGCTTCGCTTGTGTCGCCGAGTTAAACTCTGTTTCGATCGCATCTTGCGCCACCTATATATTCAAATCAGCAAAACATCCGGAATGTTCAAGTAAACACGCGTAAGGTACCGAGAGCTCGAGTATAGATTTTCTAGAAACTTAGTTCCTCGGGTGGCGCTGTTGGTCGAGAGATCGGCGATGTCATTCTCTGCAAAGCTCCCCCCGCTCTCGCTCCTGATACTAGATGGCGCTGATTTGAGCGCGGCGTAACAATATTAATAAAAAAATTTAATATAATTATATCGATATCGTAATATATGTAGTTAGAAGGTGCCTCTAATAAATAAATAAAAAATCAATCATAGGTATATACATACTTTACTACGCTATCTTTAACCAGTGCTATTTTTATTGAAAACAACTTTGTCATAATATTCACGATAATTATATCGGAATTATAACACAAAAAATAATTTTCGCACATTGGGCCTTGTAGAATATAAAAAAATGTGTTTATTTTACATGATTTATCGTGAAAACTGCGCTAGCACTTCTTATTAGTTTGTGATGAAAACTAATACTTTACATTTAATTTTAGCTACTTCTGACTACTCTATTTCTCACATGAACGACACAGTATTTGAAATGCAAAAATTATAAATTATTACGAGACAAAATAAGCAAACAACTTTTATAAACAGAAATTTATTTTTACTTTTTTATAAAAAACGTACAGTAAACGTACTTTTGTACCTACCCTATTTTATATATATACTGCATAGTTAGCTGCAAGTTTCAATGGGCTGCAATAGCCACTTACCATCTTCAGGTGAACTGTAAGTTCGTTGGATACTTCAGTTTTAGAAGCGTAATTTAGTAACAAAACGAATCCTCATCAAATTTTTGTTGTACAACTCTTATAAATAAGATTTAAAAAATAATCGTTCTGAGCACTCTTATCTATGATTCTGAGTAAACGTAGTGATTATATACTCTTTGGTTCTAGGGGCTCCCTTCTAAATAGTACTACACTCTTTGGCGGGGTCTACAAAGATAGCATTTGATTCTCCGAACGGATGTATGTGCATGTATTGCAATATGTATGTGCATCAAGGCGTTTTATAAGTAATGTTTTTCTTAATTAGTTGCAAGTACTTGCGCAGAAAATGCTGATTTAACTGAAAAATGCATAACTGCAAAACTTGAGCTCTCCAACAAAACTTTTAACAATGTAACTAATACTTGTTTAAGGCAGGACTAGGAAGCATGTCGTTGAAAGTTCTGGATGTTGGGTTTTGTTTAGAAAATAAATTTTATATGTACTGCATTGCTAAAAACTATTTATAATTATTTATGTAACCGCAATGATGCAACAAAGTTCAATAACTCGTAAGATGTAGTTTTGCAGACATGCCTCGCTTAACAGAACTACTAATATTACGATTTTTATTATTTAGAATGATTTTTAAGAAACTGAAAAACAATACTCTAAAACATTTAACTGTTCTTAATACTATCTTTCAATAACATAAAACCAGCAGCAGAGCCGCAATTCACACAAAATATACTTTTTATTGCATATGCTTAAATTCGATTATGAGTGGCAGGTTATCGTTTGAGCGATACAGTTTCGAATATCGCAACCAGGTAAGTTGTTTCGTCGTTGAAAACAATCAGAGTCCGTTAAAATAGCCAAATCGTAATATTTAATAGATAGTCCTGTAAGTCACCAAAAACACCGATATATTATGAAAAGAGAGCGATGATAAAGTAACTAACAAGGAGAGAGCACAGGTGTGAGTGGGAGAGAGACTGACTTTCAGTTTGTTCAAAGGTACTCTGTGAGAGTGACTAATGACAAGTTACCATTTAGAGACGTCAAAAAAGGTGTGCCAAATACGATACGATTTTACGATATTTTCTAAGATTTACTATGGCGATAGGTTATAAACAATATTACATCAACTTTTTTTTCATACGATAGTATTAATACCGTAACAAGTATGTCTTAATATAACCCTATAATTATCTACTTCATCTAGGCTTATAACAATATTAATTGTAACATCTGTTATAATTAATATTGTTACAAGTGTATACAATATACAATATTGCAGATAAGATATCTGTAATATTACTTTTTTAATTAAAACACATGCCATGTAGTGGCGGTTGAGAATATCCACTACCCCATCTTCCCGTGGGTGTCGTAAGAGGCGACAGAGGGAGACAGACAGAAGATGGGCAGCAGCATCTTTCTGATAACAGCAATGATATAATAAAAAACTGAGGTTGCCAACCCGCTCGCCAAGCGTGGCAACTATAGCAAATATCCCCCCATGAGTAACGACGCAAACAAACGGCCCCCAGTCCCCGGCGGCCCCGTTATTCCTGGCTACGGTGGCAACCATGGTAACGGCGGGGCAGGGAGTGCTAAGAATCTCCGGTGGAGGTTCGGTTGCCACCTACGACGACTCGACCTGGCAACATATAACGCACGCACCCTGAGGAATAACGAGAATATACAGGAGTTGGAAGAAGAGGAAGACAAGTTGCACTGGCATATTATTGGGTTATCCGAGGTCCGAAGAGAGGGGGAGTACACGGTAATCCTCGAGTCCGGCAACTTGTTCTATCACCGGGAGGGCGACCATCTGTCCCAAGGAGGTGTCGGATTTATCGTCCACAAGTCTCGTCAACAACGTTGTAAAGATTGGGAGTGTGTCGACGAGGGTCGCGTACCTGATACTCAGAATCACCAAACGGTATTCGCTCAAGGTCATACAGATTTACGCACCAACCTCGGCACATCCCGATGAAGAGGTGGAAGAAATGTATGAGGATATTTCTAGAGCCATGCATTCCTCCAAAACCCACTACACTGTGTTGATGGGAGACTTCAACGCAAAATCAGGCACAAGAGAAAGCGGTGAGCTGAACTTAGGGAAATTTGGAGTAGGGCAATGGAACCGTAGGGGCCAGTAGCTGGCCGACTTCATGGAGAGAGAAAGACTCTTTATGATGAACTCTTACTTGAAGAAGCGTCCCCACGGGAAATGGACCTGGTCGAGCCCCGACGGTTGGACAAAAAATGAGATTGACCTCATTATGACGACCAGACGCCAACTGTTCAGTGATGTCTCAGTGATCGCAAGGGTGAAAACTGGCAGTGATCACCGAATGGTTAGGGGCACACTGAATCTAAACGTTAATTTGGAGAGGTCTCGTCTAATGAAGTCAACGCTCCGTCCCCCTCGTGCTCTAATCCAGAATCCCGAAACCTTTCGGCTCGAGTTACGTAACTGCTTTTAGTGCCCAGAAGATTGCAATGCATTGGACAATATGAGTGAAAAGCTCGTGGAAACTGTCCATGCGGTCGGAGCTAAGTTCAGCAAGACCAGCCGCAGAAGAACACAAAAGCTCTCTGATCACACTCTTAATCTCATGGCTGTTAGACGGGAGATGAGGCTGCAATCGTTAACAGATTTGACAGCATACAGGTAACTGAACAGACAGATCTCCAAATGCATGCGGCGAGACTTACGCAAATTAAATACTGCTCGCTTTGAAGAAGCGATTGAGCGGAACAGAAAAGGCTTTAGTACCATAGACCACATACATACCCTTCGGCAAATTGTACAGAAGTCCGAAGAGTACAATTTGCCACTTTGCCTGGCGTATGTGGACTATGAGAAAGCCTTTGATTCCGTCGAAATTTGGGCGGTGCTACAGTCTCTTCAGCGATGCCAAGTTGACTGTCGGTATATCGAAGTGCTGAAGTGTTAGTACAGTAGGGCTACGATGGCTATTCGAGTACAGAACCAGAGTACGAAACCTATCCAACTGCAGAGATGTGTAAGGCAGGGTGACGTTATTTCCCCGAAACTCTTCACCGCTTCATTGGAAGACGTTTTCAAGCTACTGGACTGAAAAGGATACGGTATTAACATCAATGGCGAGTACATCACTCACTTTCGATTTGCTGACGATATATTCCTTATGGCAGAATCGCTGGAAGACTTAAGCACTATCCTCAATGACCTAAATAGTGCCTCCTAACGGATAGGTCTTAAGATGAACATGGACAAAACAAAGATCATGTTTAATGTCCATGTGACACCTATGCCGGTAGTTGTTGGGAGCACTAAGCTCGAAGTTATTGACGAGTACGTTTACCTGAGACAAATAGTCCAGCTAGGTAAGTCCAACTTCGACCGAGAGGTCAATCGACGGATTCAACTCGGCTGGGCAGCGTTCGGGAAATTACCACATATCTTCTCGTCAGGTATACCTCAAAACCTGAAAACTAAGTTGTACAACCAGTGTGTGTTGCCAGTGATGACATATGACATATGAGGACGCTCAAAGTCGCTCAGCGAGCTATGGAGAGGGTTATGCTCGGAGTTTCTCTGCGTGATAAACTTAGAAATGAGGATATCCGCAGTAGAACCAGAGTGACCGACACAGCTCAACGGATTAGTAAGCTGAAGTGGCAATGGGCCGGTCATATAGCTCGAAGAACTGACAACCGTTGGGGAAAAAAGGTTCTCGAGTGGCAGCCTCGTACCGGTAGACGAAGTTTAGGACGACCCCTCACTAGATGGAGTGACGACCTGGTAAGACATGTAGGAAGTCGATGGATGCAGGTGGCTCAGGACCGTGCTTTGTGGCATACCTTGGGGGAGGCCTATGTTCAGCAGTGGACTTTTGAGAGAGAGGCTGTAATGATGATGATGAATTAAAACATTTATAATTCATGCAGTAGTGATGAAGGGTATTTTTTGTATTAATTTTCGTAAACTCGTAAGTGATCGTTTAGTTAGAAGTAAACCACGTACTTTTCTAAATCATCATTAAAAATAACGATCATGGTGAAATAATTAGGTTTTGTCCACTTCAGAATTATTCTAACTACCTATTTAAAATCGAGTATGACCTCATTCATTTGGTTTTTTAAATAATACTTTTAGGAAAGAATAGTAAAGGAGCGGTGATTTTCTATTTTTACTGTGGTTTCTATCTGCACTTTATTTGAAATAAATTCAAAATGTGATTCAGATTGAAAAGAACATACAACAGTTCATAAAAATCGGTACTTGGGCATCCCTAATTATTTTCAACACCACAACATGATGTTTGGCGAAGATGGCAGCGATTAATGTTATTAGTCGATTAGAATACTTTTTAATGTACATTTTAGCATGCAACTAGTCCGTGTTGTAAAAGTATTTACAAAAAATATAATAAAATAGATAATTGTTTATCGTGTATCTCCGATGTTTTTATTGCATAAGGTGATTTTTTACACATTCCTTTGCAGAGAAGGTCATAATAGGCAAATAGTGAAGAAAAATTAATTAAAGATAATCTTAAACATTATATTCTTTTTATCTTTTAAATTTAAAATGCGTGGTAATGTATTATTTTAACTGATTTTACTGTGATGCACACATTCCTAATTAACGATTGGTAGGCAAAAACATTGTTGCCTATAAATTACATTAAATTTGGAACAATTTCAGATAAAAGTAGAAGCCTTAATTTACTCGTATTTTCAAAAACTAAAATAACGGCTTATCTTAATATATATAAATTACGTGTCACGTTGTTTGTCCGCAATGGACTCCTAAACTACTAAACCGATTTTAATCAAATTTGCACACCGTGTGCAGTTTGGCCCAACTTGAGAGATAGGATTGTTTTTGCCCATGAGTGAGCCACAATTTTTTTGTAAATTTAAGGATTTTTAATTGGACATGACAAAGGGTCATGTAAATGGGCAGAACAACGTCTGCCTGACAAGCTCGTTACTCTTATATCTAAAATTAAGTTTAAATTTTGGCTATTCTTTGAAATCCTGTATTATCCAGTTCGCCTCATGGGGTACTAATAGGCCAAAACTAGGTCTCTTTTGTCAAGAAGTTCTCAGTAGCAGCCCGTGTCGGGAAAATGGCGGTGTATCATCCCCGCGCCTCGGAAATCACGTGAGAGAGGTTAGTCCTGCACCTGATTTCTCTATAGTCAAGCCAGATTACTGACCTATTGGATTATGGCAGTGAGGAAATAGAAAGTACACCTATCCTCGCGCATTTACTCGTTCATTCTGTCCTGCACAGATGGTTGTCTTCAGTTTTGGGTGGCCACGATGACCGACATTCGGTCTGAAAGACATTATAACAGGCGACTTTGAATACTTAGAGCTAGACAGGTCATGGATTACATTAGATAAAGGTAGATCACACTGTTCCGGGTAGGTCCTAATAAGTTTTGTATACCGAATTAAAGGCACTATATATCCGGCACTGTGCTCGCTAAACCACCTGTTGCAGGAACCCTAACCACTTGCAAATAACTTTAAATAAAGTAAGCTAGAGATGAATTGTAAGTTCACAAGACTATGATGAAATTCATCATTGCCTGTAATTACATTGGGAACTCTTAGGTATAAAATGAGTTTTAAGAAGGGAGAGTTTCCTAGATAAATATTCACCTAGGAAAATATTAATAGCAAGATTTATGTTTGTGTATTTTTCGCGTTGAATGGGGGGTAGTGGGGTGGGGGGTGAAAATGCAATAAAATCCCGATAAAAGCGTTTATTAACCGTTAATTATTACGATTCTCAGCCCAGCAGTTGCCAGCCCGTATTAAAACTAAAACTTTTGTAAGTTCCATTCACTTCACACAAACGCGTATTTGAATTCTGCTGGCAGAGAAATAGTATGAAATAATACCTACTACTTTAAGGACTAATTAACCAACCATACGGTTAGAATTTTTTTTATTAAAACTGAAAACTTTAGCGATTTTTTTATAAATATACAAACGAGTTTTTATTTGGATAAGGTACGTTACCATTTAAAGCTACGGACCGTATTCACAATATCGTCATGAGATAACAATTCAAAAGTATATCTTATGGTATTTATAGCAAAAATGAAACAATATTGACAATCTGTTGGAGACCATGATACTTTTCTAATATTTTTAGTTGTTGTTTTATGTCATTAAACTTGACTTCTCAACCAAAGGACAAAATGAAATGAGGGGATGTCTAAAATCTTAACCACATGGGGGATTATTTTTAATATATACATTTATTCAAACTATTTTACTGCAAATATTTTAATAATAAATTGATTTATTTCAAATCTACAAATTTTATTTTCATTAATAAAAGTGCGATGTTAAAAATATATACAGTCTCATTAGTTATAATCGAACACTCCGTCCGTATGCTGACCTAAATTCTCTTCTAACGGAGAAAACACACAGAAAATATACTAAAATTGTTTTTAAATTTACTACGCTCCCACTTCCAACACATCAGCTTTTATAATAATAATAATATTATAATATAAATATTTATATTTATATATACATACTTTTTTATATATATTTATATCTTTTACATTATATTATTATTATATTAAACGAGCAATTCTTGTATATATATATATATATATATATATATATATATATATATATATATATATATATATATATATATCTATATAATCGGGATCTCGGAAACGGCTCCAACGATTTTCATAAAATTTTGTGTGCTGGGAGTTTCGGAGGCAATAAATCGATCTAGCTAGGATTTATTTTTAGAAAATGTCTTTTTGTCCGTGTTTTTAGGCAATGAAAAACTGCTATATTATCGTTGGAATAAGAAGGTAAATTTTGACGGCTTATTAAAGATTACAAATAGCTTAATGGTATATTGGGCGGTCACAAAATCGTAATACCATGGTTCGAGCCCAGACCGGCCGACCGACTTTTTTTAAATTTTTTTTCAAGTTCCTTTCTTTTTTGAGAAAATCTATTTTTTCGAGCCCTTTTTTTAGTATTTTTTAAAAACACGAAAATTTAAATTAAACCAATTGCACTCATGATTTTTTAATCAAATAACCAGTTTAGTTTTTTCTATTATGTCGCTACGATCAAAAGATATTATTCGTATTTCATCAGTATGTAATTTGTATCTAAATATAATTTCCAAAACACACGAATTAAAAAAAAAAACCGAGCGAAAATTACCGAGCAAAGCTCGGTCAACCGGGTACTGATAATAAAGACGCATAAATCAATACATATATATATATATATATATATATATATATA
Source organism: Parnassius smintheus behrii (assembly GCA_036936625.1). Taxonomy (NCBI): domain Eukaryota; kingdom Metazoa; phylum Arthropoda; class Insecta; order Lepidoptera; family Papilionidae; genus Parnassius; species Parnassius smintheus. The sequence goes on from JAUPFT010000019.1 coordinate 13,539,915, forward strand.
TATATATATATATATATATATATACATATATATTTATATTCTTTTAGTCCCACTTCGTCCGAGAATTGTAGATCCCATGTTTATGTGATAATTATAAAAAATACTGTGTTACTTGCCTAGCATGTCGTAAAAGTCGGCTAATGAGTTATTGGGTTTGTGAATGTGTCTACACTTGTGTTACAAGTTTCCATCTAAACGCATGTGTTTTTTGGCTAAACTTAATCCGAGTAGTCTCGCTGTACTCTCTGAAATCTGCCACTTCCTTGGGCAATAGAGGCGAGACGCTATGTAACTGTATATATCGTTTAAGAGTTGTAAATTATGAATACCTTGTAGAAGCGGTGTAAGAACATCAACTTCATCATACCGTGAATGAAGAAGAGAAGGAAACGAACCAAGAGATTGGCAACAGCATCCTAATAACAAGTAAATAATAAAAAACCGCGGCTGTCAACCAGTCTGGCAAGTGTGGCAACTATGGCAAATATCCTTCTATATTCAGTCTATGGGGAGGTTTATCTTCAGCAGTAAACTTTGAATAAACTGTAACGAAATGTTCATGGGTGTTTTAAAATCATCCAGCTTAAAATTAAATAAAAAAATTCTATCTTTATGGTAATAAGAGAAGCGAAAAACGAAATAAAAATATCATCATCATCATCATCATAAAACAATATATGAAAGTTGTAATGGCGCGATCCTACACGATCGTCCAGTTCTTAAATGTTGGCATCACATCATGTTCTCTCATCACAATGATAAAATATAAATTTTATTTTTGGATAGGCAAGTTTCCACAGAAATTAGAAGCCAAAAGTAAAAAGGTATTATATTGAATATATACTAATATATTTTTAAAAAACGTACTATCCGGCTATCGTAATAATATGTAGCGATGAAAATTAAAGTACCGAAGGTGATGGTATTCGGTTTGTTTATACTCGTAATGATTGACCTGTTTTTAAATAATGCACCACGGTCCAGGACTACCACTTTTGCGTATGAAAAAGTATAGTATATAGTATATTTAAAAAAGGCAACATCCGTTATGATCATCCGTGGCAAATTTAGCAAAAATCGTGGTACTGTCATGGTTTTCCGTTACAAAGATTTTTCCCTCAGAGTCACGTGAAATTTTTCAACTGCAGAAGTGAGGTTTAAATGTCCTATTTTCGAATAAAGTCTGTTCGGGTACAGTTTTGGAAAGTAAAAGGGGAAGATAAAAACAGTTTGTTTTCATCGTGTAGGTATCAGTTAAAAGCTTTTTGGTGGAACAATTTTGAAAGTATTATATATATATATATATATATATATATATATATATATATATATATATATATATATATATATATATATATATATATATATATAAAACTATATTTCGTGTTAAATTTAAATTATTATTTTTAACATAAATGCTTTAAAATTGCTGTTAAACGTCGCATCTTCAAAAGTATTGCGGAAAAGTAAGAATAAAGATATAGAGATGCAATTAACAGCAAAATTTTTAAAATTATATAACGTTAAGCATTTTTTCTAACCCAATGGTTATTCTCTACATAGTACATATTTTGGGCAAGGAAAGGAGGAAAAAAAAGGTTAGAAGGTAGAACAATATACTAATACCGGATTTAATGCATTTGACAGATTTTATTTTTTCATTCATTTATTATACTTTAATGATTTAATGCATTAAATAGTATGTACATATAGCAGACTGAATGACAAAGGACATTCTCTCCCAGTCAACTATTGGACTAAGCAAAGATAAATCAATACATATAAATAAACACTACGCGAATGTAGTGGAACCATGTTGCAGCTATATTATGGTTGTAGCACGAATGATTCGGCTCTACTGTAAAATAACAGCTTAATACTGAAAGAAGCAGAGACACCATTTGCTAGAATCCAGGTATTCCACGTCAATCCTCAGGGATGACAACGCATGTGCATATTGATTCTTAATCAAAATGGATGTAGATGTCTATAATGGGCGATAGTATCCACTTATCATCATGTGGATTTCGTGCTTGTTTGAAACCCTTAAACTATAAAAGAAACATATTAAAATGTATATATTATACTTTGTGGTTGCTGTTATAAAAATTTTGGCAATTTCGTATCGGTAGATTTACCAAAATTTACCAATACTGCCCTGATACGGAAGAAGGCGGCTAAGCCACAAAAGTATGTTTCGAGAAAAATTGAAAAAAAGCGCGAAATTGGTTTTCTTGATAGATATCACCGAAAAAAAATTTCAACTATTGGAATCCATGTAAAAAAAATTACGAATCTTTCACAAATACTTTTGAATGAAATTATTGGCATACTGTTCTGTAAACTCTAAAAATATAGTTAACGTAAGTATTGAAACATTATATTTGAATATTAATTACAATATAAAAGGCCGTTAAGTATACCTTAACTGCTTTTTAGTATATCATTGACAATAATCATACGCAAAAATGCGGCTAACCTACTTTAACTTTTTTTTTATTTGTGACGCTTTGTTTAAATTATACACTTGGACTACACTTTATTGTTGTTAAGTAATATGACTGCCTTATAGTTTAGTTTATCAGCAAATAATCAAATTAAATAGAAGTGCAACTAAACGAAAAGGTAGTTAAATGTATATCATTCTCACAGAACCGCTTTTTTGGTTAGCATTAGCATAGGTATATTTTTGTTAAGTAAGTTTGAAAAGTAGCTAAGTGTAAAATAAATTGTGCTTTAGTTTAAAGAATATAAAAATTTTATTCATGCACAAACAATTATAAGCAAAAACAAGGGATTGTTTTTTTATTCTTAAATAACCTCCTTTTTATTTTCAAATGTGATTTTCTGCTCTTCTAAACCGTTTTCAATTATAATTCTTCATTTTCTGCTAAATCTGATCTGAAGAATTTGATTTATTAACCGATTTTTTTATCATGGAAATTCGTAGGTGACATAAGGTATGATCGATATGCTAGATATAAAGATGAGTCGATACTGATTGTCGTCTTCTCCGGAATCAGAACTGTTTTGCGGCATCTCCACAGACGGTACATAATCCATCCTTTTACCGAATCATCGGCCTCAAAATCTTTCCCGCTTTATTCTTAATAATGGCGCTCTTCTACTGGTACTGGAAGACGTACTGTAGATGGCAAGGAGTAAGTAATTTTACAGACTTTTGCTTATAGATAGACATAGACTTCTTTGAATTTGGAGCTATTCGGCGGCATGTTTACTGAATTCAAAGCTTCACCGGAGCTAAAATCTTTATCGACCTTTATCTAAAGCAATGATAGACAATACTGGACGTAATTATTTTTCACTCATTCATTTATTACAGAACTGAGTTGATACCAGGAAGATGTTGCTGCCCATTTCCTGTTTAATTTTCCCTCTGTCGTCAGTCACTACACGGTACAATCAAACACGATTACAAGAAACCTAGCAATACCTGTACCTTCTTAACCTTCTTGAGCTGCACTGTATACTACCACTATCTATGTAGACCAAAAAGTACATTTGTAGTTTTCATGTAATAAATATAAAAATACACTTGAATACTTACATGAAACAAACTTCATATAAATGAATAAGTTTTTCATAAGTTGTACTATTAGAAGGACTATGATTAATTTTCGACACATAATAAATTAATATTCCAAAGAAAATTGGCTTTGAAAGAAATACTCCATTGTTAGCATTTTACGCTAACTTGACCTTATTTTACGCTTATGCGAAGGTTGAAATTCAATAAGCTGTGAAATTTAACTACTGCTAAGAAATGCTTTTATTTTAAATAATAAAGTCAGAAATCATATAATGAATTTCTTGATGTGATTTCTATTAGCAATATTTATGTGATACATTTTTATGATATTAAAATACTTTTGTATTACACGGTGACCAAATATTGCTTTTCCTTTGAGTTTCAATAAAAGATAAATTAAAGTTTTCTTTTATAATAGTGAAATAGAGTATTTCGTTTGGTAGGTTATGTGAAAGGTTTTGATTTATCCAATCACATTTGAGGCGCTATTTTAACAAGTATTACGTTAGCTTTACCTGTTAGTATGTATCATATAATATGTATTACAGATTTAAAAAAAATATAATTTTGTTATCAACCACTCATTGACGGCTAAATAATCTATAAAATAAATAAAGAAATAATTGCTTGACTATAACCTAGTATATTCACAAGGGTTATCAAGGCTCATGATAAATCCATCAATCCATTAATTACAGCCTCCAAAAGTCCACTTCTGAACACAGGCCTCCACCCAGGAATGCCACTAAAGCACGTTCCTGAGCAAAATTCATTCTTCGACTTCCTATATGCCCTACCAAGTTTTCACTCCATCTATTCGAGGATAAGGGGGGGGATGGAGATAGCAGCTCCCTACATATCGCTTACCGATGTCAAGCCCCCACTAGAAAACTTATCATCTCTTTGAATAATAGTTTTACAAAGCTGGTAAACCGTGTTTCGTGGAGTTTCTTGGGGATACATGTTAAACAGTAGATATGTGTAGGACCGTAACAATGATGATGATGATGAGATGAGGAACCCTACATGTATCTTCTATTAACACTCAAAATGTGGACAATCACCCGAGAGAACTTAGAGAGAATGTCTCGTTTCCAGTAAAAAGGGTAAAAACATTCTCGAGTGGCAGCCTCGTACCGTTACTCTTACCTATGTTTTTTTTAAATCGGGAAATACCATACCGATGTTGTTGAATTTCCATCCTCACTTTACCAATCTTTTTTCACTTTACAATTCAGTTCCTAATATATTAATGCATCTGTTCACTATCGTGAGAACTTTCTTCTATAAAATTTTACTCGAAATCTAATGCGAATAACTTTTGTTTGAACCTTAATATATATTTTCTAAAGCAATTTTCTGAGTCCGTTCATTTAAAGTTTTATTTCTGTTTTAAAATTTGAATCGTTAATACTTCAATTAGTTACGTAGATTATTTTAGCATTGAAACTTTGCGTACGACCTTGTTCACCAAATGTACTTATTGGTTTTCATAAAAGGTTTTTTTATTGTTCCTGACATCTCAAAAAGAAAAAGAATACGAGGACCAAAATTGTGACAATCTCTACATTAAGTTCTGTAGACTAATTTTACAAAAAAACGAGCACACACATACATATTCACTCATTAACTCACAAACATATACGCATACACGCACCCACACCCGTACATGAACATACAAACACGCGCGCGTGCAACCGCACGGGCGAGCGTTTGCTTTGACGCACGCACGGACGCACGTATGCACTACATTACACGATAGTTTAGTTTACAGAATCGGAGACTACTTTTTTTGTCTTCCTTTTTTCCTTCACTGTTTATTTTCTTCTAGTTTGAAAGTGTAAATTAGGTCACTCCGAGACTTGAATGCCATTTCGCATAAAACTAAGGAAAGTACAAAACAAATAAATACCACATGTGCCACATTCTTCATTTATGGTAGTTTTAAAAAATCAGTTCTGACTCTAAATTTTAAAAGGCTCGAGTTGCTTAAAATTAAAACTTCAATGCGAATGCATGTAGCTTGCTTTGCGAAAGGTTTTTAAAAATAAAAATATTTAAACAATTTCATGTACGTTATATTTCTTGGTTGTGAATTTTATTGTGGGTTTTAAATCTTACATAATTGTGTATATAAATATTCATTAATTCTTAAATCTTTTTTTTTTTCAAGTCCATTTAAAGTTTTCAAATTAATATTATAATTTACGTTTATGCACATATATATTATCTTATGTACATACATTTGCCTTACCTTATTTAAAAAAAATTGTAAGTAAATATGTAATAAATATGTAATAAATAAATAAATAACATTATTCTTGTATTTATAAATAACAATAGAGTACTTCTTCTTCTTAAAGATCCATCTTCTTTCGATGGTCGGCGATCATTAAGGCAACTTGGATCTTTGATGCCGCGGCTCTGAATAAGGAACGGGTGCTCTTTCCAAACCATTGGCGTAGGTTTTTCAGCCAAGATGTTCTTCTTCGACCTTTGTTTTCCTTGGATCTTGCTCTGTATGATAAGTTGCAGTAGATCGTATTTTCTGTTTCTCATTATGTGGCGGAGATATTCAAGCTTTCTTTAGTAACCTTACCCTGAGGGATTTGAAGTTTTTAATCCTTACATTGAATATAACATAAAATGTTAAAAGGGTAAGCTCAATTGCAGAACTCAAACAATCTTCTTACATTGTTAAGAAAAGCGTAAATGTTGGTTTTGTTAAAAAGTTTAATCGAAATGTCTTACGCTACCTTAATTCTAAGTAATGAAAATATTCACCCCCTAAGTAATGTTTATTTCTTTTAATTTAAATAGGAATGTACTTCGGGGGTCTAAATTCACAAAAGTATTCAAATCGGAATTAAATTTTCAAAGTTTCTGCATAGAAAGTTAATTTTAACAGTCAGTTATTTTTAATTTTTAAACGTTTATTATTTTTCTCTCCCAAAGTTGCGTCATGAAAAGCATTTTTTATAACATTTGTTCATATTTACTACACGACGATGTGTTTGTGAGTGTATAGTCGATACCTTCACCTCCGATAAACAGCAAAACCAACGTCGCACAGCTGGAAACTATATACTAAACAAAGCCCTTTTCTTGATCTTTGAGCACTATTTTTTCTACAAATGAGGGAGAAACTAGTAAGAGACTCAACTGATGGTAAGTCTTGACCGCCGCGTTTTAAAGAGCAGTGAGCTTGTTTCTTGAATGTCTCTTAGTCGTCCGGAGTCCGGAAAAATAATCCGGTGCTGAAACAAAACTAGGCACAGCTATTGTCCTATATCTGAAAGGGTTTAGGACAAGTAAATGTCAGTCGCACTTGCCCCAGTGGTGGACTTATACGATAGGCGATAGGATAGGCGGACTTTACATGATTCCCAAATTTTTATTTCTTAGATATTCAGGTTTCCTTACGAGGTTTTACTTCACTGCCGAGCATGTGTTAAATTAGCATTTAAAATTACAATTAACTCCTCCGATTCTGTAGTTACAATATACTGTGATATATTTTGTGTTTCAATACTATGTAAAAAACCCTCTAAGTCGGAAATATTTCATAGATCGTCATCATTATTATTGTATAAAACAGTCGGCGTGGCTATAAAATCTATTTTTTGTTGGGTTAATGGAGTCATTACAATAGAATTATCAGTAGTCTGTAAATCATCATTATTATTTACAGATTGCAATGGAGTAGGGTATTCCATTTCAGGAAGTAATGATTCAATAACATTATGAGAAATATCTAAAATGTCATTTGTTGGTACATTTGGTGGTGAGGTATTATTATGATGTGGAGATACATTTGCTACTATTAATAATAATAATAATAATAATAAATATTTATTTCATTTCCAATTACACATGTTTACATACAGGAATAAATATGATTACAATTAAATAAAGTAACAATAAGTCTAACAAAAATAACATACTATGATAAAATTTAAACTATGTGTAGCTTAATAATGTAGAATATACAAAAGAAAAAGAAAAAAGTCAAGTTTATAATATTAGCTACCTGCCTGAACTAGGTTGAGTACCTGTGTTTCAGACATCACTTACACAATGGGTTTAATAAGGTAGGACACTAGATATTTAAATAATTAAACTATATTATATAATAAATAAAATAACTAAATAACAAAATAACAATTAATTGTTACCTACAATTAATACAAACTATTTTAGAATTTCTAACAACTTCTCTGTGTCTTCGTAATTTAATTTATTTAGAAATTCCCTTACACTTATATTACAGTTCTTATAACTTAGACTATATACCTTTAGTGACTTGTTGAGCTTGTTATATAGAAAGGGTCCTAAAAATATGCAAAATTTGTTCACAAATGCGTGTTTGGTTTGAGGGTTTACACAAACTAAGTCCATTCTTCTCCTGTCTATGGATTTTAAGTTAAATGGAAGTTCGGTATGCTGTTTTAATATGATGTTCAGGATAAACAACTGACGGACAGTTAGTACACTACATGCCAAGTAAAGTTGATGTGTAGGAAACATGAAATGACGGAAAGTGGCTACCTTTAAAACTGCTCTCTGAGCACGTTCTAATGGGAGCAATATTGTTTAAGAAGCTCCACCCCAGGAAGTAATGCCATAAGTGAGTATGGATTGACACAAAGCTATATAGACCTGTCCTGATATTTAAAACTATATATTAATTTACGAACTCTAGCACAAAGTAAATCGATGTGCTTGCGGAAATTTAAATTTGTGTCAAGCGTGATACCATGCACATGCAGTGTCATTATACGAGTTACAATTATGAGCTTAAATATTTAGGTGAGAAGGTATGTTATTATTTCTCATTAAAAATAACATATATTGTGTTTTATCAGCGTTTAAACGTAGGAGATTATTAAGAAGCCAATTAGATACTATGTTAAAGCCTTGCTGAGCGTATTTATAAACCTCATCTCGTGATTTAGCTGAGAATAACAGGGCTGTGTCGTCTGCATACGATATAATGACACCATTTTGAAGTTGAAGATTGCATAAGTCATTTATATAAATTAGGAACAATGTAGGCCCCAGGATACTGCCCTGTGCAATTCCATAAGAGCTGTTTTGTAATTCAGTACTTGTATTCTCACCGATTTTTACACATTGAAAGCGATCACTGAGGTAATCAGAAAAAATTTGTAGTTGAGTTCCCCTTATGCCAAGTGTTTCAAGCTTTTGCAATAGTATAGGGCAAGAAATAGTATTAAATGCTTTGGCAAGGTCTAAAAAGATCCCAATTGAGTGCATACCGTTGTCAAGATTACTTGTGACGTAATCTGTCAATTGGTGCAGGGCATCATTGCATGATCTCTTAGGCCTAAAACCAAATTGTCTGTCTGACAGCAAGTTGTTAGTTTCCAGGTATTTTATTAATCTGGTATTTATGATCTTTTCTAAAATTTTAGATAAGCCAGATAAGACTGAAATCAGCCTATAGTTACTAACTAAGTTTTTATCACCAGCTTTGTAAATAGGAGAAACCACTGCTTTTTAAGCACTTTCGGGAAAATACCATTTGATAGGCATAATTGAAAAATATGTGTTAACGGGGCGGCCAGTAAATGTTTAAATCTTTTGAGTATGCGATTAGGTATATTGTCCCATGCAACTGCACAATCTTCTTTTAAGCCAGATATTATAGTTAAAATGTCATCAATATCGGTATTTAACAATACAAAAGAATTTAACTTAGAAAAGGATGTGGGCATAAAAATTGGATTACGAGTGTTGCTTATTTTTAAAGTTGTCTCTGCTATTTTTTGCCAACATTTATAAAATAATTATTTACTTTATTAGTTGCTTCGTTTGGGCTTTTGTCTAATGACAGTAGATCAAGTGGGGGTCCAAGATTTTTTGAACTGAAGGTATTATTTTTAACGAACTTCCATACAAGTTTACTGTTTTTACCGGCCTTTTGTAAAACATTTTTATCATATTGTATTTTGAGGTTTTTTAATAGTTTATTGCAAAAGTTCCTATATCTTTTATAAGTAGCAGAAAGTATTAAATTATCAGGAGAAAGTTTAGATTTTAAATGAAATTTGTCTCTATTTTTTATACAGCGGACGAGACCAGGTGTTATCCAAGGTTTAATATTATAATACTTACGTGACAGTTTTATTGTTGATGTATTATTCATTATTGCGTATTGTAAAGAATTTATAAAGTAACTCAAGGACGTATTTGCATCGTCAGAGCAATAAACAAAGTCAAAATTAATGCTACGAATGTCATTTTCAAGGTTCGTCATATGGACTTTAGTGTGGTTGCGTATGCAGTTTTTCCTAGGTAAGGCTAATTGTAATGTTAGTAAGATTTCTTGATGATCAGTAAGCGAGGAATTAGTAACTAATGTTAAAGAAGGGTTATTTGATTTAATCACAAAATGGTCTAAACAAGAGCCGCTTTGATGTGTAGGGTGGTAATGTGTTGGTAATAACCCATGAAAAGAGCAAATATTTAGGTAGTTATGTGCATGGTTATCTGTTTTCCCAGGGGTAATGTTAATATTTATGTCACCGGTTAGGATTATATTTTTATACGTGCTAAATTTGCTTAAGGTAATATCAAGGGACTCTAGAAATATATCAATATTTTGTGAAGGAGGTCTGTAAACTGCGATAACAATCGTCTCGGAATTAATTCGAATGATTAAGCAATTACTATCCTGGAATGTAGGTTCTGTGACAGTTACTTTTAAATTATTTTTAACATAGATTACTAAACCGTCATTTTGATTAATGTTTTTTTCGGTTTTGTGTAAAGAATAGCCATTTAGAATCGGTAGGTGGGATGGGAGGTTTGACAGCCAACATTCTGTAAGGATAATAATATCACATTTTATATCCAGTCTATGCAACAAAACTTCAAACCCGGTTATATTCCGATTTATGCTTCTAATATTTTGTGTAAGTAAGATTAACTTATTTTCAGGACGTGGAAGGAAGTGTTTACAGTCATCAACATTACATGTTTTGGCGTCAGATACAGAAAAGTTGTCTAGGTCATTGAGTAATTGATTCGCCATACTTAAGCTTAAAGATAAACTAAAACTAGTGTTTAAGAGCTAAGTAAATAATATAATACGCGGCGTTCTTAGGCGCCCTCATAGTATATGGAGTTGATATATTTGTCCTCTGCGAATTTACGTGCTGGACAGCTTTCGTCACCAGTTTTGTGGTCGCATTTTCTTTTAAAACGTTTACACGTCGCGCAAACGGGGGCATGCGCTTTGTTATTACATTCCTTATAGGAATGCCCGAGCTCTCCACAGTAGTTACATGTAGGGCTACTTTCCCGACAAAATTTGGCTGAATGACCAAACTGCTGGCAGTTGAAGCATCTTGTTACTATTGTAAAGTCTCTGACTGGGCATGAGGTCCAATTAATATAAATTCGTCCTTGATTGATAAGGGCCTTCCTGATGCTAGGTGACACTTCGACAATGTAATTACAGGTAGGAAGGTTTTTCTTACCCGATTTATGGCTCAGTTTGACTGTTGCCAGGAAGGACTCACGCGTGGCATTGGGAAATTTATCGACAATATTTTGTTCGAAAATGCACTCGAACACTTCTTTATCCGTGAGAGCTACAGGGACACCAACAATTGCAATCCTTGGACGTCGTTGAGTCTGTTCTTCCATGGTAAGCCCAGAAGATACAAGCTTCTCGGGGTTCTTTAATTTGTCGATATCTCCTTTTGTCTCAGCGCTAATTATAACTCCTCCATTTTTGACCTTCCTCATGCCTCGGACATGTAGTTTGAGTTTTTCTGGGGATATTATTTTTGTAAGAGGCACTTCCTGTTATCACTGGATTTGGACTTGTCCCTCGGATAAATTGCTAGGGTACTAAGGTTGTTTGGGCGAAGGAGGGTTTGGCCACCTTTTTTGACCATGTCCGCAAAAGTGGTTCCAGAGTCCTGTTTTGATGACTCTTCGATACTATTCTTGAGTTCCTGCAGCTTTTGGGACAGGTCAAGTTGGTTCTGCAGAGATACGATGGCTGTCTGGGCTTTAGTGGCATCCATTTTGAGGGACATGTACTGGACTACCAATTGTAATGTACCGTGGCTTACTTTTCGACAAAGCGAGCTAATGCGCATTTTTTGATCAGAGTTAAGTTTTCCCTCTGTAGCGACGGAGCACACCTCGTTAAGGCACAGGTCAATGCTTGTCATCCAATGCTGCAACTCAGGAGTTGGAGGTGTTTTAATTGGTTCGCTTGAAGTGGGTGTCTGCATGGGCGGGGTTGATGGAGGCGGGGTGCGAGTGGTCCTGGCACTCCGGTTGAAGGGACTGTTCTCCATTTTAGTACCTATTCTAGATAAAGCTAAAACATTTCAACAAAATCACTAACACAAATATAACTAAAGTATGTCACAGTTGCTTCCGGTATTGTTATAACGAGGTCACGACTAAGCACATACTTACACGCTACAATATCGTTAGAATAAGAAGGTAAATTTTGACAGATTGTTAATGAATATAAATAGCTTAATTGGTATAATGGGCGGACACAGAATCGTAAAACCCCGGTTCGAGCCCAGACCGACCGACCGAATTTTTTTAATTTTTTTTTCAAGTTCCTTTCTTTCGATAAATACCGAGCAAAGCTCGTTCAACCGGGTACTATATATATATATATATATATATATATATATATATATATATATATATATATATATATATATATATATATATATATATATATATATATATATATATATATATATATATATATATATATATATTATATCTAACCAACAACCACAGAAAAAGTTTCATCATTCTCACCTTTAATTTCATTTTGTTCTTCAAGTTCAATACTACTGTCATCTTCATTAATAATATTGTCTGGAAAAAAAGTACTTAACATGGATCAAAAAATGTTTACTCGATACAATATCAGCTGAGCCTGTAAAAGCAAATAATCCTTCTAAAGAGAATAGTTACATAATACATAAGACAATAAATTAGCTAAATAGTAGGCAACCGCCACGCGGTGCCTGTGTCAGGTGATTTTCGTTCTTATTACGTTTAACTAAAAAGGTTGCCGGAGTCCACATAACATGGTACCACCTGTTATAAAGGGAAAGAATAATAAGAATCCAATTTCCATTGATTAAAGTGTGTATCCTCTTACTTACAAAAGTAGTTAATCAATAATAATATGTAGGTACATATCGTGTATCCTATACTTCACCAATTTTAATATCTTTCTGCAACGACTTGAAGTACCTCTGTGTCTATTCATAATTATACTTATCACTCATTAATGATTTAATAAGAATATTAAGAACAATGCATGTGCTCAGTAAACAAACGAAATTACATAATAACTCGAGCAAATTCGCATCCGGACTGACCTTCCGGGGTCTAGCGATGTCATGCGCATCTTACATACCCCGCCCCCGCTTCGCCCCTTTTGTAACGAGCGATTGCAATAAACACTATTGGGAAAGTATCCGTTTATTAAATGTTACTACCAATAACTTGAATTCATGATCGAATAATATTAGGGCTTAAACCTTTGCAAAAGTAGAAAAAACAAGACAAAATGTTAAAAGACAATAGCATAGCTGTAATTATTATATTCAAAGTTTTGCCGCTTGCAATGAGGCATTACTGATAAAAGTCGCTTGCGTTTTTACACGAAAAATCGTGCAAAAGTTATTACCCAAAGGAAAGGATAGACACGAGTGGCAGATTGATTTAACACGTTTATTCTGGTGAACTCAAATAAACTAATAATCGGCAATAAGCGCACGTTTTATTATTCATGTGATATGTATATATTTTTTTCCGTACAATAAAGGAATATTGTGCTATAAAAGGCTTATTCGAAGTCTAAAATATTAAAAAATATAGGTGTATTAGGCCAAGCAAACGAAAAATACAAAAAAAAATTTGGGTAAGAGCTCTTGCACGTTTATTCGTTGGGGCCATCGATATATATATATATATATATATATATATATATATATATATATATATATATATATATATATATATATATATATATATATATATATATATATATATATATATATATATATATATATATATATATTTAGTCAGGTGATAAGTTCTGTCAAAAACTTTTTATAACATTAATGATATACTTTTTGATAAATATACAGAAATTATATATGAAATAAAAGGTAATTTAATTTAGAATACAATTTTTATTTACATTATTCAAAATACCCTTCCCTATTTTGAACACATGCCCTTAATCGACGCAGCCAATCATCAATCGCAGCACGCACCACACTCATATCTATTTCTGCCGCTGCTTTAGCCAAAGATGCTCGGAGAGATTCCAAATTCGGATGAGGCTTAGCGCAGACTTTCTCCTCCAAATTTTGCCATATCTTACAATCCTGCTTAAATCTGGACTAGAAGAGGGCCAGTCTTTATGTCTGATAAAGACAATTCCATGGATGGTCAACCAGTTATACGTGCTTCGTGCCCCATGAGCTGGTGCAGAGTCCTGTTGCAATATCACATGTCTGTTTTTAAGCATTATTTGAGCAAGAGCTTCCATTATGTTTGTTAAGACAGTATTTTGGTACACCTCGGCTCCGGTTTTTACACCTTTTTTACAGAAAAACACCTCAGTTGAGCCTGAATAGGAGACTCCAAGCCAAACCACGGGTGACGAAGGATAATGTGCACGTTGAATACTCGGAATAAGCGTGCTGGCTTCTTCACTACTGTGGGCATACACCTTTCTATTTTGTTTATTATAACTTTCTTCGATGTTAAAAGTTTTTTCATACGAAAACAAGATTTCGCTGTATTTTTTCCCGCGTACAACCGCAACGAAGTGCGGGATCTATCCAGCCTTTTTTTTTTAAAAAGATCGTTCAAAAAATGTCCGGTCCTCTTACGATAAGCTCGTAGTGTTAGATCTTCATTGATCACTCTTTTGACCGTGGTTCTGCCTAGGCCCATCTGAAGAGCTAAGATTTTTTGTTTACGAACAGGATTTCGTTGGATTTGCGCCTTCACTGCTTTGGTGATCGCGGGTGTCCTAACTATACGAGGTCGGCCGGTCCTCTTACGATCATCGAAGCCTGAATCTTCAGTGAATCGTTTGATAGTGCGATAAACAAATCGAAGGGCTATTTTCAATTATTGTAGAATATAGAAACTCTATTTTTACGCGTAATTACAGAGGTGCATCGCGATAATCGCTACTCTATATTCTTTCTTCGACCACTCCATATTTGAAAATGAATAAAAATTAATGTCTTTTTTATTTTCGGCAAGCGCAGTTATATTTTTAAAATTGGTAGTTCATGTAGGCAGTATTCAAAAATTTTAAATAACAAGGTTTTGACAGAGCTTATGACCCGACTAAGTAAATTACGTTCATTTTAATCATTAAAAAATTTTCTGCACATCGTTTTAAATAAAACTATCTATTGAACAAATAAATTTTGATAAGGCATGCAAAAAAAAATTAATACTTTGGCACAAAGCTAGTTGGAGACTGCGTCAACGATCTATACGCCCTGGAGTGAGTCGTTCTAAAATGGGTTTCAGGTCAAACATTTATTACCGACTTACGGACACGCTTGCACGGGAGGGCTCAAAAAAACTGGATCAATTGACCCTTGAGACAATGAATACCACAATGCATCCATCGACACTATGTATAAACAGGTAAGAAATGGATTTCAAATATAATATCAATTACCTATTTTATTATTATTATTCAAACTTATAGCTAAGGCTTAGTCTAAATATTAAAAATAGGCTTATTTTAAGCACCTCGTTTCTTTATATTACGACCATTTAAAATATTAATGCCTCTTCAGAAAAAAACCACCAAGAAACATTGCGGTACATATTTTTCTTTTCAGTTGGCTAGTATTTCTTGTCCATTAGATAATACCGGATGTTTCTTGTAACACATTAAATTGTGGAAAGCCTCTTCATATAGTTTGCTTTAAGTTTATATAGTTACCATATATAGGTTACGCCACAAAATTCCTTGCCAACTTGTTAAGTCTCCAATTTCATGTGGTTAAGCATAACTACGCGGATACTCAAGAAGGCTTACAGCTTTAAAATATACATCTGCAGCAATGGTTTAGTTAAAATCTTCCATAAATATTTCTTGTTAAAATTATTAGTTTTGGTGAACTTATAAAAGATATTCCTATGACATTTTTACATATAACTTTGTAACTGCAGCATTTAAAAATATAAGTCGTAATAAAAAATCCAAAAGTAAAAAGTGGTCGACAATAATTGTCAAAGTTCTTATTATTTATCATCCTCTTTAAACTACCTATGGAAATAGAATTTAAAAATTGGAATAGCTTGAATTTAGTTAAAATAGCAGGTCACCTATATTTATGACCTAATTTTAAAGGATTTGATAGCCAGAAAAATAGTCTTATTTCGTTGTCCCCTTAGTTTTTTTTTATAGAAGAGTGGGCAAATGAGCCCGCGGTTTGCGTGATGGTAAGTGACTACTTCCGCTCAAGAGCAACCGCAACACCAGGGGATGGCATGTGCGTTGCCGGTCTTTTAGAAAGGAGTAAGCTCTTTTATTGAAGGTCCCTAAGTCGTATCTGTCCGGAAAATCGCCGGCTGTAAACAAATTCACATAGAAGTTGTATGAGGAAGAAAACTCCTATTAAAACGCACTGTGGTGGACCACCAAGCATCCAGATGGGGAGAATAATATCGTGAAGTTTGACGCAATGTGCGTTCGTGAAATTCGACGGCTGGAACTAATCCGAACAATTCCTCAAAACGATCCTCGTAGTAGATGCGATAGAAATCCCAAAGGGATGCAATATCCCTTCGCAGCGCCAGTGAATTGAACCGATCGCTTTGCGCTGGATGTAGTCAAGTGGAAGGAGCCAGTACTTGGGTGCCCCGGCCCCAGAGGTGTGAACAGTATTCCATGTTAGGCCGAACTTGCGCCTTGTAAAGTCGCAAGCGATATCCCAGCATGAAATACTATCCAGCCCTGCTGCGCATGCCAAGCTCTTTATAGGCTAATTTGGCGTTCTCTTCAAAATGAAAACGAGCTTCGATACTGGCCGAAGCAACAAGGGGGGTAACTTGAAACTGAGGAGATACGACAAAAAGGTTCTTTTTAGCGGCTAACGCGCAAAATCGTGATTGAAATGGACCAGATTTAGCCACCCCCAGTCCGAGACTTTGAAATAATTGTGATTTCCACGCTGCCGACACTAGCTTGGTATGTTTTTATTGTTATCAAAATATAATGGTCTTTTTGTAATGAAGTAAAACCTGACTTTTGTAGAGAGAAATTTGTATAAATTTTATGATGCTAAACTTCTTCTTAGATCAAGAAGTTTAGCATTATAAAATGCAAGCAATTATAAAAGGCAAGATACTATCTACGAAGGTTAAGAGGGGGTTCGCAATACATTCAACTTGTAGAGAATTTGACGGAGATGATTTCATGGCCCCAAGATAATTCGTAAGCACTTGAGTTGGATTTTATCTAAAAGTTGAAGAGCTTGTTTATTACAAGATTCCAAGAGAAATGTACCATAGTCAAAATGACTATGGTACATTTCTCTTGAAACTATTGATTAGAGCGTTATATAAAGGTTCAAAGAAGTAGTAGATGCGATAGAAAACAAAAGAAGGATGCAAAATCCCCACGCAGCGCCAGTGAATCGAGCCGATCGCTTTGTGCTGGACGTGTTTAACTGGAAGGAAACGGCACTGGGGTACCCCGGCCTCAGAGATGAGAACAGTACTCCATGTGAGGCTGAACTTGCGCCTTGTAAATTTGTAAGCAGTATGCCAGCATAAAATGTTGTCCAGCCCTGCTGCGCACGCAAGGCTTTTTATAGGATAATTTGGTCTTCTCTTCAAAATGAAAATGAAACTGCATGGCACTCGAAATGTTTACGCCGATGATTCCGATATAGGCTGAGGTAACAATTGGAGTGTCACCCTCAATCCTAGACAAAGATTCGACTTCAGACACCAGTTTGTCCCAGTACCCGATGACGTTTTTATAAAAACCCGCGTGTAGGAACAGTCCAGTTTGCAGTCTACGAACATGTTCAAGATCGTCCCCACCGTTACATTAGATTTGATAAACCACAAATCCTCTCAAAAGAACACCGATTCCTACCAAGGATGATAAGCGAGGCTATTGATATTAAAAAACATCCAAATTTCATTAGAGAAGATGGTTGGGTGCTACCATCTGCTTGGGATCCTATAATTAACAAAATTAAACCCAAACCCAAGCATACCACTGTAAGACTTGCTCGTTTTGCGTAAATCGGACCAAAAATTAATATTCAAAAACTGAAGATAGCCGGACTAACTATGACATTGGGACGTCAAACATCTCAGTCCCCCTCCCCCCCCGTGACCATGGGTGCCGTAAAGCACCCGAAACGTCGGGATAATAAAATAAATTAAAGTTGAATTAATCGCGATAAAATCCGTAATATGTGCCCGTGTATGTGTGTGTGTTACCCGTATGTATATATTTATGTGTATACATCTTATTACATGTATATATATTATATGCGTTGTGTATTTATATAATGTACTTAAGGTAGCCACTGAAAATCAGGGCTAGGATGACACGTCTTAGCGTTTTCTGAGTGGCAGTCCTTCCCACTTAAAAAAAAGCTTTTTTTTAAGTTAGCTGTTCACTTTTAAATTTGTGTAAGTGTATAATTAAGTCTTCTTATAAGAATACCTAAACATAATGTATCTTTTGAGTATTTATTGCTATTTTTTTAAGTAATGGCCAAATAAATATCTCTTTCTTTCTTTCTTAAATAATAGTTTTATTAAATGTGTAGTGTTCGCCCAAATTTAAGAAATCATTATATGCATCTATTCCGTTACTAATACTCCCTAGGTGTAGTCCCGAAATAATGGAAGACAGCTTTCGTGCACCAGATCCCTAAAAAAGGTAACCACTCTGATCCGTCCAACTATCGTCCAATACGGTTTTCATCATGATCAATCAGCTGGTGTTCTACCTAACTCATATATGGGTGGAGGCAGAAGAGTCCATGGAGGCATTGGCCGTTAGTTTGGACATTGCGAAAGCCTACGATCGGATCTGGTACAAAGCGCTTCATAAGAAGCTTTCTTTCTATGGGTTTCCGGAGAAATTGTGCAATTGGATCACCAATGTTTTCTTACAGATTGGAGCATCAAGGTGGTAATAGATGGTGAATACTCTAATTACAACCCCATTAACGCTGGTGTTCCTTAAGACTACATGCTATCATCAATGCTTTTTTTCTGTATATCAATGCCATGTTGCGAACCGGTAACATTCATTGCTACGTGGACGACAGCACAATTGATTCTTTATATACTGGCCGTACCAATATTTCTCAGGAAAACTTCGCCGAGTACCGGGACAAACGTTTGTTTGAAGTCGAGACTTTGTTTAACAAGGACTAGGGGCGGCAAAATCTAGTCCTGTTCAATCTTCAGAAAACACAACTTTGCGCGTTGAATGCTAAAAAGAACCCCTTTGTCGTATCTCCTCAGTTTTAAGGCACTCCCCTTGTTGCCTCAGCCAGTATCTGAATCCTCGACGTTGACATATCGATTGACGTGCAGTTTTGTGATAACTTGGAAGAGAAGGCCAAATTGGCCTCTAAAACGTTTGGCGTGCTCAGCAGAGTGGGTCAGTATTTCATGGCGGCACATCGCCTGCAACTTGACGTTCTCATCTCTGGGCAGTGCTAGCTACTTCCATTTGATCGCATCCAGCGCAGAGCTGTTCGAATCATCAGCGACAGAGCTCTTTCCGATTGGCTTGACTCACTGACAGTACGAAGAGATATCGCATCTCTTTGCATATTTTATTGCATTAACCACGGGAAGTACTTTGAGGAGTTGTGCGGACTAATTCCGGTAGCACAATTTCACCATCGTACATCGCGAAAAAACTCGCGATCCCATCCATACCATCTGAATGACTGATGGTCCACCATTGAGTAATTTAAAAGAATTTTTTCTTCCTTGCACAACTTTCTTGAGGAA
The DNA here is from genome assembly GCA_036936625.1 of Parnassius smintheus behrii. Lineage (NCBI taxonomy): Eukaryota > Metazoa > Arthropoda > Insecta > Lepidoptera > Papilionidae > Parnassius > Parnassius smintheus. Next base: position 13,559,530 of record JAUPFT010000019.1, read on the forward strand.
TCGACTACCACCAGAGATTTTTCCAGACCGATACGACTTAGGGACCTTGAAGAAAAGAGCCTTCTCCTTTAGAATAAGCCGGCAATGCAGCTGCAATGCTCGTGGTGTTAGAATTGTTCATGCGCGGCGGAAATCACTTACCATCAGGTGAGCCGTATGCTCGTTTGCCCCCTCTACTATAAAAGAAAAAGATTCAATCTTGTACATAAAAGGGATCCTTAAATTGAAATAAATTTGGATTTTTTGTCATTTGTTTTTATCTGTGCATATATTTTAATAATTTCTCAGAACTATTATTTGCCTAAATAAATATCACATAAAGTTGACATACATAAAATATTTATTAAAATAAATAAATCTCAAAACCAAATGTGTTTTCTACTTTTTTCTTTATATAAAATTTACTGAAGCACTTAACGATGTCTGTTAAGTGTACTTACGTTTCTTTGTAAGATCTAAGTGCTGTGTCTGAGTGGTATTTGAATTCCGTTTCCTTATCTAAATCTAAACTATTAAATTATGAAGGAGGGTTAATAATCTAGAAGTTTTTTTTTCATAAAATTAAAATAATAAACGAACTTACAATCCACCTGATGGTTAGTGGCTTTTGCGGTTCATGGAAATCGGAAGCCAACTACAACGTCAACTAAAATAACAAGTAGACACTAAACTTCACAGCCTGTAAATAAAATTATATTTGCTTTCTACATACTTCGGACCTGAACACAGCACTGCTACTCGTTTAGTGGCAGAAATAAAAAGGTAACGGAAAAAATTAAATAGTTTTGACATATATCTTTTTTAACATATATTGTCTTAATGAACAATATCGTTTTTTCAAAGTATTTTAATAAGAACAAAAGACAACGGCGGAATTAGGTTCATTTACTATGGTCTGAATCATGTAGTCATCACAAAAATATGTTTTTGTAAGCCTTATTGATAATAATTGTATCAGAAAATCACATTTCATAAACTTCTTCCAGTAAATAGAGATCTATTTTTTTAATAAAAAGTAAAATTATTATTTATTGTGTATGTAGATTGTTTATACTGAAATTCTACTTTAAATTGAATTTTAATAAACTAAAATAATATTAATTGATGAACTGCTAGCAATTGAACGTAATATTTTTAAATATTATCCTTAAAGTAGCTCATATTGGCTAAGCTACGAATATAGGCTAAGCGTTATTTACTGTACAATTATAATATTACCGCACATTATTTTCAGTGTATGTTGTTGTAATGTACGAGTAACTACTGCATCCACCGTTATATTGGTGTGAAAAGCATGCATCTGGTTTGTATGCATAAAAATGGAAATCAGCTAATTTGATAAGACAGTCCTGTCCCAGCGTAATAAGTCCGGCGTCATTCATTTGAATAGCCGTAACTTGATCTTCGTATAACAACTTGAAGTAGCATTTATTACAACAGAAATAAAAGTAGTTATTAAAATTACTTGTTATAATAAAAATATTTTTGCAGATGTTAATGATTTTTCTACAGCTTCCAACTCCTTCATCCTTCTCACACAAACTCTTGTCATAGATCATATGATAAATAGACTTCTTGAATCGACACAACACAGTATTTAAATCGCGATCAATGCAGTCATGTAAATCAGTAAATGATAGCGATATAAATGAGTCCTTGTTTAAGTTTAAAGTAAGATATTCGCTAATAGGAACAATGCTGATCATGTTGCTACCTGATTGTTTAGGTATGGGAATTGCTTTTAGGACTTCGTAAGCGTCTTCTGCTAATAATGGAATTCGAATTTCGAAAATAAGAAAGGACTTCGATAAGCGTGTTTTTATATTAAGTAATTTGTATATATTTAAATAATTCGCGTCATCGGTAAGTAGTGATAGGTCTTTAGGTATCTGAGTAGAGATGGCACTTAATTTGTGGTGGAGTTGTTAAGGGGTTAGGAGATGAATATCATACTTCCCGTGAAATACATCTGTGATAGTTTCGATAAGATAAGTTTTTATTCCTTTTAAATTGTTCAAAATGTTGTTTGTAACTATAGCGGCCAAGGTAAATTCGTTGATATATGAGTTAATTGAGACTTGTGACTACAGTGAGTTCATCGATTGTTCAAGTTCGATCGTCTTTTTGTTGACTGTTTTATGATGCTGTTCCATGATCGACTCTACCCTCTTGATGACATTGAACTCCGCTTCTACGACTGAAGTTTGATTCTTCCACAGCTGGGCTAGTTGTCTTTGGTTTTTTCTGATTAAGTCGATATCTTTTTCATACTTTTCAGCAAAGTTGCTGTCAAGCACCCCAAACAACGCGTTTGCTATATTACCTACACCATTAATGAGTCCCCTGCGCTTACGTGTGAGTAGGTTGCCCTTATCTTGCAACATGATATTGTAGCGCTGTAGTTCCGACCGCTCGTGATTCAATTGATACATGACACCCTCGCAGTGTGAATGCCCTCTTATCTTCGAACAGATGGTTTCTAGGTATTCAATGTACTTCGAGGACGTGGCGGCGCCTTCCCAATATGGGTAGAGATCATAATAGACAACGAGTTTCCAATCGTCAGCTATCAAATGCATGCTTACAATCTTGTCAAAAAATAGGCTAGTATTATTTTGTAGTTTATTTAAAGTAGTCCGCTAGTATTAGTTATAACGGTCATAAAAAATAACAGGATAGAAGTTGCAACTGTAATGAAACTGTATCTTTTATTAATTTGTTTTATCTTACTCTTCATTGGTTTCTCCTGCTTTAATTCCTGATCTTGTGCTTCTTTGGTTGATAGTTTTATAACAGGTCTTTTCATATAACCATTTTTTGTTTTTAACGTCACAACACGCACGTAGCCGTCATTACCAGGGTGTAATTCGAACACCCTACCGAGGGCCCATTTACCTGGAGGAAGGTTACCATCATTGATGAGTACGATATCATTTAATTTAATATTTTCTTGAAGTTGGCACCACTTGCTCCGGGCTGATAGATTTGTTAAATATTCTTGTTGCCACCTTTTCCAAATGTCTTGGAATATGTTTTGTGTTAAATGCCACCTAGTCCTAAGATCTCGTTCCATCTCATAAATTGATAGAATCCAACAGCTTGATAGAAAATGTGATGGGGTTAAATAATGTAAATCATCAGCGTCCTCCGTCAATGGACATAGTGGTCTCGAATTTAAGCAATCTTCTAATTGTGCTAGCAGCGTGCTGTACTCCCCGTATGTAGGTTTTTGATTACCAACCACCCTCCTTAAATTATACATGAGGCTTTTCACGGCTCCTTCACAAAGACCATTGGCTAATAGCCACGAAGGTGCATTCAAGTGCCAATTTATACCCATCTCTGACACTTCTGAGAGGAACTCATCACCAAATATTTTGAGGAGCTCTTCGTATTCGTCTTCCTGGTCTTGTTGGCTCCTATGAAGTTTGTGCCATTATCGCTATAAAGGTGATTAGGTTTGCCACAGCGAGCTGTCATTCTCCGTAACGCTGCTAAGAATGCAGTACTCTTCAGGTCAGACACCAACTCCAAATGTACAGCCTTTGTGGCCATACACGTGAAAACAGCGATATAACCTTTCGTAGTTTAGATACCATGGCCTGAGTTAGCTTTGATGAACACGTGGCCCGTGTAGTTTACAGCGACATAATGAAAGGGGCGTGAAGGGTTTGCTCTAGCTGCTGGAAGGTCACCCATAATTTGATAGTGTTTGGTTTGTTCGTGCCTTCTACATTTGATATAATGACGTAATCTCTTCTTCGTAGCTCTGTTGCCACCGACGATCCAGCTTTTTGTCTCAGGTTGGCTGATGTTAGCCGAGCACCACCATGGTATGTCATTTCACGCACCTGATCTATAAGAAACTCAGCAAGGCCACTGTTGCCAGGTATAATGATAGGATTTTTCATGTCTGGGTCCAGATTGGCATTTCGCAATCTCCCACCGACTCACAATGCTTCATCTTGATCAATATACGGATTTAGTTCACAAATGTTGCTTTTTCGATTTATTTTATTTCCGCTTTGTCAATTGTGCTATATTTTGATTTCTTGAATGATAAAATCAGGTTGATGTTGTGCTACTAAAATTGTTTTTGATAATTTTAATTATTCGTTTATTGTATAAGCGATCTTATGCCCTTGGTCATTATATGTTGATAGCCAAGTCGGGCCCTACCACCACAAGATCTGGGCTTTGAGTTGTGATGCAGTTAGACCACGACTGGCACAGTCAGCTGGGTTTTCTTCCGACTTAATGTACCTCCAGCAGTCAGGTGGCATATTTTCGGTTATTGTACGAACTCTATTTGCCACAAAAGTTTTCCATCTGGTTGGTTCTCCGTTGAGCCACCCTAGTACTACCATGGAAGTCAGTCCAACCATATATTTTGATATTGTACCCATTAATGCACTTTGCGACTTTACCCATTAGCTTTGATAGGAGAAGTGCTCCGCTCAGTTCCAGCCGTGGTAACGAGACCGTCTTGCTGATTGGTACAAGCCTGGCTCTGATTGAACACTACAGATGATTTATTGCCTTTGTTGATACGACAATAGATCACACATGCATAAGCTCTGACAGACGAGTCACCGAACCCATGTAGCTCGATACTGTCGCACTCATGGATCTGTAGCCATCGGGGTAACTGAAGGTTTTCAATATTGTGCATGTCCTCTCTGATCTTCTTCCACTCTACATATACATCATTCGGTATAGGATTATCCCAGTTAATATTATCTGCTGCCCACACTTATTGTAGTGGTGATAGCTAACCGAGCGGGTCAAAAAGTTTTGATATGTCTGATAAAAGTTTTCTCTTTGTTGGAGACTTCCATCAGTTCTAAATTTGATTGAAACATAAAAACATCTTCTTGTGTTCCCCGGGCAGAACACCTTGCCCGGCGGGAGATCTCCGCTTTTCCTTCAACGGCCACAGGAAACACAATTGAGATCATTAAACATAGTGCTTAGCTCCTCCAGTGATTCTGTCATAAGGACTATAACGTCAGCAAATCGAAGGTAAGTAATGTATTCGCCATTGATGTTAATACCGCATCCTTTCCAGTCCAGTAGCTTAAAAACGTCTTCCAATGCCCGCTGCATTGAAAGACGTTTTTGAGCTGAAGAGTATCGAGGATATAACGTCGCCCTGTCTTACACCTTTCTGCAGTTGGATAGGTTTCGAGCTCTGGTTCTGTACTCGGATATCTATCGTAGCCCTACTGTACAAACACTTCAGCATTTCGATATACCGACAGTCAACTTGGCACCGCTGAAGTGACTGCAGTTCCACCCAAATTTCGACGGAATTAAAGGCTTTCTCCACATACGCCTGGCAAAATTGAAGATCGGTGTTCTAAACAATCTGCCGCAGGGTATGTATATGGTCTATGGTACAGAAGTCTTTTTTCTTTATAGAAGAGGGGGCAAACGAGCATGCGGCTCACCTGATGTTAAGTGACTACCGCCGCCCATGATCAACCGCAACAGCAGGAGAATTGCGGGTGCGTTGCCGGCCCTTTAGAAAGGAGTAAGCTCTTTTCTTGAAGGTCCCCAGGTCGTATCGGTCCGGAAAAATCGCCGGTTATAAACTATTCCACAGAGAGGTTGTACGTGGAAGAAAACTCCTTGTGAAACGTACAGTGGTGGACCGCCAAGCATCCAGATGGTGTGGATGGTATCGGGACGTTTGCCGTGTCGTGCGTTCACGAAATTTGGCGGCTGGGATTAATCCGAACAATTCCTCAGAGCACTCCCCGTGATAGATGCGATAAAATACGCAAAGAGATGCAACATCTCTTCGCAACGCCAGTGAATCGAGCCGATCGGAAAGCACTCGGTCGTCGACGATTCGAGCCGCTCTGCGCTGGATGCGGTCAAGTGGAAGGAGCTGGTACTGGGGAGCCCCAGCCCAGAGATGGGAACAGTATTCCATGTGCGGTCGAACCTGCGCCTTGTAAAGTTGCAGGCGGTGTGCCGGCATGAAATACTGTCCCGCTCTGCTGAGCACGCCAAGCTTTTTAGAGGCCAATTTGGCCTTCCCTTCCAAGTGACCACAAAACTGCACGTCACTCGATATGTCGACGCCGAGGATTCCGATACTGGCTGAGGCAACAAGGGGAGTGTCTTAAAACTGAGGGGATACGACAAAGGGGTTCTTTTTAGCGGTTAACGTGCAAACTTGTGTCTTCTGGGGGTTAAACTGGACTAGATTTAGTCGTCCCCAATCCGAGACTCTGTTCAGCAAAGACTCGACTTCAGACACAAGTTTGTCCCGGCACTCGGAGACGTTTTCCCGAGAAATATTGGCTCGGCCGGTGTAAAGAGCATCACCAGTGCTGTCATCTGCATAGCAATGAATGTTACGGGTATGCAACATATCATTGATATGCAGAAGAAAAAGCGTTGGCGATAGCACGCAGCCCTGTGGAACACCAGCATTTATAGGCTTGCAATCGGAGCTTGCACCGTCTACAACGACCTTGATGCTCCGATCTGCAAGAAAGCTGGTGATCCAATCGCACAATTTCTCGGGAAGCCCATAGGAAGGGAGCTTCGAAAGAAGCGCTTTGTGCCAAACCCGATCGAAGGCCTTCGCAATGTCCAAACTAACGGCCAATGCCTCCCCCTTGAACTCTACTGCCTCCGCCCATCTGTGAGTGAGGTAGACCAGAAGATCACCAGCTGACCGACCACGGCGAAAACCGTATTGGCGGTCACTAATCAGCTGGTGATCCTCAAGGTACCTCATGAGCTGGCAGTTTACAATGGACTCCATTGTTTTGGAGAACAAGGAGGTGATGGCGATTGGCCGGTAGTTGGACGGGTCTGAGCGGTCGCCTTTTTTAGGGATCGGGTGGACGAAAGCCGTCTTCCATGATTTTGGGACTACGCCTAGGGAGTAGGAGTACCGGAAAAGACGCGTTAAAACCGGTGCCAACTCTGGAGCACACGTCCTCAGCACAATTGGGGGGATTCCGTCAGGCCCATTCGACTTGTGGATTTCCAGGGAGAGGAGTGCTTTGCGAACCGAGCGCTGTGTGAACTGCACTTCCGGCATGGAGCACTCACACCGCGGGATGGTCGGCGGCGTACTCCCCCCGTCATCGAGAGTCGAGTTAGACGCAAAGAAGGATCCTAGAAGATCGGCTTTCTCCTTTGCAGTATGGGCCAGTGAGTCGTCCTCCCTGTGCAGAGATGGAAGAGATGGCTGACAGAAATTCCCCTGGACAGCCTTGGCGAGAGACCAGAATGCACGGGTTCCAGAAGGAAGGCGAACTAGTTTCTCGCCAATTCTGCCTATGTGCTCTGACTTTGCCTTGGCAATGACTCCTTTGAAGGACCTAGAGGCGGAATTATACTTCTTTTTTAGAGCGCTGGTGTTTACATCCCGGGACGCTGATGCATCAATCCAGGCTTGGTAGCACTCCTGCTTATAGCATGATGCTATTTTACAGGAGCGACCAAACCATGGCTGAGATTTGCCTCCAATGGGCACCACAGAGGAAGGAATAAAAAGTTCCATACCCTGAAGTACCACATCAGTAACAGAATCCGCAACAACGTTGAGATCATCCGGCGAGAAGCAAACCCGCCCCCAAGGGTAGGATGCAAAGAAAGACCGCATCCCATCCCAATCGGCTGACCTATAGTGCCAAACACGGCGGCAGCCTGCAGAATGCAACCGCGATTTCAGCGTGAGTGGCACAACACTCCGGACCAGACAATGGTCCGAGGAGCCTAAAGGGGCGTCGACGGAAATCTGATATCCGTCCGGGTGAGAGGTCAGCAGAAGGTCCAACAGGGAAGGTGCATGATCCTCCACATCTGGAATCCGCGTAGGCGAAGTAACCAGTTGTGTCAGACCATATGCCAAGGCAAAATCATGAACAGATCTCCCCGCATGATCGGTTAAACGTGAACCGAGCCATTCGGCGTGATGGGCGTTAAAGTCGCCGAGGATCACGATCTCTGCGGAGGGGATCTGCTGTAGCAACGAATCTGCAGCCATTTGGACGTGGTCGAAGAGTCGGTCTGTTTCGGCATTACCGCTGTGGGACCTATAGAGGCACCCGTAGACGCGCGGATGGTCGTCGCTGTCTACGCGTAGCCAAAGGATGGACATGTCCGAACCTTCAAGTCTGCCGAGGCGTCGAGAACAGATGTCCTCTCTGACGCAAACGCAAACTCCAGCCCGAGGCACAAAGGAGTGTTCCAGTTTGTACCCCGGGTAGGAGAGATACGAAACATCAGCCGGAGAGGACACCTGCGTCTCGGTCAGAAAGAGCAGAGCCGGCCTCGCCGTCTCGAGATGGTAGTAGACGGCGTTTAGGTTAGAGTGAAGTCCCCTGATATTGCAGAAATTCACGGACAGCGTGGCAGGGGTCGCCTTGGTCTTGTTGCTCCGTTTGCCCCGAGCAGTTGTAGTCTTGAGCGGAATTTCGCCCCCCCCAGAATACGCGGGGCAGCCTGAGCACCCACGCTCAGAAGTGGAGAAACATGGTCGTGGATGCTCAGCGAGGGATTCTCCAGGGGTGCTGGTACCCTCCTGGGGTAGTCTATCTTTATTTAATTCCGCTATCATGTTGATGGGGGGGGGGGGGATTTGGGCCTTTGTCTTTGCGGAAACCAGCTTGTTCGGAAGGCTGGAAGTATTAGAGTCTGCATGCGAGACGATTCAGAAGGCAAATCGGGCTGTTGTTCTTGAGAGCGTTGTCGCCTTTCTGGAAGAACAAGACCACCGTTCTTCTGCATCTCGCCTCTGGATTAAGACCAACATGAAGGACGGATTTGAAGAGCTTCTGAAAGACTTAATGTACCGGTGTTCCACCCGCTTTCAGGAGCTCCGCTGTAATTGGCCCTGCCATTTTTAAGTTGCTGGAGAGCCATTCTAGTCTCTCTCAGATCGCCATCCGGGATATCTTTCGCTTGTGGCTTCAACGATGTGTACATCTGCTCATAGAATCTCTCAATCTTACTCAAAATCTCAGATTTCCCGGAAACGATGCTGCTATACTCAGTTTTCAGTTTTGATAGTTTGCTATTTCCGGCAGACAGATCTCCGGAAAGGACTTTGGATCCCTGGTTTCGCCAAATCACTTCTCACTTAAGCTTGCTTTCATAAGTCCCGACAAATGCATTTGTAGATCTGTCTGTTTAGTTGCCTGTTTGCTGTCAAATCTATTGAAGACTGCAGTTTCATTTCCTCTCTAACATGAGATTAAGAGTGCGATCGGAGAGGTTTTGTGCTCTCCTGCGGCTGGTCCTGCCGAACTTAGCTCCGACTGGGTGGACAGTTTCCACGAGCTTGTTATTCATATCGTCCACTGCATTGCAATCTTCTTGGCACTGAAAACAGTTTTGTAACTCGAGATGAAATGTTTCAGGACTTTGAATGGACGTTTTATATCACGATTGCACGAGAGGGACGGAACGTTGACTTCATTAGACAAAACCTCTCCTACTTAACGTTTAAGTACAGTGTGCCTCTAACCATTCGGCGATTGCTGCGAGTATTCACCCTTGCAATCACTGAGACATCATTGAACAGTTGCCGCCTAGTTTTAATAATGAAATCAATCTTATTTTTTGTCAAACCCTCGGGGCTCGACCAGTTCTAATTTCTGTGGGGCCACTTCTGGAAGAACGAGTTCATCATAAAGAGTCCCTTTTTCTCCATGAAGTCGGTTAGCTGCTGGCCCCTTGGGTTCCGTTACCCCACCCCTAATTGCCTACCTTTGGCTCACCTTTTTTTTGCCTTGTTTTGCGTTGAAGTCTCCCATTAACACCGTGTAGTGGGATTTAGAATGCATGGCTCTAGAAATATCGTCATACATTTCCTCGATATCATCATCGGGATTTGCCGACGTTGGTATGTAAGCCTGTATGACCTTTAGCGAATACCGTTTGGTGATTCTGAGTATAAGGTACGCAGACCTCATCGGCACACGCCCAATCTTTACATATAGATAAATCCTCCAACACCTCCTTATGACACCTGATTGCTCTCACGGTGATATAACAGGTTGCCGTATTCGAGAATCACCGTATCCTCCCCTTTTCTTCAAACCTCGGATAATCCTGTAATATTCCAACGCAACTTATCTATCTCTTCTTCCAGCTCCAGGATCTTCTCGTCGGTCCTCAGAGTGCGTGTGTTGTATGTTGTCAGGTCGAGTCATTTCTATCTCATTTGAACTGCAACTGAACCTCATTATTTTTCGGGCAGTAGCATGTATCTACGCTCATAAAATTTCTGTTCTATACTGGTAAAAAACTAATTAGAGCGGTTATTGACATCCTTGTTTGAAGTTAAAGTTTTGCTGTTAAAACATTTTTGTTACGACTGAAATAAATAATAATCAAAAGGTCTGGATGATATGGTATGAATTATCTTGGTGGAACACTACACATTTCCTATTGACCAATTCTGGCCTTATTTTAATTATTTTATTTTTTAATTATATTATTTTCCAGCTGATGATAGTACACAACAGAATTGACTATCAGGTAAAAGCTAAATAAAAACGGTTTCTTTAAAATCCCATCAAACAGATAGCATCACCTTTTCATTAATTTTGCTTTGGAAGTATTTTGAACCGGTTCGTCTTTTTTACTCGATTACTTCCTGCAATTGAATTTTTTACAGTTAACCCATTTCTTGTCCTAGTGATTTTCTTGACGGTGGAGAAGCAAATCACTGACGTCAACTCGACGGCACCAAATTCTTTCCGTAAGGACGTTGCGAATCCATATTTAGAGCTTTGAGATGAAACCTAGGTGTTTCTTATGATTATGAACGGTTAAATTCAATCAATTTAATTTTTCAACGACAACATGAGTTTTATTTGCCAGTTTATATCAGCTAATGTTTTTGTTGTGTCTTCATCAGCTTCAACTGGCCATAACAAACTATTGTGAAAAAAATAAAATAAAGTTTTACGTTGGAAAAAAAACGCAATAACTTTCCAAATAACCTATTTCAATACAATTTTTTGTAGATATTGTTCTTGAATAAATCGTAGCGTAATTATATTGAACTAATTGATTTTAATTTCCGTGTGTGTATATAATATAGCATTTCGCGGTACGTACTTACTTTACCTTAATTAATCCGTCACAGCTTGCACAGTTTGAATAATTAATTACATTCAATGCCTACCTTTTATTTATTGGAAACATTAAAACAAATATAAGAGCGTCGTACTAGGCACCTAGAATTCGCCACATAGAAATATTACCTTCGTCGATAGTGCTCTATGATCATTTTTTCTTCGATTTTCTTGAAACCGAGTAAGTTAGTAATTTATTTCAGTTGAGGCCGACCCGTCAGCAGATTCAACATCAACAGCACCTGACTTAGGTGCTCTGATAATGATGTTGCAGAAACAGGCCCCTCGACAGGAAGAACAGGCCCTTCGTTTGAAAGAGCAGCTGCAGTGCGGACAGGAGGAACAGGCCCGCTGACGGGAAAAACAGGTCCGTCAGTAACAGATGCTCCTCATGAAGGACCTTCACGCTACGTTCGGGAAATAGATAAGGGAAGTAAAGGATAGGATTGCTCAACATGACAACCACCTGTCGGAAGCTGAAACTCGAATCGACCAAGTGAACAATCGAGTTGACAACGTGATGGCTGACGTGAAGAAAACACTGGAAGACCTCAAACTTCGGAAGAGAATTACGGCTGTCTGCAGGCCTGATCACCGGAATACCACCTGATGTCCCACGCAGTGTAACCGATTATGCAAATGACTTGCGGAACAAAATGAATGACATTTATGAGTACGTCAGACAATCGGGCCATCAAATATCTAAAAAGATAAAAACCCGATATGACTACAAAATGAACAACAAAGGGTTCGACGAAGGTTCACTGGTGTGTTTACACAATCCAGTCCGCTCCAAATGGAAATCTCCTTAGCTTCAAGCTAAATGGGACGGCCCGTACCGGATTGTGACAAAGATCAATGACGTAACCTACCGATACAGAAAGGTGCAAGTGGTACTCCAAAAATCGTCCATGTGAATTAACTAGCGCGTTATTATGGGGCCGATAATGCTCAGAACGAGCATACATTTTAGGGCGGGGGGGGGGGCAGTGTTGCGCGACATAATTAATGCCTTGTATATGGCGGATGATTATTATCGCCATCTAGTGTCAAATAGCAGAAGTAGTAGTAGATATTTCTTGAAAATTGACTAGCACCATCTACTATAACTATAAATAACTATAAATTTTAAGTTTTAATTGGTGTTAGGTAATTAAAGTGTCATTTTTAGTTATGCAATCGGCAGTTTTTATTGTCATGAACCCTAAGCTCGTAACAATACATATGTGCTATATCGTTCGATAACTTTTGCCATTTTGAAAGTAGTGACACAGTCCCGTTGCTGTAGAAATATTGTGATTTTTGATCAAAAAATACGGCATATAGTTTTGACAGTTCTCAATTCGTGTGAACCTTACACTACCCAAATAATTCTGAAGCGACCGAAACAGGTTAAAATCTGAGGATGTAAGTTCAGCACTATATGGTAAACGCATTAACATTTCCCAACCAAGCTCTATCATTTTTTGCTGTGTGGCCATATATGTGTGTGGTCTGCGTTATCACGATGAAAGACAACTCCCTTACTATTGATCAATTTTAGACATTTATTCACAATTTCATGCTTCAGTTTCATTAGTTTTTGGCAGTAGAGATCTGAGTCGATGGGTTTGTCTGGCGGTAAAAGCTTATAATAAACGATGCCCTTCGAACACACACAGCATCACCTTATTGCGATGAATCCGGGTTTCACTTCGATCTATGGAGCTTGATTACCATGATTTTTTCACACGTTCTCGTCGTGGGTGTTCTATTTTTCATAACCAGTGATTAATATTTACAAAAATGGTTCATTTTCAATATGTTTTAATAGAGAACCGCAAATGAATACACGATTTATTAGGTTGTTTATTAGGATATTGTGAGTCCGTGTGGTACCCAAATATCGAGCTTCTTGTATAGCCAGACTTTTTCAAATAGGTATAACTATTTTTGGTCAATCCTTAATTTCACGGCTACGTCGTTAACACTAACATGTCGTTCTTGTTCCACTTTTTCAAAAAATAGCATCGACTTTATCCGTATGAGAGCGACCAGAGCAAGCTCTATCTTTGACATCAAAATTCTCGTACTGACTTGTGCTACTCTTACCGACACTATATTAGGTCCAGTAACGTCACAAATATTTTTTGCAGCTTGAGTCGCGATTTACAATAGGAAAAATATCCCCTATGAGTAACGACGCAAACAAACGGCCCACAGTCCCCGGCGGCCCCGCTATTCCTTGCTACGGTGGCGACCATGGTAACGGCGGGGCAGGGGAGGCTAAGAATCTCTGGTGGAGGTTCCGTTGCCACTTACGACCACTCGACCTAGCAACATGTAACGCACGCTCCCTGAGGACTGACGAGAAGATACTGGAGTTGGAAGAAGAGGCAGACAAGTTGCGCTGGCATATTATTGGATTATCCGAGGTCCGAAGAGAGGGGGAGGACACGGTAATCCAAGAGTTCGGCAACTTGTTCTATCACCAGGAGGGCGACCATCTGTCCCAAGGAGGTGTCGGATTAATCGTCCACAAGTCTCTCGTCAACACCGTTGTAAAGATTGGGAGTGTGTTGACGAGAGTCATGTACCTGATACTCAGAATCACCAAACGGAATTCGTTGAAGATCATATAGGTTTACGACCAACCTTGGCACATCCCGATGAGGAGGTACAGAACCAGAGTATGAAACCCATCCAACTGCAGAGAAATGTAAGACAGGGTGACGTTATTTCCCCGAAACTCTTCACCGCTGCATTGGAAGACGTTTTCAAGCTACTGGACTGGAACAAAAAAGCGAGTACAGTGAGTAAGAACGAGAATAATAATTTATTACAAAAATGTAATTCTTTATATATAAAAATTTTACAAAATATACAAAGTTCTTACCAATAAAAGTTTAGACACTTTTATTTAAAAAAAATTTAAAGATTTTAAAAGATTTACAATCTTAACATTTCTTCGATCATTCAAGAAAGATCTTATAATTCACTAAAGCGTGATTTGCAATTTAAAATATAAATTTTCCATTAAGAACCTCCTTTCTTAAGAACACAGATTTTTCCTTGTGAACTATAAATAGCTTTAACAAAATAAAATTGTTTATTGTGGCTTTGCTGAGTTTTAATCTTGATCCGGTTTTGCTTCGTGGATTAAAAAAGTCTTTGAAGAGTATCTTTTCATTAAAGATTTCTTTTATTTTTAATGAAAATATTGGAGCCAATATCAGAACACGTAAAATTATTAAAAAGATTTACATAAACAAAAAAATAAAATAGAGTTCATTATTTCATCATTACAGCCCTTCACAAGTCCACTGCTGAACATAGGCTTCCCCCAAGTAACGCCACAAAGCACGAGCTATATGGCCGGCCCATTGCCACTTCACCTTACTAATCCTTTGGGCTATGTCGGTCACTCTGGTTTTACTGCGGATATCTTCATTTCTGAGTCTATCACGCAGAGAAACTCCGAGCATAGCCCTCTCCATAGCTCGCTGAGTGACCTTGAGCGTCGTCATACGGCCAGCAAGACCACGTCTCTGATCCGTTAGTCATCACTGGCAACACGCACTGGTTGTACACTTTAGTTTTCAGAGATTGATGTATACCTGACGAGAAGATGTATCGTAATTTCCCGAACGCTGCCCAGCCGTGTTGAATCCGTCGATTGACCTCTCGGTCGAAGTTGGACTTACCTAGTCGGACTATTTGTCCCAGGTAAACGTACTCGTCAACAACTTCGAGCATAGTGCTCTCAACAACTACCGGTATAGGTGTGACATGGACATTAAACATGATCTTTGTTTTGACCATGTTCATCTTAAGACCTATCCGTTGGGAGACACCATTGAGGTCATTGAACATAGTGCTAAGGTCCTCCAGCGATTCTGCCATAAGGACTATATCGTCGGCAAATCGAAGGTGAGTGATGTACTCGCCGTTGATGTTAATACCGTATCCTTTACAGTCAAAACGTCTTCCAACGCAGCGGTAAAGAGTGTCGGGGATATAATGTCACCCTGTCTTACACCTCTCTGCAGTTGGATAGGTTTCGAACTCTGGTTCTGTACTCGGATAGCCATCGTAGCCTTACTGTACAAACACTTCAGCACTTCGATATACCGACAGGCAACTTGGCGCCGCTGAAGAGACTGTATCGCCGCCCAAATTTCGACGGAATCAAAGGCTTTTTCATAGTCCACATACGCCAGACAAAGTGGCAGATTGTACTCTTCGGTCTTCTGTACAATCTGCCGCAAGGTATGTATGTGGTCTATGGTACTGAAGCCTTTTCGGAAACCGGCTTGTTCGGGAGGCTGGAAGTCGTCGAGTCTGCGTGCGAGACGATTCGTAATGACTCTCGAAAACAGCACTTAGACGCAGCTCAGAAGGGAAATCGGTCTGTAGTTCTTCAAAAGAGCGTTGTCGCCTTTCTTAAAGAACAAGACCACCGCACTTCTGCTCCACGCCTCCGGTGTAGCGCCACCATGGAGGACGGAATTAAAGAGCTTCTGAAGGACTTCAAGTACCGGTGTTGCACCCGCTTTCAGAAGCTCCGCTGTAATTCCATCCTCGCCTGGGGCCCTGCCGTTTTTAAGGTACTGGAGAGCCATTCTAATCTCGCTCAGACTGACGTCCGGGATATATTCGGAATATTGTCGGGTAAGACTTGCTCTTGGATCGTTACTCACACTTGCGTGTGGCTCCAACGTTGATGTGTACAGCTGCCCATAGAACCTCTCAATCTCACTCATAATCTCAGGTGTCTCGGAAACGATGCTGCCACACTCAGTCTTCAGCTTTGACAGTTGGCTCTTTCTGGCTGACAGATCTCTGGCAAAGACTTTGAAGCCCTGGTTCCGCTCGATCGCTTCTTTAATAAGAGCAGTATTAAAGTTGCGTAAGTCTCGCCGCATGCATTTGGAGATCTATCTGTTCAGTTGCCTGTATGCTGTCAAATCTGTTGACGATTGCAGCAACATCTCCCGTCTAACAGCCATGAGATTAAGAGTGTGATCGGAGAGTTTTTGTGTTCTTCTGCGGTGGGTCTCGCAAAACTTAGCTCCGACCGCATGGACAGTTTCCACGAGCTTGTCATTCATATTGTCCACTGCATTGCAATCTTCTAGGCACTGAAAGCGGTTACGTAACTCGAGCTGAAAAGTCTTGGGATTCTGGATTAGAGCACGAGGGGGACGGAGCGTTGACTTCATCAGACGAGACCTCTCCAACTTAACGTTTAGGTTCGGTGTGCCTCTAACCATTCGGTGATCGCTGCCGGTTTTCACCCTTGCGATCACTGAGACATCACTGAACAGTTGGCGTCTGGTCGTCATAAAGAAGTCAATCTCATTTTTTGTCGAACCGTCGGGGCTCGACCAGGTCCACTTCCTGTGAGGCCGCTTCTGGAAGAAAGAGTTCATCATAAAGAGTCCCTCTTTCTCCATAAAGTCAGCCAGCTGCTGGCCCCTACGGTTCCGTTGCCCTACTCGAAATTTCCCCAACTTCAGCTCACCGCCTTGTCTTGTGCCTAGTTTTGCGTTGAAGTCTCCCATCAATACTGTGTAGTGGGTTTAGGAGGAATGTATGGTTCTACAAATATCCTCATGTATTTCCTCCACTTCCTCATCGGGATGTGCCGAGGTTGGTGCTTAGACCTGTATGACCTTCAGCGAATACCGTTTGGTGATTCTGAGTATCAGGTACGCGAGCCTCGTCGACACACTCCCAATGTTTACAACGTTGTTGACGAGAGACTTGTGGACGATAAATCCGACACCTCCTTGGGACAAATGGTCGCCCTCCTGGTAATAGAACAAGTTGCCGGACTCGAGGATTACCTTGTCCTCCCCCTCTCTTCGGATCTCAGATAATCCAATAATATGCCAGCGCAACTTGTCTACCACTTCTTCCAGCTCCAGTATCTTCTCATCAGTCCTCAGGGTGCGTGCGTTATACGTTGCCAGGTCGAGTCGTCGTAGGTGGCAACCGAACCTCCACCGGAGATTCTTAGCACCCCCTGCCCCGCCGTTACCATGGTCGCCACCGTAGCCAGGAATAGCGGGGCCGCCGGGGACTGGGGGCCGTTTATTTGCGTCGTTGCCCATGGGGGGATATTTGCCATAGTTGCCACGCTTGGCGAGCGGGTTGGCAACCGAAGTTTTTTATTATATTATTGTTGTTATTAGGAAGATGCTCCTGCCCATCTCCTTTCTGTGTCCCTCTGTCGCCTCTTACGACACCCACGGGAAGATATGGGGTAGTGGATATTCTCAACCGCCACTACACGGCAAAAAAATAGAGTTACGTGTAAAATTTAGACTTATAGATCAATTTATTTCATGTTAATTGCTTTTTCACATTTTAAATGGTTAATTTTTATAAAACAGTAGTAAAATTGTTTTAGTAATCTGTTGCCAGTGTCACCAACTTTTACTTTTGAATAAATTCAGTAAAATGTTTTAAATCTAAAATATTTCTGTTGGCGTCTGAATACTCGTACTTTTGATTATGTATATTTTAATTACGAACATTGAAGTGAATACCATCCACAACCACTCATGCATGAAAACCCCTTCTTATAACAGACGTAACATCATATGTACGTATATTACTGACCTTCAGCAACAGCCAGGAATAAGGAAGCAGGTGGTGTCCCGTACCTCGGCAACCACGTAAAGCCGTTGATCCTACGACTGATCTCTCTCCAGCTACGAGGGATTAAGGTCCTAAGGGACTATTAGAGTAAGGGAATTGAGATTGCATCTGTCTTAACGCACATACGTAGATCCTGTTAATCCTGTTAATTGATTGCTGCGCAAATGGCCACTCTCTGTTGAGACTGGACGCCGCGACCGAAATTTGATCTGAAGGGACATTATTACGTTAACCGCCGACCATCCCGCAATATGAAAGATGTTTGCTAGATCTGCGGTTTACACAGCGCTTAGTGCGTAAAGTACCCGATACGACTTAGGTACCTTCAAGAAACGGGCTTACTCCTTTCTACTAGGCTGGCAACGCACCTGCCGTTTGCCTGGTGGAGCACTTAATCATGAACGGTAGTCAATATCACTATCAGGTGATATTGACTGACTATTCTATAAAAAAGCTAATTGGTCAAAATATTCATGGAGCCCTAACTGAACTCCCGACCCGACTCGCACTTAATCGGTTTTTTTTTTTTTTCTGATCTGGGTACTTTGTTTATCCTGATGAGCCATTAATGTATTAAAGTCACCTCATTATTACGGAAAAATCCTTGGGGATATATTAGGATGATAACGTGTATTATAGGGGTACAGAAATTATTATCATAAATAAGTAAAATAGACAGTATTGTAATATTCACTTCTTGATTATCAAAATAAACGCAGATTTAAAAGATTAATTCATTAAGAGATTTCATAGGTTAATTCTTCACAAGTTACTCTCTTGGCGGTTACCAAACGAATGAACAAAGAGTATAATAACAGTCTTATACAAGAACGAATGAAATGAACTAATGCTATGATCATCTTTGACAGTTCTTAAAAACAATTGGTCATAAATATCGATATAATCAATATTTACATCGATACCGCATCATCTGTGACCATGTGTTTTATCGATACTTTGCCTTTCTATATATCTCTTATAACTCTTTCTATATATCTATATACTCTTATTCTTTCTATATATAATATCGATTTCTATAGCATCATCATAATAAGAAATTATCATTACAGGGCTTAAATTAAGAAACATAGTGATATAATTACGCTTAAAATAATATGTGTGGTAACAGTATCTTAAATCTTATCATAGCTCGGCTGTAGCTATATTTTTGTGGAAAATATTTAAAGCAATTTTTTAAATCTAAAGTAATTTAAACAAATTTTTGAACGCAGATGTACTTGTTTCTAAATAACGTTTGTCTTTGAGGCCAGCTTATTTGGTTTGTTGATAAGTATAGATCAGAGTATCTTCATGAGAACAATACACGAATTCTGGGTTATTTACAAGTTTTATTAATAGATATTTTTTTTGGAAGATAGAAAACATTTTTATTTTATTGAGTGATTTTGATAAACTGAGCACACTGTCCACTGGATGGAAAGTGGGTGCCGTGCCTGTATACATCTACATCTATCCTCGATTAAGAATCTAAATGCAGAGGACGTTATGCATATATATATATATATATATATATATATATATATATATATATATATATATATATATATATATATTTCTCCATTTATCCTCCATATAACATTGTGCAGTGTTTACATAACTTTATTACCTCATTGGTCAAGTGGACGTTAACACGAATTGTGGTCATAAGGTTTAAATCCCAAGTCAGGTCAGAAATCAGTTATTGGCTTTTCCTGACAAGATATTCTCAGTAACAGTCCTTAGTCAGGAAGTTGGAGTTGTTACCGATTTTCGGGCTGGAGGGTTTTTATATATATATGTGCTATGTATTATATTATATATGTAGTTATATATATATATATATATATATATATATATATATATATATATATATATATATATATATATATATAAATATATATATATATATATATATATATATATATATATATATATAAATATATGTATATATATATATATATATATATATATATATATATATATATATATTATTTAAAACATAGCAAAACCAAAAGTATAAATATAGTTTTTAAAAAATAAATGAATTAAATTTATTTATTAAACCTATTAGATTATAAATGTAGATGTACGTTATTTATTCGTGTATTTTAAATAATTTTCTTCAGAGAATAATAAAAGTATTGTGTTAATTGTTTCATTATATGCGAATATTATGTCTTTACATAACAATTTTATTCTACACATTCTTATCACGGGAACAGTACGAGGTGTTTTTTGTATACGTGTAACAAAATTATTATAGAAGCTCTGTAATAGGTGTTTCGATAAACCATTAAAACGATTGATTATCTTGTTATTAAACTTTTTTCGTTATAAAAAATAAAATTCCTTTACTAGATTTCAAGGAAAATTTTTATTATTGAATATGTAATAAAAGATAATGGGAAGGCTGGCAGTTGTCGGGTCCCACCTCGTGTAATAAATTGATGTAATAAGTCTGAAGGCAATGTAAGTTTCTTCTAATATGAACAGAAATTTGTTGCGCCGGGATTAATGTAGTAGTAATAATTTTAAAGGTTAACCGATTCTAACAATAGCTGTGTAATAAACGTGATTGGATTACTGGTGACTTAGTAATTTAAAAGATCAAATGACCGTAACAATAGCTGCAGTAATAAGTTCGCGTAATAAGATATTTATGTATAGATAAGATGATAATTTTGATATCATACTTTTCAATATCCGTTATTGTGATAGCAAAAATCTAGAAAAGTATTTATAATTTTACGTAATAACTATGTATGTACACATAACCTTTTGATTTCTTATGCAATAATATCTTAAAGTTGCTGTTTGTGTATCTAAGTCATATTCACAGTCTGCCCGTGGCTGCAGGTGTCGATGGACTGCAGTGTCCACCTAACATCAGGTGGGCTGTAATTTTACTACTAACATATATATATATATATATATATATATATATATATATATATATATATATATATATATATATATATATATACATTTATAATTTATATACACATTATCAAAAAAAATCTTCTTCCAATATATCTAGAGTGCGGTCAGCTTCCCAGAGTGTGTTACGCCAGGTTAATCGAAGCCACACGAAATTGGAATCTTTGTGAGTTGGTAAAGTATTGCAATGGCGTAGTTTTACAGTTTGATTCAAACAAATAGTAGTATTTTTACATGCTTTTATTTAACTTGCTTTCTTTGTATTTCTTCCAGTTCAAAACGAAATATAAAAAGAATATTAAAAACGTATTAATCGGGTATACTTGTATCATTAATCCAAATAAGTATATATTATATGTGCTCCGTATAAATAGAAAATATGTGTTCGTGTGTGTATGTGTATGTGTGTTAAGCGTATGTATATATTTATGTATGTATGTGTATATATCCATGTATATATTTTATGTATATGTATATGTGTTTATTTTTGAGGCACTTTCTGACATCCCATTGAGTTGTAATTTGGCACACTTATGAATTTCGTTTGTTGTATCGTTACATTGAACTGATTTGATGATGGACCCGGATGCTGGCCAATGCAACACCCATAAAAGCTTATTTTTAACAGATTTTCATAAAATAAACACTCACGTCTGGCAACAAGAGGGGTTGGCCGAGCCTACGGACTTACATTTGGCGTAATCCTGACGCAATTTTCTCGCCTCCTTCCCGTCCATATCCCGCATACGTCGGTCAAGGGTACTTTTAGTTTGGACCATCTTCAATATGTTAGCAATTCGGTCGGTAAATTTCCATCAGAGGCGTTTTTGATGACTCCGCCACTCACTTCTGCAACATAAATTTGCGTTGCCACTCTTTCCTCGTATTTTTTTTAGATTTTTATATTATAACAAATGAAGTATGTTACATGGCCGTGTATCATCCCGTGACTATCGTAAGAGGCGACAGAGGGATATTGGAACAGGAGATGAATAGCAACATTTTCCACATAACAACTCTAAATAATAAAAAAACTGCGGTTGCAAACCCGCTTGCCAGGCGTGGCAACTGTTGCAAAACCCCTCCTATTAAGCAATCTATAGGGGAGGCCTATGTTCCGTAGTGGACTTTTATGGGTTCTTATAATGTCTAATATGAAGTTTAATAGCACACCAGGATTGTGTTATGTTATAGGCTCAATATTGTGTTATATACTATTTACTTTATATTATAAGTCCTCTATACTT
This sequence comes from Parnassius smintheus behrii, assembly GCA_036936625.1. Classification (NCBI taxonomy): domain Eukaryota; kingdom Metazoa; phylum Arthropoda; class Insecta; order Lepidoptera; family Papilionidae; genus Parnassius; species Parnassius smintheus. The sequence continues at coordinate 13,581,473 of JAUPFT010000019.1, forward strand.
CTATATTGTTATTCTTATATTACTTATTTACTTTAAAACTAAATTACATTGTTTACGTAGAAACCAAACTAATTAGATTGTAATATTTAAATACTAATGTTTACTGTTCCAAAGTTTACCATTCTTAATTGTATCTTAGAATAAGTTAACGATAAACACAAACAAGCATAATGTTATTCCCTTATCTTTACCCCTCTACCTCCTAGCTTCCCACGATCCTACACTATATAAACCAAGTCCTTCGATCCCACAACACAATTCTATTTCCAAACTCTCTGACTCAACTTCTATATTTTAAGTTAGTTTGTATTATAGTTAAATATATTAAATAAATTTATTTTTAAAAGAGTTTTTGTGTCTGCCACATAACAAATTTGGCGCAGTCGGTAGGATCTCGCGTGATTCATTCGCTTAAATCGCGTAAAGACGAAGTGAACGTACCAAATTCGACGGGACAGCATCGCCCAACAAGAAGACAACGTACGGTAGCTAAAGGCTTTTGAAGAACTTCGCCGAACCATGCAGCTCCACATTTTATTGTTATTGTGGTAAGTGGCTAAACTTGTTTGTTCAAATTCCTATTTTCCATTTTTTACCAAAATATTTTTCCTACATCTACCACCTCATTTCACATTATTTTTTTATATATAATCATACTATTCAGTTATATACTATTATATTATACTATTCTATTATATCAATTATTCATATTATTGTATTGTATTACCTGTGTAAAACAAAGAACACTAAGATGGCTTTAGACATGTAGGTGTGCCGCGCACACACATGTAAACTTCGCAACGTTGTATTGTAACTATATTATGTAGTGAATAAGATTTTTCAGGCAGTCACTAGTTGCCCGCCAACTGTATGGCACGTTCCGCTATAATAAATATATATTAGTAAAAGAATTCACCTTTCATTATGGTCACCAATAGGCACCCCTACGGAGTCAGCCCCTAAACTGGTGACCCCGACGTGATCAAGATGACTGAAGTGGTCTATGTGATGTTAATGCAGTAGTGGGCAATATTCGCGTGGTTGTGATCAGTGGACAATAGATATAGTAACATGAGTGCGCCGTTTCCGCCTACGTCACAGAACGTGCCGCCTGTTAACGTGCCACCCGTTCAAGACATCCAGCCACCCGCGCAACCGCCCATCATGGCGCCAGGGGTAGATGCAGTGTCCCTACAGTCTCGCCTCGCAGACTTTTGGACGGACCAGCCACGCGTATGGTTCGTACGCACGGAAGCTATCCTCGCACCTCAGAGGTTGAGTGATGAGGCGAAGTTTGACCTGGTCGTGTCTAAGCTAAGTAAGGAGGTTATCTCGCAAGTGACGGACATATTACTCAACCCGCCTCCTACCTACAAGTACGACGCACTCAAAGCTCGGCTACTCCACATCTATGAGGAGTCAATGTCGAGGCAGATCGAGAAGCTTATGAGCGAGCTAGAGCTGGGCGACCAGAAACCATCTCAGCTGCTTCGGCGGATGCGTGAGCTCGCTACTGACAAGGTTCCTGATGAAACCCTTCGCGTTTTGTGGCAGGGTCGTCTTCCGACACAAGTCCGAGCCGTGCTAACTGTGTCCGACTCCAAGGACCTGGACAACCTAGCAGCAGTTGCAGATAACGTCATGGAAGCTGTGCGGCCTTCATATGCCGCCACCGCTACTTACACCGTGCCAGCGCCAGCATCTACTACCGCCTATGACTTGGCCCTGTTGAGAGCTGAGGTGGCTAAAATAAAGGCTACCGTGGACCGGATCGATCAGCAGAGGTCGCGGTCCCGCGCCCCGGATCGCAACCGGCGTCGTTCACAGTCCAGGCGCCGTAGCAGTTCCTGCCGTCCCCGGAAGGAGAACTACTTATGCTTTTACCATTACAAGTTCCGAGAAAAGGCCAACAGGTGTACGAAGCCTTGCGCGTGGAAAACAACACAGCCGGAAAACTGAGCAGCGAGGTACAGTCCGAGGGTCTTCAGGTCTGTACCGTTTTTCCATTCAATCGTTTGTGTGTGTCAGACAGTAACTCCGGACTTAGATTTTTAGTTGACACCGGTGCCAATGTGTCTGTTTTACCAGCCGCGAGAAAAGATCGTCTAAATCAGTGTAGTGCATATAAATTATACGCAGCTAACGGCAATGAAATCGCAACTTACGGTACCAAGACAATAGTGTTAAACTTAAACTTACGCCGACCTTATCGTTGGGAATTCGTTGTAGCAGATGTCAAACAACCAATTTTGGGCGCCGATTTTTTAGCGTACTACAAATTATTAGTTGATTTAAACGCGCGTAAATTAATAGATAAAACTACAGAATTGAATGTTTCGGCATCTGTTGTCAATGTATCTCAACCTAGTGTTAAAACTATTGATGTAAATCATCCATATCAGGATTTATTGTTAAAGTATCCGGACATCACTAAACCAGCGTCATTCCGAGAAACTGCGAAACACGATGTCGTCCACTATATCGAGACCTCTGGCCCGCCCACGCACGCGAAAGCGCGCCCGTTGCCTCCTGACAGGTATAAAAAAGTTAAAGAAGAATTTCGCATCATGCAGGAACTGGGCATCTGTCGTCCTTCAAAGAGCGCGTGGGCTAGTCCGCTCCATGTAGTTCCTAAAAAGAATGGAGATATAAGACCTTGTGGGGACTATCGCCAGCTGAATGCGATAACAAAGCCCGACAGATACCCGATTCCTCGCTTGAACGATTTTACTTTTATTCTTCCGGATAAAAAGATATTTTCAAAATTAGACATCAATAGAAGTTATCATTTTATACCTGTCGCACCAGGTGACGTGGAGAAAACCGCTATCATAACACCATTCGGACTTTTCGAGTTTCCCCGAATGACCTTCGGTTTGCGCGGAGCAGCACAAACCTTCCAGCGCTTTATGAACTCCATTTTACAAGGTCTTGATTTTGTCTTTTGTTATTTAGACGACTTACTTATAGCTAGTGACAACGAAGTTCAACACAGGCAACATTTAGAAATTATTTTTAAAAGGCTTAATAAGTATGGAATTTCGATTAATTTGGCAAAATGTCGTTTCGGACAAACTAAACTAGAATTTTTGGGACACGAGATTAGTACCGACGGCGTCAGGCCGTTGCAAGATAAGGTTCAGGCAATTGTGGAATTTCCGAAGCCGAAAACTGTTGCAGAGCTAAGACGTTTTCTCGGTATGGTCAATTTTTATCGAGCTCATCTTCCTAACGCAACTTTATATCTAACAGAATTAAATAAATATCTTAAAAGCTCAAAGAAAAATGATAAGACTCCCATCGTCTGGACGGATAGCGCGAACGAAGCATTTACGCAATGTAAGGCAGGTCTCACACAGGCCGCTACATTGACGTACCCTAGAGTGGGTTCCGAACTCGCTTTAATGACTGATGCATCCAATATATGCGTGGGAGCAGTCTTGCAACAAAAGGAAGGAGATAGCTGGAAACCATTGGGCTATTTCTCAAAAAAATTGACCACCACCCAACAGCGATATAGCACATACGATCGCGAGTTGCTCGCTATATACTTAGCTATAAAACATTTTCGGAAATTATTTGAAGGGCAAGAAATAACCGTGTATACGGACCATAAACCTTTAGTTTTTGCATTTCAAAAGGTAGGACGCGATGAAAGCGAAACGCCTCGGAGAACGAGACATTTAGCTTTCATAAGTGAGTTCACTACAAATATAAAACATATAACCGGTGCGAATAACATCGTAGCTGACACCTTATCGCGCATCGAAGCCGTGACTATGCCAACTGCGTTGAATTTCGATGACATTGCAAATGAGCAGCGTAGCGACAGTTATATCATGAATGTTATGTCTGGTTTAAATACCGATAATATTTTGTTAAAGGAACTAGTTATACCTATGTTAAATAAGTCTATTTTTTGTGAGATGTCTACTGATACAGCTCGTCCGTACCTACCGGAAAAGTTTCGACGCCTAGCTTTTGATAGTTTACATAATTTGAGCCATCCTGGAATTCGTTCTACGCGAAAGATGTTAGCCAAAAAGTATTTCTGGCCTAGTATGAATCGTGATGTTTCTTTGTGGGCAAAAACGTGCATACAATGTCAACGTTCTAAAGTTAACAGACATACGGTATCGAATCTGACTAAGTTTCCGGAAGTAGAGCGTTTTGAGCATTTGCACGTCGATATCGTTGGCCCTCTTGAGATCTCTCCAGATGGTTATAGATACTTACTTACGATAATTGATAGGAGGACCAGGTGGCCTGAAGCTTTTCCGTTACGAGACATTACGGCAGAAACTGTTGCCAAACATTTATATGAAGGTTGGATTTGTCGTTACGGTTGCCCGATAAAGTTAACTAGCGACCAAGGTCGCCAGTTTGAGAGTAGTCTTTTTAACCAGCTGTTAAAAATGTTGGGGGTTAATAGAATTCGAACTACTCCTTATCATCCGCAAAGCAATGGCGCAGTTGAACGTTGGCATCGTTCTTTAAAAGCAGCACTTTCAGCTCGCCTGTCACATAGGTCCTGGGTGGAAGAGCTACCCACAGTATTACTGGGGCTTCGCGCGGCCGCCCGCAGCGACTCAGGGGTTAGCGCCGCCGAGTTAACGTTCGGACGAAACTTGCGTCTACCGGGAGACTTTTATGACAGCTTTTCGAACAACCGTAACGTCAATGATTATTGTTTAGTGGATAAGATTAGAGATACTATTAGTAGTTATAAGCCTACATCCGACGATTCACGTAACTGTCATAGTCTTTTTGTGCACAAGGACTTACGTAACTGTGAATATGTCTTTGTTAGGGACGATTCAATACGTAAACCTTTGAAACCACCCTACGACGGTCCGTACCGCGTGATAAAAAGGGGCTCAAAGGTTTACCTAATTCAATTACCCGATAGACAGGTACATATTTCTATCGACAGATTAAAGCCTGCATATGTATTAAAGGAATGTGATGGTAACGAAGCAACGCCACGCCAAAGTAACGCTGACAACGCAGCGGATGTTGCACCTGCGCATGTACGGTTCCCGTTACCACCGTCCACACCGCTGACGTCGTTGTTACCCGGCCCGAGCAACCCGATAACCGTGAAAACAACGCGAAGTGGTCGGATTGTTAAGTTACCTTCACGATTTATAAGCTAGTGTTAATATAAAATATATACTATACAATTACATGTCTAAATGATAATCAGGTTTAGTTACTATGGATGTGAAAGTATTATTTGCATTGTCTAGTTCATAATATTTTCATTCAGGATATTCAAGTTACATTATTTAAGTTGAATGTAATTGTAGAAGCATCGTGTTCAGTATTTTGCGTATACTGCACTTTCATATAGGTTCCAGGTAGCTAGTTTAGTTATAATGTATTTAATATAATTTCATTCGAAATACTTCCTTTGCGAAAGCATTAGCGCGATAAGTTTTACGATTTTTACTATGGGTAATTTTCAAGAAAAACCAGTTATTGTTTCTCAGGCTCAAAATACTGTAGAGAATAAAGTGGATAATTTTCAAACATGGTTATATGTGATAGCCAGTTTTATGGGGGCGATAATCCTGTACACTATTTGGGTAAAGTTTAATAAGAAGTTCAAAAGCTGGCTTCGTCATCAAGTGTTAATGGCAGGCATTCCGATATCGGGCCAGAATATGGGTCAGATGATAGGTGCTTCTAGCACCAGTCTGCAGCATGTGCCCGCGCCCGCCGCGGCCGCCACCCCTTTCGCGGGGGTCTCCGTACAGCCCTGCGCACAAGCGCATTAGCAAGTTTTTGTTGTTAGTTTTAAGTTTATATTCATTGTATAGTTTTAAGTTTTTTTTGTATTCAATTGTTGTAAAGGGGGAAGTATTGTAGGTGTGCCGCGCACACACATGTAAACTTCGCAACGTTGTATTGTAACTATATTATGTAGTGAATAAGATTTTTCAGGCAGTCACTAGTTGCCCGCCAACTGTATGGCACGTTCCGCTATAATAAATATATATTAGTAAAAGAATTCACCTTTCATTATGGTCACCAATAGGCACCCCTACGGAGTCAGCCCCTAAAGACATTACCACATTACTTAAATTAATTCCCTCATTCGACACAGACAATAACGATCAAGTGTATAGATTCGTTAGGTCATGCAATTCAGCTTTTGACCTTAGTTCAGCGGACCAAAAGTCAGTACTTTTAGTATACGCGTTGAACAATATTACTGGTTCGGGTGCGGCAGATGTTCACAGTAAAGAATATGCCTCATGGACCGACTTAAGAACATTCCTTATCGAAAAATTCTCTAACGTTAAAACCATAGCACACCTTAATCTCGAACTGCAATCTATGTTTCAAAAACCTACAGAAACACTAACTGAATATTTTCACAGAGTCGACCTTTGTCGCTCTAAAATAATAGAGAAGTTAAACGCCGAAATATGCGACAAGACATTACTAGGTCGCTTAGCCACAACGGAAGAAACGGCCCTCAACGTTTTTGTCAATGGTATTAGCTCTGATATTGGATCAATGCTAAGAACAAAAGAATTCCCTACCCTTTGCGAAGCAGGCCGATTCGCACTACAAGAGGACAAAATTCGTGCGATGAACAAGGCTAGGCAATCTCTATTTAGACTAAACATAACGCGGCCACCACCTTTCACAAAACCACCATATATTACCCATAATTATTATAAAAATAGTAATACAACTAAGCCTATAAATCGAACTCATTTACCTTTTACACAAACCACGTACAATAATGCCAACACACCGCAACAAATTACGAAATTATGCAGTTATTGTAAAAATATTGGGCATAATATTACAGAATGCCGTAAAAGAACTTATAATAATAATATAAGAAACAATCAAGCCCAACGCGCACTTCCTGCGCCTCATATCCCAGTAAATCATTTAAACTGCCAAGCGACCAACGAGATGGGCAACTCGTTGGAAATCGCTTCAGTATCCTGCTCACTGATCCCGACTCAAGACATCGAGAACCTGCAAATATGAACTCTAGCAAATCCAACCCTATTTCTCAAAGGCGTCCTCGACCGCCGAACCATCGAGATCACACAACGAAAATAAACAGTGTACCTTCTAAATCACCGCTTAAGTGTCAGACAGAGTTTAAAAATGTGTCTACACAAACTAGCGACTTAAGTACTACATCACATACACATCACTCAATATTCAAAAATTCCAGTTCTCAAACGGAAACCTACGAACAGGGTAGCCAGCCCCAAACCCTTGGTTTTCCAAAACATGCTATTCCTTCTACATCCACTGACTCTATTACTACTATCTCTACTACATCCACTGACTCTCTCGAGACTATTAAACCTACTACGTCCACTGATTCCATCAAGACCACTACACCTCCTACATCTACAAATTCCACTGTTTCCAATAAAACACGTTCGAAATCGAAACCTATAACTAAAAAGCTTAAGTTAAAACATCTTAAATTTAAATGTAATACAAAATCTTTTGCCATATCTGCCTTAAACGATATACCACCCGATAACCTCTTACACTGCACTTTTCACATAGAAGGCAAACCAGTGACATTTCTCATAGACACCGGAGCAGGGATCTCGGTAATAAAAAGAGATAAAATAGGTTCGTCACCTTTAAATAAATTAAACATCGTGTCAATCGTAGGTATTTCCGGTAGCCAAAATTCAATTACAACCTCAGGCACCACCGAAATATCTCTAGATTATTTACCTAAATATCGTTTCCATGTTGCTTCCCTTAACATTAAAGCAGACGGTATCCTAGGCAACGATTTCATGATAAAGAATAATTGCAGTATTCATATTCATTCTAAAACAATGAGAATACGTGACAGATCATACAACCTACATTATTTGAACGAAAATCCTCAAAATCTAATCGACCCTAATAACCAATTCCTTTCTAGCCGTTCCGAGAGTGTGATTATGTGTAGAACGAACAATATAAATTCCGGGACAGCAATAGTCGAAAAACAAATAATAGATAACGGTATTGTTATTCCCAACGCATTAGTTGAAGCCAAAAACAACTCATTTGTTATCACTTGTGTAAATACAAACAAATCCGATAAAGTAATTAGCATTCCAAACATCGAAGTTCAACCTTATCAACCAAATCAACAAACTAACAACATTAATAAACACTCAATTAATAATCTTAATCACACATCCGACACCGATAGACAAAAACAAGTACTCACCCTCATTAGACGCGAACATTTAAACAAAGAAGAATCGAACTCATTAGATAAAATTGTCTCCAAATACCCCGACATATTTTTCACCGAAGGCGACTCCCTTACATTTAGCAATCATACAAAACATCAAATACCTACCACTACTGACATTCCAATTCTCCACACGAACATAAATCATCCCACAAAAAGCGACAATAACACACATCACGACCCAAACACTTCGGAAGACTATTTACAATTAAACTTTCAACACTACTTAGAAATCGACTCTCACACCTTTAATACTCCAAATCTCCATAATTCCCCAGATTGCCTCTTAAACGAACGTCACAAAAACATTCTTATCCCAATCTCGTGTCAACTTTCCGATAAAAATACCCTTTTCAAACAAGCAATTTCCACTTGCTCTCAAGTGGACCCATTTTTAAGTAAACCCAAAACACTTTACGAAACTGATTTATTAGTTTCAGATAAGAAACAAAATATTATATTTGACTGTTCTGTTCGAGACCCACTCACTTCGATCCTTGGGATTCTGAGAGCTAGTTTAAAGTATTACTCGCTTGTCTACACAACCATAACTTAAAATCACTTTACGTTCCGGACTTAAAAAACGACCCCACTTGTAAACTTAAAGGAAACGAACAATTACACATAACAGCTTATTTAGCCGACCTTTACGAATGCAAGATCACCATATGTGAAAATAAAGTTAAAACTCCAGCTCCAGACGAGATAGAATCAATCCTTAAAACCTTCCATGATGATCCCTTATCAGGACATCGCGGCATTATCGAAACGACACACAAAATACGATCTGAATATTTCTGGAAAGGAATGACCGATACTATTAAAAATTATATAGATAATTGCCAAATATGTCAACGAAACAAAATACAACGTAAGACATATAAAGCTCCTATGGTTATTACTTCTTCTTCCACTGAACCTTTTGAACGCGTAACTATTGACTTAGTCTCTTACTCAGACATAACTAACGACTTTAATAAATACATACTCACACTACAAGATGACTTGACTCGTTTTGTTCAAGCATACCCTATTCAAGATAAACAAGCAACAACAGTAGCCAAATCTCTTCTTATTTTCTGTCAACATTACGGCGTACCTAAACGTTTCCATTCCGATCAAGGTACAGAATTTCTAAATAGCGTGATCAAACAATTGATGAAATTATTAGGATCCAATCACACAGTTAGCACCGCATATCACCCTCAGACTAACGGTTCTTTAGAACGATTCCACGCTACATTACGCGACCACATCCGAATGTACCACAAACGTAACCAATCTAATTGGGATCAAATCGTACCATTTGCCGTTATGTGCCATAACACCTCAATAAATCAATCCACAAAATTCACACCACACGAATTACTCTTTAGCTACAAACCGCGTTCACTTTATTCTCTAAAAGCTAATGATGACTATACAACTCATGACTACCTAAGAGATTTAAATGAAAGACTCAAGGTATCCCGTGACATAGCTCGCCAAAACGTTGAATCAATGAAAGAAAAGGCAAAAGAGCGATACGACAGTAATATTAAAAATATAGCCAAGTTTAAAGTAGGTGATAAAGTTATGCTTAAAATCCCAAGTCCAAACAACTTAAATAGCCTTTGGGACGGGCCTCATGTTATTGTTAGAATAGGTTTTAATGAAAATTATGTTATACAAAAATCTGGAAAAAACCAATTAGTACATGCAAATCGTTTAAGACCATTGCATGACTTCACTCCATCATCATAACATTTACTCTAAGACTAGATCGTAATTATTCATAAATATTTAACTTTATTTCTATTGCAGGGTGGCTCAAATAATGGCACACCCTTATACCTTTAACAATAAGACTCTTGGTTTAATTGAAAATCTTTTATATTTTATAAACAACACATACATTAATTTTACAATTTGTTTTATTATAAAATTATTACTTTTATCCTTTTATACAAAGTTTACGTATCTTCAAATAATTTTTATACTACTAAGCTTAAAATAAATTTAAAACAATTATTTAGGTTTATTTCTCATTACCAGGTATTCCACAACTATTGTTGATAGGGATACCCACATAAATTTATTTACTCTATTCTATTTCTAAAATTATTTTGTAATTCTAATATTCGAAATTTCTTTTATTCCTAGCTCACAACTCTATCAAACGACTTTCTATAAACTTACAAATAGCTATCATTCTCTCATTGCGACACATTCAAATCTACCTAGCGTTATTATTCTTCTATACTTCTATACTTTATTTATAAAATTGAACATAGCAAAATAAATTCATATTTCACCTCGACAAACAAAATTACATTATTCTTGAAGAAATATCGACCGTTACAATTCAAATTCTTGAAGCTATAGTTTCTTTAGAACGAGATATTGACGATGTCACCACAAGTATACTTTTTATTAAATCGAATGCAATACACCCGTCAATAATATCAACCATGCGCCTATACAAAGAATTACTGTCTTCTAATCCCGCTAGGCTCAATAAAAACTTAGTTGTCCCAATAACATTACCTAATATACACAAAATTCTCGAATCTGCCTCTATTACCTCCTATATTTATATGAATAAAATTATATATATCTTAGAATTCCCTTTAGTTAAAAACGAAAAATTTATATTATACCATTTATATTCTATCCCTATGCTACATTTTGTCTCCTCCTTATATTCCACTATCCTTCCCGAACAAACATACCTTGCCACGAGTACCACTAGACAGCAATACGTCGTTATGAGCTCACTGGACGAATGCAAAGACTTTGCAACGGAATCCAAAGTCTGCAGAGATCTTCTCATCTACAACATCAACACCAGACCTATATGCGAAGTTATCATCCTAACAACAACAAGTCGACAAGTTCCTGAAGTTTGTGATATCACTACATTTTCAGTACATATCAATACTTTTCAAGCTCTTAGAAACAACAACTGGATCTACATACTCCAACGCAAGACTCCGTATGCTTTAGAATGCGAAAGCAAAACAACTCACGGCGAAATCTCTGGAGCAGGTATCATCACTCTAGAACAAGGATGTAAAATGTACACCGCGTTTGTTACACTCCTAGCTGAGGACACTAAAACGACCAACATCAGTCATCCTTTTACTTCTGTGGATATTGAACACATTTGCCTCCCAGAAGAAATTAAACTACAACAACCAGAACTTGCACCAATCCAGCTCAACAACATCCAACTTGACTCCCTTAACTCGGTTAGAGAACAAATAAAAATACATTCAAAATTACTTAAAGAAAATAAACCTACATTCTCAGAAAAACATGCAACAAAATTTTCCATATTTGGTTTGATTACTGGCATCATTATGCTAATATATTTTTGTTACAAATGTTACAAGTGCTTGCCATGGAATAACATGCCCATAAATTCACATGGCAACTGTATACAAATTTTTAATAACCGCTTTGACCGTTCTCATCGCCAACAACACGTCGAAGTTCCCATGTCATCGATAAACACCACTGCTACAACATCCTGCATATCAGAAGACGAAGACGAAGCTGCTGACTACATTCAAAAATCGAGCAAAACCGCTCAATCTTTGTTCTAAGGGGGGAGGTGTTATGTTATAGGCTCAATATTGTGTTATATACTATTTACTTTATATTATAAGTCCTCTATACTTCTATATTGTTATTCTTATATTACTTATTTACTTTAAAACTAAATTACATTGTTTACGTAGAAACCAAACTAATTAGATTGTAATATTTAAATACTAATGTTTACTGTTCCAAAGTTTACCATTCTTAATTGTATCTTAGAATAAGTTAACGATAAACACAAACAAGCATAATGTTATTCCCTTATCTTTACCCCTCTACCTCCTAGCTTCCCACGATCCTACACTATATAAACCAAGTCCTTCGATCCCACAACACAATTCTATTTCCAAACTCTCTGACTCAACTTCTATATTTTAAGTTAGTTTGTATTATAGTTAAATATATTAAATAAATTTATTTTTAAAAGAGTTTTTGTCTCTGCCACATAACAATGGATATTACATAAAAAAATAAGTATTTTATGTTAAATGATTAAAGTGACATACAAAAGTCTATTTAATGTGAATTGGCTACGGCAATCAATGGACAGCGGTAACCTCAACTACAGAAAACAGTTACGCTCACCTCTTAAGACTAAAATGATAAATTTACTATAATGAACACTGACTGTGTTCTGGTGTATAATTATCGTTTCTGTTATTTGTCGGTAGAAACATGAGACCCGTACCTATCCAGATGAAATTCTAGGTACAAGAGGAACACTAATACGTAATGATTATACACAAAATCAAATTATATGTATAAAAATTGATTCTCTAAATAATAAGTATGCAAAAAAGGGAATAAAAATATTTACGGATAAGCGATTTTATATTCCATATAATCTACTAAAACGTTGAAACCGTACAAAACTTAACTAGCTTTTCACTCTAGATTTTCCAGCGGAAAGCGATGTTTTATTTTGTAACAATTATTGAACTAAAAACTGTGTGAATATTAATAAGTTCAAAATCGATTCCGAAATCTGCACTGAATAACAAGATAGACAAAAAAGAGATTTATTAAAAACATCACTCTTTTTTTTAAATCTCGCTTAATTATTATTAGTTCCACTAATGAAAGTGTCGGTGTAGCTCAGGGGCTAAGCGCCTGCTGTAAATAAATTTCAAATACACAAGTGATCCGTGTTCGATCCCTGCCGGCACTAATGAAATTGTTGTTGAAATTTTCAGTACTGACTTACCAGTTGCTTCTAGGTGAAGTGAAATATCGTGAAGATGTCTGATGATGATTATGATGAGATGTCGTGTCTAAAGTTTGCTAACACGCATTATGGTAGCGCGGCAGACATTTCCTTGCCTATAACTCACTCAGAAATGAAAGGAGCGGAGTTTCTCCCACAGATAAGTCTTAAGATTTACGTGGACAAAATAAATATCATGTTTAATGTCCATGTCACACCTATGCCGGTAGTTGTTGGGAGCACTAAGATTGAAGTTGTTGACGAGTACGTTCATACATACATACATACATAAACACTCATGCCTGTCACCCAGAGGGGTAGGCAGAGACTACGGACTTCCATTTGGCACGATCCTGACATACCTCTTTCGCCTCCTTTACATATATCTACGCATACATGCTCGTCGGTTAAGGGTACTTCTCACGTGGCCCCTTTTCAAAATATCGCCAATTTGGTCGATAAACTTTTTTCTAGGGCGTCCCTTCCTGATTCGGCCGTTCACATCTGCCATATAAATTTGATATAGATTTGAAATTTCTACATGTAGAAAGAATGAATGAGGAAAGAGTAGAGTAGAGTACGTTCATCTGGGATAAATAGTCCGACTAGGTAAATCCAACTTGGACCGAGAGTTCAATCGACGAACTCAACTCAGCTGGGCAGTGTTCAGGAAATTACGACACATCTAATCGTCAGGTATACCTTAAAACCTGAAAACTGGATTGTACAACCATAGCGTGTTGCCAGTGATGACTTACTGAAATGAGATATGGTTCTTTACTGCTGGCCGTATGAGGACGCTCAAGGTCGCTCAGCGAGCTATGGAGAGGGCTATGCTCGGGGTTTCTCTGTATGATAAACTTTGAAATGAAATGTTTAGGCATATATGTGTCTTATATATATGTTATTTCGAAGTACTTGTGGATAGTTAAATTTTTGGTACTGACATCAAAGTGCTCTTTACGGACAGCATAGCGGCTAGCGTTTTTGCGTGATATTTTAAAATGATAGATTAAAAGTAATTTTTAGGGCACAATCCGGTTTAAAGAACATAAGAAAAGAAATAAAGTGGTTCATTACCACTAGGGTTCATTTCAAACACTATTTAAAAATGGGTGTAATACCCTATTGTAACTTAATATGTAACCTGTATTCATTGTAAGTGAATTTCAAGTTTTGGGAAATAATTTTCTTTAACAGTACAGTACTAATCAAATAAATCCACTTACTACACTAAAGAATATACTAATAAAGAAAGTATTTTAAAAGTATTACTGTTATTTTGATTTTGCCGCGTAGTTAAGCTATCTAGAGTTTGTTACAACAGATTAATTGTAACCACATGAAATTGGAAACATCGGGCGTTGGCACCAAATACTGCGGTGGCATAACGTAACTGTTATTATGTTAGCCAATTTTAAGCTCTATACTAAATTAAAAAGAACGTTTGAAAAAATCGGTAATGGATCTTTCTTTAGTTAGAATTATAATATCGAAATAACTGTCTTCTTTTAAGCATGCTATTAAGAAATGAGTAACAATTAAAACAAATATGTCTATTTATCCAGGATAATAGTCTTAATAGATCTACCGATAGTAGAAAAACTTGTACTTTGTGAGCAGTGGCGTGGATTCTTCGTAATATTATTAACAAAACTATCCTGAAACGATCGATCCTCGAAAACGATCATGAACCACTTAAATCGATCAATTCACTGTACGTAATATATTTAAACTTGTCTGCACCTAATCCTAACATTTCATTTGCCAGCCAGTTTATTGCCATTGAGCCATTATTCCACATTAGTTGTCTGCTGTGATTCGTTGTCAACTTAGGTCACTGATCCGTTAGGATCCGTTGGTTATTGTGCATGTTTCTTAGTCGTGAATATTATCATGTAGATCATCTATTCGTAATTTATTTTTCCTCGTCTCTCTCAGCGCCTAAGAAAGTAAGAAACTACGTTGGGATTCCATAACATCACTAGCTACAAACAAAAACTATGTGCTGTGAAAAAGGTACTGACACATCTTTTGTTTTAGCTTCACTGTCTCGCCGCTTACGATACCACTGTATGACAATATGGGGTAGTGGATTATTTTACTACACTACATCGCGAAAATAATTTTTTCATCTTTAATTTAATTCTAAATAGTATTCGATAACTTTTTTTTTAACAGAAGTCTCATGTTTTCTTTAAAAATATCGTTTAAGAAACTTTATTTATATTCAATAATCTTAACAGTTTAAAAGTAAAAATTGGTATTTACACAATTATCAATTAAGCAGCGCTTCATGACCCCTATCCTATAACTATGATATGGTCATCAGTTAAATGGCTTGCTTTAAAGAGAAATTAGTAATATGTAACATGTTTCTTGTATATTTTTGTCGCATTATTTTACGACCAAAATTTACAAAAAAAATATCTTCATATTCAACACCAGCCCGTCAAAGAAAGTTAAATATATCTCACACCTATGAAATTGCAGCCCGACGCCATTTTTTTTTTGGTATTCTATTTATATGAGCTCTTTACAACGCTAATACAATGGCGCGAAACAGCGGGCATTCTTGTTTTGCCTGATGAGTGTGGTACCGCCACAAACGCTGTCACATTATTATTTGAGTTAAAACAGTGGTGTGGTTTATAAAAAATAGATTTAATAGTATAAAGTTACAAATCAGACGTAAATTTAATAACTTACTCGGCTTCAAAACAATGGAAGAAAAAATTATATCCGAAGTCGCGGGAAAAACTACTTTACTATATAATGGGGACACTTTGTTATGATTACGTTCGATTTCTTTTATATATGACCTAAAGAATATGAATAAGACTTTATATTATAATATTATAACAGTGGTAGAGCCATGCGGCAGCTTTGCTGTTGCACGTATGGGCCGGCTCAAACCGGGGTGGTACCACGACCTCACAGAATACCGGCGTGAAGTGGAAGTTCTGCTTCCGCGTTTCGTCTGGTGAGTGCAGGTGGCCGGAGGCCCAAATCCCCCCCCCCCATCAACATGGTAGCGGAATTAAATAAAGATAGACTACCCCAGGAGGGTACCAGCACCCCTGGAGAATCCCTCGCTGAGCATCCACGACCATGTTTCTCCACTTCTGAGCGTGGGTGCTCAGGCTGCCCCGCGTATTCTGGGGGGGGGGGGCGAAATTCCGCTCAAGACTACAACTGCTCGGGGCAAACGGAGCAACAAGACCAAGGCGACCCCTGCCACGCTGTCCGTGAATTTCTGCAATATCAGGGGACTTCACTCCAACCTAAACGCCGTCCACTACCATCTCGAGACGGCGAGGCCGGCTCTGCTCTTTCTGACCGAGACGCAGGTGTCCTCTCCGGCTGATGTTTCGTATCTCTCCTACCCGGGGTACAAACTGGAACACTCCTTTGTGCCTCGGGCTGGAGTTTGCGTTTACGTCAGAGAGGACATCTGTTCTCGACGCCTCGGCAGACTTGAAGGTTCGGACCTGTCCATCCTTTGGCTACGCGTAGACAGCGACGACCATTCGCGCGTCTACGGGTGCCTCTATAGGTCCCACAGCGGTAATGCCGAAACAGACCGACTCTTCGACCACGTCCAAATGGCTGCAGATTCGTTGCTACAGCAGATCCCCTCCGCAGAGATCGTGATCCTCGGCGACTTTAACGCCCATCACGCCGAATGGCTCGGTTCACGTTTAACCGATCATGCGGGGAGATCTGTTCATGATTTTGCCTTGGCATATGGTCTGACACAACTGGTTACTTCGCCTACGCGGATTCCAGATGTGGAGGATCATGCACCTTCCCTGTTGGACCTTCTGCTGACCTCTCACCCGGACGGATATCAGATTTCCGTCGACGCCCCTTTAGGCTCCTCGGACCATTGTCTGATCCGGAGTGTTGTGCCACTCACGCTGAAATCGCGGTTGCATTCTGCAGGCTGCCGCCGTGTTTGGCACTATAGGTCAGCCGATTGGGATGGGATGCGGTCTTTCTTTGCATCCTACCCTTGGGGGCGGGTTTGCTTCTCGCCGGATGATCCCAACGTTGTTGCGGATTCTGTTACTGATGTGGTACTTCAGGGTATGGAACTTTTTATTCCTTCCTCTGTGGTGCCCATTGGAGGCAAATCTCAGCCATGGTTTGGTCGCTCCTGTAAAATAGCATCATGCTATAAGCAGGAGTGCTACCAAGCCTGGGTTGATGCATCAGCGTCCCGGGATGTAAACACCAGCGCTCTAAAAAAGAAGTATAATTCCGCCTCTAGGTCCTTCAAAAGAGTCATTGCCAAGGCAAAGTCAGAGCACATAGGCAGAATTGGCGAGAAACTAGTTCGCCTTCCTTCTGGAACCCGTGCATTCTGGTCTCTCGCCAAGGCTGTCCAGCGGAATTTCTGTCAGCCATCTCTTCCATCTCTGCACAGGGAGGACGACTCACTGGCCCATACTGCAAGGGAGAAAGCCGATCTTCTAGGCTCCTTCTTTGCGTCTAACTCGACTCTCGATGACGGGGGGAGTACGCCGCCGACCATCCCGCGGTGTGAGTGCTCCATGCCGGAAGTGCAGTTCACACAGCGCTCGGTTCGCAAAGCACTCCTCTCCCTGGACATCCACAAGTCGAGTGGGCCTGACGGAATCCCCCCAATTGTGCTGAGGACGTGTGCTCCAGAGTTGGCACCGGTTTTAACGCGTCTTTTCCGGTACTCCTACTCCCTAGGCGTAGTCCCAAAATCGTGGAAGACGGCTTTCGTCCACCCGATCCCTAAAAAAGGCGACCGCTCAGACCCGTCCAACTACCGGCCAATCGCCATCACCTCCTTGTTCTCCAAAACAATGGAGTCCATTGTAAACTGCCAGCTCATGAGGTACCTTGAGGATCACCAGCTGATTAGTGACCGCCAATACGGTTTTCGCCGTGGTCGGTCAGCTGGTGATCTTCTGGTCTACCTCACTCACAGATGGGCGGAGGCAGTAGAGTTCAAGGGGGAGGCATTGGCCGTTAGTTTGGACATTGCGAAGGCCTTCGATCGGGTTTGGCACAAAGCGCTTCTTTCGAAGCTCCCTTCCTACGGGCTTCCCGAGAAATTGTGCAATTGGATCACCAGCTTTCTTGCAGATCGGAGCATCAAGGTCGTTGTAGACGGTGCAAGCTCCGATTGCAAGCCTATTAATGCTGGTGTTCCACAGGGCTGCGTGCTATCGCCAACGCTGTTTCTTCTGCATGTCAATGATATGTTGCATACCCGTAACATTCATTGCTATGCAGATGACAGCACTGGTGATGCTCTTTACACCGGCCGAGCCAATATTTCTCGGGAAAACGTCTCCGAGTGCCGGGACAAACTTGTGTCTGAAGTCGAGTCTTTGCTGAACAGAGTCTCGGATTGGGGACGACTAAATCTAGTCCAGTTTAACCCCCAGAAGACACAAGTTTGCGCGTTAACCGCTAAAAAGAACCCCTTTGTCGTATCCCCTCAGTTTCAAGGCACTCCCCTTGTTGCCTCAGCCAGTATCGGAATCCTCGGCGTCGACATATCGAGTGACGTGCAGTTTCGTGGTCACTTGGAAGGGAAGGCCAAACTGGCCTCTAAAAAGCTTGGCGTGCTCAGCAGAGCGGGACAGTATTTCATGCCGGCACACCGCCTGCAACTTTACAAGGCGCAGGTTCGGCCGCACATGGAATACTGTTCCCATCTCTGGGCTGGGGCTCCCCAGTACCAGCTCCTTCCACTTGACCGCATCCAGCGCAGAGCGGCTCGAATCGTCGACGACCGAGTGCTTTCCGATCGGCTCGATTCACTGGCGTTGCGAAGAGATGTTGCATCTCTTTGCGTATTTTATCGCATCTATCACGGGGAGTGCTCTGAGGAATTGTTCGGATTAATCCCAGCCGCCAAATTTCGTGAACGCACGACACGGCAAACGTCCCGATACCATCCACACCATCTGGATGCTTGGCGGTCTACCACTGTAAGTTTCACAAGGAGTTTTCTTCCACGTACAACCTCTCTGTGGAATAGTTTATAACCGGCGATTTTTCCGGACCGATACGACCTGGGGACCTTCAAGAAAAGAGCTTACTCCTTTCTAAAGGGCCGGCAACGCACCCGCAATTCTCCTGGTGTTGCGGTTGATCATGGGCGGCGGTAGTCACTTAACATCAGGTGAGCCGCATGCTCGTTTGCCCCCTCTTCTATAAAAAAAAAAAAAAAAAAAAAATATTACATACAAGGGTATGAAATAATATAACCTTTTCTTAAGGTATCATAAAGCATGCAAGACAAGGGCATATATTTCTCGGCGTCTCATATGACGGTTTTAATATTTGCTTTAATATTTTCACTAAATTAGAGGAGGGTATTAAATTAAATTAATTAATTAATCCGTGTGCAAACCGTGACTTGTTAATTAAAGCTATAATTACGTGCCACAAAATGGGATATATACACAAGGAAATTAAGAATAATTAGTTCAATATATTTCGCTACGATTAATTTAAGATCTGTATCATTAAAAAATATTATTGTGCGTTTGCAATATTATAACGTAAACCTCTATTAACAATCAAGTAAAACAAATACCAGTAAAAAGGAATATTTAAGTATAAATTCAACATCACAATATGTGGTTTTTTTCAACGAGACAGTCATTCGAAATTCGTTTGGTAATTTGTTGACAGGGTTAGAAAGTTTGTAGTAGATACCGTAAAATAAGTTAAGACATTAAAATTTAAAGGGAAATATAACCTCAAATGGCTTAGCAAGATCCTCCGTTATGCCGAAAGTATTGCAGCATTAATTTTGAAATAAATATATGGCAAAGTTGAGGATTAATGTTAAGGACTATGTTAGACGAAAACACGACTCTGTAAAATTTTCGGCGGTTTATTGAACCTTCAAACTGAACATTAAAACGCTGTTATTCATAAAATACTTTAAGAAAGATCATGAAACTCTGCATACTAACTGAACTAACTATAAAGCAGTGCTTATGTTATTTACTTTTTTTTAAAATACCATTATTTTCACTGTAAAAAGAAATTACCTAAACTATCGGCGTCTTGAAGCTTGATTCCTGTCGCCCCGCTAGTATCGCTTAGGCTTTTGAAGGGTGAAGTTTGTCGCTTACGGTCAGAATACACATTACGCAACAGAACGACGTAAAATTAAAATGGGAAATAACCGTGATAAAAATAAGAAGCGACTGGGTTGGCGTTAAGAAACAGGCATAAATATGATAAACCTAATAAAATAAGTATCTAACGACCTATCTACTTACAGTATTAGTGATTACAAACATGTCGGTACATAGCATACGACGCGCGGGGAAGTGAAGGCGAAATTAGAATTTGAGAAGACTTACTACATCCCCTTAAGAGCAACATCGTACGCAGGCGTTCTCCTCTGTCAAAGGATATGTCTACGCGGTCCAATGCGTACAATAAAATAAAGGTTTTAGTAGTTTTTGAGAGGCGGGTGATTTCAGTGAAAAATCTCTGGGCTACCGTGATTATATTATTTTATAACGCGTATTATAAATAACTTCATAATAACATAATTTTGAAGTAATTTTGTTCATAATTTTTTTATTTCAGTTTAATTATGAATGCATTTAAATGAATAATAATCAATTGTTAAATATCATTTTTATTTACATCTCTACAATTTATTTACTTTTAACAAAATTTACTTTGAATAATAATCACTTCAAACAAAAAAAGGTTTTCGTATTTGCATCGAGTTGAACGGACAAGTCAAGAAAACTGGTTTTTGAAACAAAAAAAATTCTGTTATTCGCTCAACAGTCAAAATATCCATCCCGGCAATGTGTCAAATATCTATTGTCGGTAACTGTTACTCATGTCATGCAATGTATCTTCACTTGTAGCACTAATGTTATAATAATATGTAAATTTAGATTAGGAAACATGTTTATTAACCCTTTCCCTGTCCCGTGACCCACATATAAGTCATTTCTACTGTCTTAATATTGTGTCTACAAATCAAATAGCGAAAGTGTTAAATTTTATTGTATAAACCATTACATTATACTCATATACTTAAAGAGAACTTAAAATTAAGTAAACTATTTCTCCCGGGCAGTAAATACAAGCCGCAAGGCTGCAACATTTAAAAAATGACGTCATTTAGAAAACTACTGTCGGGGTGTTATTCGAGCGATCTCCCATACTAATTATCCTGAATACCCTTTGCATAAATCAAAGAGGTTTTTTGATTATTTTTAAAGAAATATCTCATATTTACGCGAAAACTACACATTTATTAAAACTGATTTTATTGCGGCTACAAGATAATAATAATAATAATATTCCACAACTATCACACAACGCCATCTAGTCCCAAGCTAAGCAGAGCTTGTGTTATGGGTAGTACGTGATATAATACGCAACATTTTTACAATGTTCTTTTAGAACACTAGCATAATCCAATTAATAATTTATGCTGCATGAAGTGTATTCATGTGCATGAAGAAAGTGTTAAAAATGTAAATAGAATTTGGTTGGTTGTGAATATTTCGACTAAATTAAATGTTAAGTAGAGTTAAGAATTTAGTTTGAACTTGATATTACTTGAGTTCAATATCCACCTGCATGATTGTGATTGCCACACATTTGTTATGTGCAATTTTAAATGCTAATGTCCCTCGCACTCGGAGGTGGTGATGGAAATATTTGTAAGAAAATCTATTGGTAAAATTAAATTAAATTCATTCTTTCATTTCAGTCTTTCGAAGTCCACCGCTGAACATAGACTGTCTCATAATTAATATACCCCATATTGGCCATAGTTGCCAATCAGTATTATTATTTTCTAGTTATAAGAAAAACGCTGCTGCCTCCTTTCTGGTT
Source organism: Parnassius smintheus behrii (assembly GCA_036936625.1). Lineage (NCBI taxonomy): Eukaryota > Metazoa > Arthropoda > Insecta > Lepidoptera > Papilionidae > Parnassius > Parnassius smintheus. The sequence goes on from JAUPFT010000019.1 coordinate 13,603,381, forward strand.
TGTTTTCATAAGTCGCCTCTTACGACACCCACGAGATGATATGGGGTATTGGATATTCTTATGTAGCCACTATTGATCTGTATAGTGATGCACATGACATATGTTATTATTATTTAACATTTGTTATTTATTTGATCAGATAAAATGTGGTAAACATGTGATCTATTGAATAAAGGATTTATTAAATCAATATGGCATTCGTTAAAAAAGTGAAGTAAAAAATTTACAACATTAAAAAATTGTATACAAATCCGTAAAAGTACACAGCATTGATGATTACGTATTTCTCATATAGTTATATGTTGGCGGTCATGAGATATTCTGCGCATTTACCATGTGTATCCCTTGCGGTACCTCATGGACGAAATGAGTCGATGGATTCTCTTACGTAATTAGCACTCGGCTTTATTTCTCTCCTTTATGAGTTGTTTTAATAATTGCAATGCTCTTTATTGTCCATAAAACTACTTTAAATTTTCCGATACTATATTGTGCTAGTAAAATAATTTTTTAACTAAAATGTCATGAAACAGGGAGCTTAAAACCTGTCATGCGCTTTGGCGAGAATTATTTACAAAGATTCAAATTAAAAAGCGCATGCAGCGCATATAGGTTTGTTGATTTGTAATTGACGAAATATCAACTAGTCCATGTCTAGGATTTTAATGTGGTACAGCTATGCTGCAGCTAATTATAGTTGTATCACGAATAGGCTTGGCCGGAGAAAGGCCCACGCTCTCACAGAATATCAACGTGAAATAGCAGCTTAATACTGCTGTGTTTCGTATAGTGAGTGTAGAGAACCAGAGACCCTATTTACTGGAAATGAGGCTTTCCATCTTAGTCCTCAAGGCTGGCATCGCATTTGCTTTTCGATTCTTAATTAAGTATGATAAGATAAGATGTAGATGTCTACGGGCCAAAACATCCACTTACTATCAGGTGGACTGTTTGCCCATTTGTCACATTCATTGTATAAAAAATATTTAGTTCGCATAGTCCGCAAGCTTACTTGAGTCCACTTTTCGTTGAAACCACTCAGTGGAATGTCTCAGCTTACTAATTCGTTGTGCTATATTTATTTTACATTAAGATATTTTAAAATTTATCAATCAATAAGTACTACTAACTGGAAACGTATTGTTTTAATTTCGATAGTTTTTAATTGATTTACTTACTTAGTTCAAAAATTTTATTTTTATTTTTTGAGTACCAAAAATGTATCTCAAATTAGTAGTATTTAGTAAAAGATTAATCTCATAATATGTTAAAGTAAAATAAAAGTAAGCATTGTAAAATAATAGTGCTAGGTATAGTATAGGCTTCTATTCCGTTCACCCGTTACACCTTGTTTTTTCCAGACGGTAAAAAATCAACCAATATACATTCCAACATTAGATCCCTCAGAGTATAAATTAGGTCGATTATCGAGTTAACCGATCCAGTTGTAGCCATCAGTCATCATTTCATCTAGTTAAGAAGCGTAAGGCTATTCCGAGGGTTGTCATTACTTTTCACAGATGTGACTCGGGCGTTGCCGCTTTAATTTAATAAATACTAAAGGCTATTTGCAGATCTATGCTCTATAAGGTATTTCCTTCCTGTTGTCACTAAAAACACACTCAGTTTTGACATTCCAACATTTGTCCTCCTTCTTTTTCCATTTTGATTTATGTTCGTATCTCCGCCAGCACTAATGAAATTGTGGATACCAATTACAAGATCTAATTTACCACGTGTTCGACTGTGAAGGAAAACATCATAAGAAACCAGCTTGTTTGAGAAAAAATATATTGTGAATATATATATATATATATATATATATATATATATATATATGGTTGCGCGGAAAACCATTCGTATTTATTTTATATTTTGACGGTAGGTTGCCAAGTCGTTTATCCCTTTCCAAAACGATATCATTCATACCCTCCTATCGACCCATCGGGGTGGTGGGGTGAGAGGGGAAAGAAGATGATTCTAGAATGTCACGTAATCATCGTAACCGAAGATATATAAGGCACGCGCGACCGATGCGCAGGCTCTTCCCGCCGCGCTCGTCGTTGAAACCACACCGCTTCTCTCCCGACGTATCTCTGGGGCCCCAGAGTGTCTGTCCAGAAGAAGTTCCAGAAGTCGCAGCTATAGTGCTCAACAGAATAGAAGAAACCCCGGTGAGTCAATATTCCTAATAATACTGCCTGCTTGATATAATTGTTTTAACCCGCTCCAATTTTGTTTTTTTCCTAATCAGGCAGGATTCCTTTCATCGATTTGGCAAAATAATAGTTCATTCAAGGGAAGAGCGAGTGCATTGTACCGCGCGCTATAGTCGACGTTATATAAGCGTAGAATCATAATCTATTATAATAATTTAATGAATTTGAATTAACACCAGCCCATTGACCTCTATATATACAAGTACCCTGTACTATACCATACAAATATCTGTGCCGATTTGAAGCGCCACTATTTATCGTGCTGTAAGTCTTTATAGAGAGCATAGACATTTTCTCTCCATTTTTTTAGTTTTCTCCTCAAATTTTTATACCATCGTTAATTAGGCAGAAGCTATAATCTTTGTATATTTCAATGAGCATTTAACTCATTTGGTTCGTCCAAACCCGTGCCGATTTGAACCTGTGCCGATTTGAAGCGCCACTATTTATCGTCTCGGGTACTAAAATCGACATAATATGCCAAAGTCTGTTGTCTTATTTAAAAATTGTCTCTATATTTTAAGCTTTTAAACTAAAAACGATGTATTCTATATGGTTTGATTGCAAATATATTTAGTTCCATCAAAAGAATAATTTTTAATAATGATGATAGTGTCCGTAATACGTAAAACTCGTTACCAAAATGAAAGTTATCTAACATACCACAAGTAAGTGAATTTAAAGCTAATATTAAACAAATAAAAACTACTTGATAATATACCTAAAAGTTTGTTACTAATCTTAATATCGTAATTACCAATTTAGCGTTACATTACTGAGTTTTGATAAAAAATAAAATTCTATAGGATTGTCGAATTCCTTATCTATAATAATTATCTGTGTTCTTTTCTACCCATATACTCGTATATTAACAACTAAAGTTGCTGACAACAGATAATTATCAAATGTTTATTAATTAACAGATTTCCAACTGAATCTAGATTTATTATTATGGCTTAAAAACATAAATATTTTGGATTGGCGTCCGAAACAAAATTATCATCTTTGTTCTAAACATTTCACAGATCTGGGGGCACGGCAGTGCCCCCGCCAAGTCACGCAAAAAAGCGGCACGGCCTTACCATACTTTTCTCGAAGCAATACAGGCCATATTCGACCCCCTATAACTTCGCAGTGGATAAAACTAGATTTTCAGGAACCTAGTTGGCATTGTACATACATGGTATATTTCAAAATTCATTTAATTTAAACCAGTAGTTTAAGAATTATAACTAGTCAAAGTTTCTTAATTTTGTCATTCACTGCCTGACCGATCATCAAAACTCTAAGGCATTTCTAGCAGACGTAGAAGCTTCAAATTTAGAATAAAATTAGTGTTTAGTGTATAAATCAAGGAAAAACTAAAATATTTTTTAATTTCAGTCCAGTTTTCTAGAACATCAACTGCATAAATAACTTTGTAATCTCATATGAATATATACAATTACAAGGTTATATTTACAGTGCATGAATCAGTGGACTTGTATATGTATAATAGAAGTAGATAGGTACGTTTTTGGTTTTCAAGAAGTAGAAGGTACCGGAAAAGAAAAAAGTAGGACTATCTTATCTACAAAAAGAAATGAGATGCCATCAAAAACATAACTTGTAAAAAAAACAAGTCTCGCAACTCAGTTCTTCTACCGTAAAAAGTTGTGAGATCCATGTAATACAAAGTCGGTTAATTTATTCAGTCCCTACTTAAGGGTCCTTCTGTTTTAAGTTATTACATAATTAGCTAACCTAACAATATTTTATAGTGACCATATCAATGTTAAAAATCTTTTATGATTTAAATATATAGATTGACTTGGCAATCACATTCTGTTTTCATGCGATGGCCAAGTCAATATTATTAGTTAATACTAACAATGACATTGGGATGTCAAACATTTTAGTCTCCCCGTGACCATGGTTACTGTTAAGCACCCGAAACGTCGGGAATTAAAAATAAGTAAAAGTAGTGAAATAAACGCGATAAAATCCGTAAATTTAGTTTTATTCAATGTGTAGTGTTCGCGTAAATTTAAGAAATCATTATCTTGGCCTATGTTCAGCAGTGGACATGTGAAGGGCTGTAATGATGATGAATGATAATGACGTTACATTCATATGGTACATAAATAGAATGGACGTTACAGGTTGAGGCCTACCCGTAACGTTCATTGTGTTTAATTAGGTATAGGTGGGGTATAGAAATTTTATCGATATATTTTGTCACACTGTCTTATCTCTATAATTAGTTCCGTGGACGTTCACGTCTGCTGTCAACGCCAAAATGGCGCAAATCAAATCACCTCATTAATCTTTATTCTTTTTTTAAAAAACGTTACCTCCACAATAGGATTTTCTCCTGCATCGTGGGGCCAGTTTACAAACACAAATTTCACAAGGACAAACACCCAGACCCGGAACAATTACTTGTAGGCTATACAAACACTTGTTCCGTGCGCAATTCGAGCCCGCAGCCCCCAGCGCAGCCACTTATTGCTCAGCCACAGCGCCACGGAGCCGTCAATTATGTCACGGTATATAGCCAGTCCATATATAGAGGTCAGTGCCAGAGAGGTTCTAGTTTTTTTCATTACTTACATATCTAAAAAGCAATATCAAAGAGTTTTGTCCTAAAAAAATATATTTTTAAGATTTATATTTGTCTTATTTAGTAACCAACAAATTAACAATACTAATTATTTATTTTCATAAAAAATATGTATTACAAACGTATCACTTTTTGGTAGACCCCTGAACATGCATAAGTTTAACATTAATACGAGTATTAGATATTTTTAAATGAATGGTGCTCTCAAATGATCATGAGGGTCAACATTATAAATCATTCGTATTCGTTATATGTTCCCAGAATAAAATACCATTAAATAGGCTTTGAAAATTGTCGATGGCATTCTCTAAGAGCTTCATTGTATTGTGTTTATTGCTACCTCCAAACTTTATAATCGTTTAATGAATGAAACGCAACTTTGTTAACATTTTCTTGGGATAATATTTTATTAAATCTGATTTCTTAAGAACACAATTCTTGTTAAAATAAATTTGATATTTAGAACTTCATTACAATAAGAAATGTGTTTATATTGAAAATAACAAAAGCTCATCTCTTTATTTCGCTTCGCAAATATGATATTTTATAGAATACAATAGTTTGTTATTGAACTAAGGATTGATTTTCAATCGTCAGATAAATGTTATAGGTCAAATATTTTTATAGGGTTTTATACGAGCACACAGTCCATCTGATGACAAGTGGTTGTAGTGGTCCATAGAGATCAACATATATCCTCGATAAGCAATCAAAATGTATGTACTCTAAGATCAAAATGCAGAGGCTTTGTCACCCTGAGGATAGAAAACCTCGTTTCCAGTAAAAAGGGTTTTCACTAAAAATATTTACATGCCTAAACATTGTAAAACAATTGAACTATTTTATACGTACAACTCTAACTGTTTTATGTTGTACTAGCTGTGCCTGCGACTTCGTTCGCATAGAATTTCTAATTTCTTTTGAAGTTTTATTTCTTGTGACTGTTGATTATATTTTATAAACTGCATCACTGTTTCAACTCAAACAGCAATAGTATCGATAGTTTTATTATACGGAGGATATCGTGTCCGTTCAATATTATATTTAAATGAAACTATGTTACGCAGATAAGTACTAACATAATATAAAAAAAACTAAAAGGAGTTAACAATTATCAAGTTTATAAAAAAATAAGGAAGGAACGACAGTTCGTTTGCTACTACACATAGTAGCGGCGTAAATGTATCCATTACTCTTCTACGTGCTGGAAGTGTAGTAAGAGGCGACTATGGGAAACGCCAGAAAAATGTAATGTCTTTCTATGTACGAGTATGGCGCTATAAACAAATTGGTTACGTGAGAGCCAGACATTAAATACCTGGACTGGTTATTCGTACTCAGACTAGCTAGTTGTACCCAGACTAGCCAGCGACGTCAAAGATGCGAGATGTCTTGTATTGTGATTGTCAATTTTTCTGCAAGCCGTGAACATTATAATAAATCGCTCCTGAAGAAGAAGAGGTCGTTGTCTCACAGTACACTTTTACGGGCTAATTATGGAGGATAGAAGAAGAATAAATAATTTTTGCGTCATAAAGTAATGCGATAAAACTCTGAGCCCCTCCAAACTTAAGAGTAACCTGACCGTGTCTGACACCCTCCACACTTCGGATCCTCTCTTGCAAGTCGCTTTGTTAATTGTCATTTCAAAGTTGTAGATGTTCCGGTTAAGCTAATTTGTGGGAACACCTCCTCATCTACATCATAACCGATGTTAATATCTGTGTCTAGTACATTATTTTAAGCAAAAACTAATTGAAGCAGTTCACCATTATAAAAATATGCAGCCAAGCGAAGAAGCAGCGAAACAAACTAAATTATTGCGGCTTTGAGGCTATCGAATCTCTACCACGTATATTTTTACATGTTTAAAAGGTTTTCCAAACCATTCCTGAGCACCTATATAGTTGTGTTCTATATAATTTAGTTCTGCTTTTATGGATTTCAATTTTATATCGATATTATAAACCTGATGTTGGTAGGAGCTATTTCGTTGCACACGGCAAAATACGTCGCAAATCAATGTGCGATCGAATACAGACGCTAATAATCGTTTCAATAGTTTTCTTGTTAATGTTGGTAATACCACATGGAGAGATTTTATATACGTTATTTTAAATGGTAGATTTAGAGAATAACATAAAATTAATATATAATAGACATTTATTTCCCTGAATGCTTGGATTACTTTGATTGGATGGATGGATGGATGATTTAACAGTGGTAAAGAACCCCTTTGTCGTATCTTTTTTTTATAAAACGTTACCTCCATACTAGGATTTTCTCCTGTATTGTGGGGGCAGCTTACAAACATAAATTTCACAAGGACAAACATCCAGACCCGGAACAATTACTTGTAGGCCATACAAATACCTGTTCCGTGTGGGATACGAACCCGCGGCCCTCAGCGCTGTAACTCAATGCTAAGCCACTGTGCCATGGAGCCGTCAAGGCATTTCTTCGACTCGCTTTAGGAGAGATACGAGACATTAGCCGGAGAGGACACCTGCGTCTCAGTCATAAATAGCAGAACCGGCCTTTCCGTCTCGAGATGGTAGTGGACGGCATTTAGGTTAGAGTGAAGTCCCCTGATATTGCAGAAATTCACAGATAGCGTGGCAGGGGTTGTCTTGGTTTTGTTGCTCAGCTTGCCCCTAACAGTTATTGTCTTGAGCGGAAATCCCCCGTCCCCCTTCCCCAAGATTACACGGGGCAGCCTGAGCACCCACGCTCAGGAGTGGAGTAGCTAGTTCGTGGATGCAATGCGAGGGGTTCTCCAGGGGCGCTGATACCCTTCTCCTCGCTACCATGTTAATGGTTGGGGGGGGGGGGGGGGAATTGGGTGCACCTGAACTTACTAGACGAAACGCGGAAGCAGTACTTACACTTCACGCCGGTATTCCGTGTAAAGTTGTGGTAGGTACCACCCCGGCTCGAGCCGGCCCATACGTACAACAGAAAATGCTGCTTCATGGCTCTACCACTGTTATAAATTATGTCTTTACATCGATCTTCTAATCGGCGTTTTATTTTTTGCTATTTTCAGTCCGTACTGGTTTACATAATGAATTCGCATTTGAATCTTTTTCGTCATCATGGCTACGTAAAACTTCGAGTAATTTTGGAATATGAGTTCCGTCGTGACAGCAACGTAGCACAAACAGCACGCAACATCACTGAAATTTACGGAGCGAATACTAAACACGAATGTACCAACTGCTATTGGTTTGCCCTCTTCCATTCCAGAAATTTCGACCTGAAAAATGAATCCCATGGGCGTGTGAAAGCTTTGGTGGAAGCTGAAAATACTCAATCTACAGCTGTATTAGCATCAGTTTTCGACGTCAGCATAAATATAATATTGGTCCATTTGGTTCAAACAGACAAATTAAAAAAGCTTAACAGATGGGTGCCTTACAAACACAAATATTATTTACAAACAACCTAGTTATGGTTACACCAGCACCACCCATAGTACGTATAAAGCGTCCATCAGCATAAATACATAAACGCTGAGTATGTAGTAATTTAAGTAGACTGTAAGCTTAGGATTAAGAATTGTAAAAAGACAATGGGCAGAATAAATTCACATCTCACTCTGTGAACACGTAGTTTTAATTAGTTTTAAATTAGTTTTTAAAATGCTCTCGGCAGCTCCCGCAACTTGACTGGCGCAGCCGGTAGGATCACCGGAAAAGCTGTGCCACCGTTCGTGAATATCGCGTATCCAATTTTACCCATTTTCGCGCATCGGCGGGCGATTCATACAGCGTCCAGCGAACCAAACAAATTCGTCGAGAATAAGGAGCCGTGAAGCTGATGATGGGCACTGCGGGCTGGTGAGTACGACTCTTCACCTCCTTCATATCCCTTAGTGAACTTGGAATTAGACATTTTCCATTTTGACTGTTATTTGGGTTTCAAATACTAATCTTACGTAAATTTTATGAAGTATATATGAACAAATAATTATTACTCGAATAAAAATTAAAATAATATTAATTTAATAAATAAAATTATAGAGTAATATATTAAGTATTGTAGTACATTATATTAAGCTCTTATTGTGTCTACATGTGTTTGTTAATTTAAAGATTACTCGACACGTTAATACGTAATAGGTTAGTACTTATACTTGAATTGTGCTTATACAACATTTGTGGAGACCCTTTTTACTGGAAACAAGGCATTCCATATTAGTCCTCACGGGTGACAACGCATCTGCATTTTGATTCGTAATCGTAGATTAATGTAGATGTCTATGGGCCACAGCAACTACTTACCATCAGGTGGACTGTGTGCTCGTTTGTCACCCTATCCTATAAAAAAATTCTTATGGCACGACGACAACACGGTCCTTATCTTTTAGAAATGTTAAATAAAAAAGCATTATAAAATTTCTAAAGTTTGCATTACCGCATTTCACAAGTAAAAGTTAGTTTAATCATAAAACTGAGACAGGACAAACGACCTTAGTCGCGCACATGATATGTGCATCCCTTATTTTATATTTGAATTTCAGCGCCGATAATCATCGAGTGCGATTTAAATATGCACGTTTGTCAATTAGCTTATGATATATCGCGTAATACTTAACATTTAGAGCATTATTAACATTTAGTTTGGAAAAAATACACTACGAAAGGTTAAGATATATCATTTGGTAAACTTTTAATATTTGTGTAATAGGTACAGGTGTTATTTTTAAGTGGCAAAGATGACTAACGAGCACACAGTCCACCTTATGGTAAGATGATGCTGTGACTCATAGACATCTACATCTATTTTCAGTTAAGAATCAAAATGCAGATGCGTTGTCACCCCTAAGGACAAAGATAGAATGCCTCGTCTCCAGTAAAAAGAGTCTCCGGTTTTTTACATTCACCACAGGAGAAACAGCAGCGTAAAGCTGCTACTTCGTCGTATTCGGTGAGAACGCGCAGATTAAATATATTAAAGTGTGAGAGTGAATTATTGACTTGCCCTACGGAAATTATTGAAAGAAAAACCCACTATCTCAATCAAAAGCGAAAAAATAAAATAAACAAAAGCGACTGAAGCCGTCAGACTTAAGAATGAAAATCACCTAATATGACCGCTGTTTGTTCTACGAGTAATTGAGATTCGTTCGTAATTAAGATAAACGCACTTGCAAGCGTTATTCAATGTTAGAACAATGAATAATGCTTGCAAGTGCCAAATGGGCAAAAATAGCATCGAATTCATATTTGCGTTGAATAACATTTAACCTCCATAGTTTTAATCTGAAATTCTTCTGAATGTCAACGAAATGTGTTTATGGTATAACTTAACTATCAACTCGTGCGTTTCATTACCGATCATTTGAAAGGTCTTTTTTGATAAAAGTAATAAAAGTAAATGTGATAATTGAGCTATACAAAAGTAAAGTAAATGATAAATACAAAATTCCACTTGATAGTAAGTAGAATGTGGTACATAATATACAGCTACAGCAATCCTCTGAATTATGAATAAAAATACAGATGCGTTGATACTCAGGTACTAAGATGTAATGCCATAATAAATCCCCTTAATGTATACAAAACAAATAAAAGACACGACTAAATCACAAAGCACCACCAAAATATGACTTTCGATAAATGGACGTATAACCAACACGTTTACCACAGGCGTAGAACAGACCGGTGACATCCAGACGTTTGCGATCATTAATCCACCAAGCTTAGTGATTAAGGCAAACCTGCACCACAATTGTAGAGGCACATTTCAAGCGGTGGACTTTCACGTGTTGATGTAGAAGAAGAGAATAATGAATTATAATTTTCAATTATTTTCGCAAACAATTTTGGTGGTCGCAACCAACAAAAAGAACACCACCTTCATCTTTATAATTCTTTATTATTTATTACACATTTTTTGAAGTTACATTGGACTGGTTAGCTTAATTCTATGTCATAAAAATATAAATTCAGGCTACGGACGTTAGATAACAACAACAGGCCACGTAGAAAGTTTTGCGAAAAAAGTTCTTGTTTGTATGAGGAGTACCTCTGGTCAGTAGGCCAGTTATAATTTATTTTGTACGAGTTGAATTAATTTATCGTGTTTTATTGAAAAATCTGTCTACAGTCTAGGAGGAAACGGCGCATAAGTATTGAAAACCTTTCCTCAGTTTTTTATTCATTCCTCATTTTATTCAAATTGTCCGTTACCATGAGATAACTCGATGCCATATTATTTAAACAGATTCTTTTTTCAATTGCAAGGAACTGTTATTATGAAACACGACTATTGTTTTAAATTCTATGATGAAATACAAAGAAAAAATGTGTCATGAATTCTACGACAAAATTAATATTTTTGGTGTTATGAATTTTTAAGGGATTGGAAAGTGTCAAATTCGGATACTTTTGAACCATAAAAAATACATATTGAAAACTAAGGAAAGATAAAAGTTTATTTTATATTCTTCTATGAAATTATTAAAAAAGGGCACAGATGTTAAGGATGAAGTTAATATTTTCGAAACTATGAATTTTTAAAGGTTTGAAATTTTCCGAATTTGGATACTTTTGACTCATTAAAATATATAAGGGAATGTATAAAACGTTTTTTTTTTAAATTATCGCTTGAAGGTTTTGCTCTGATTTATTTATTGCCTAAAGAATATTTAAAAGATGTATTTTATACCTTTCACTTGAGTTGAATTAAATTATCGTGCTTTATTGAAAAATATGCCTAAAAATATGTATAGTCTAGGAAGAAGCGGCGCATAAGTATTGGAAACTATTCTACTTCCATTTTTATGCGATTCTCTACAAATTGTCCTACTGATGATATAAATACATGTTATCGTGCATTTATATCATCATTTTAAATTGTGCGTACGACGGTACAACGTCATTTTATGTTTCTATGTTGCGTTGTTTACATCCCAACGCATAGTGTAGCTGGAGAACACATGCAATTATTGCCTGTATTAGAAAATATTTGTGTTAAATACAATATTGTTATAGTGCTTGGTGACATTAATATGCCGTGGAAATGCACGGTTATATGGAATATTTTAAAGCCTTCGCTTAGATATCGCCAGGTAAATAATGTCCGTAATATCAACGACTGTACTTTAGATTTAGTGTTTACAACGTTTTCAGCACGTGACGTGGAGGTAAATTTGTGTAACGACCCGTTAGTAGATATTAACATACAACTTCCCCCGGTGTTGAGCGTGACGGTGGGCACGGCCAGGGAGCCCTAGGCGCATCTCCTCCTTTCTCATAAGGAGATTGATAAATATTGTAATGAACGGAGATGGAATTTCTATAAAGCTAATTTTCATAGTATGTTGTGCGATAGCAACAAATTGATTGAGGTCATTTATATGAAATAGATACCCCAGTGGTAGCCATATCGTGTCTATATATATATATGTGTGTGTGTGTATACACAGTTTTAAATGAGGTAGTAGACCATTGTATTCTCAGAGCCCGTAGGGCCAAACTTCAATCATTCCAAGTATGTTTACCCGGAATGGTACTAATTTGATTTAATACGCGATATAAAGCGAAAGTGGAGATGATGATGATGATGATGATGGAAACTGTATAAAATGACGGATGCGCAATGTGATTACGAAGCGTTTTCTCGGTATCGATCTCGAATAAAATGTAAGTTAAAGTCAATTACGAAGCCTACCAGGAGAAATTACAACAGAATTTTAAGGACAATCCAAAATCTTTTTGGAATTACGTAAGATGTAAGCAGTCTAGACGTAACAAAATTCGAGTCACAAAAAACGGTCTTGAACTAAGTGATCAGTCGTGTGCGCAATTTTTGCTTCTTATTTTCAATCTGTGTGTAGCGTGACGCGGCCGGTAATGGACCCGGAGAGTGCTGGCGCAGCTCGTGTGCACGTTGGCCAGCTAAGCGCACGCGACATTCGCACTGCTCTCACAAGCTTTAAGCTGTAGGCTCTGACGGTATACCACCTTACATTGTCAATGACTGTCGCTCTATTTTTGAAAATAATCTGCTCCACGTTTTTAATCAGTGTCTCCAAGAAGGCTACTATCCTGAAGAATGGAAAATGACAAGAGTGATACCGGTGCCTAAGGGAGGTTCGGCTTCAGATGTGAGCGAATACTGACCCGTGGCGGTGCTGTCTGCGTTTGCCAAGGTATTTGAATCCGCATTACAAAAATGTATTTATACGCAGGGCAGTTTGCAGCTGACCGACGTTCAGCATGGGTTCGGGCGGTTCGAAGTACAGCGAGTTGCTTGCTTATGACATATATGACGCCAGCTACCGCCGCTGGGGGGAGGGGGCAGGTGAAAGTCGCTTACTTCGACTTTCGGAAAACTTTTGACACTGTGAATAAATAAAAAATATCCCTTTAGAAAAATGTGCAGAAGTAGGTTTCACATCGCATCTTTTAAAATTTTACGCGAGTTACCTTAGTGAACGACGAAAGTACGTCGAGTTCGCGGGTTTTGAATCCGAACCTTACTTTACGTTCTCGGGTGTGAGCCAGGGGAGTAATTGGAGTCCCTTGAAGTTCATATTATTGACAAATGATCATCCAGTGGTCGTTAAGGTCTCTAAATGTCTCCTGTTTACAGACGACTTAAAATTGTTTTTGTCGGTAGCGGACATTCCGGATTGTGAGCAGCTCCATTGAGATACAGATAGGATCATGTAGTGGAGTGCAATTAATAAGTTATATTTTAACACATGGAAGTGCGAGGTAATAAGCTACAGGCGCAGACAGGCAACACTGCAGTACCGGTACGAGGTTGACGGCACGGTAATGCCGCGCGTTACTTTCGTACATGACTTAGGTATACACATGGTAGCTGCGTTAACGTTCCGTAAACACATTATAGATATCTGCGGTAAGACCTTCAGAAACTTAGGAATTATCCTGAAGAATTGCAGGGATTTTCTAGTACTGGCATGATTAATAATATTGGTGGGAAAAATTCAAATATTCATGCGGTTTCTTTATTTAAAGGAGTACGGTGTTTATCCTTTCTAACCGTTGATGTACCCGAGCTTGTTCTTGATCGGCATGGTCGAAAACAGCCAGCTTGGTGTTAGGCGTGACGTCGCACTCAATGCAATGCGGTTGTGCAATTATGTGTGGCGAGTTATACGTGGCCAGCTACACCATCCTGAGATACTGGAGGCGTTGCAGCCGTCTGTGCCTGATAAGACGGTAGCTAGGCGTCACCCACACCTCACCTTTAAGGTGCCGTATACGAGGACCAATCTGCTCAGGTTTGCGCCTATTTCACGTTCTATAAAATTATTGAAAATTATTTCCGAAGAAACAGATATTTACCACTGCAGCCTGACGAAGTTCACAGAAGCGGCGCACAGTGTCTGTGAGATTTATTTTCAATAATTATTTTTCCTAATTATAATATTATGTATTTTTATGTCACTCGTTATAATTATCAGGTTTTATTTGTTTTTTTTTGTACAGCATTGGCTTGGTCTTGTACTGTTATGGTGCTGTTACTGTTTATAATAATTCATAAATAAATGTTACCGTGAGGTAACTCGATGCCATATTGTTTAAACCGATTCTTTTTTCACTTGCATGAGACTGTTATTATGAAACACGACAATTGTTTTATAATAACAGTAAAAATATTTTTTTTGTCGCTTGAAGGTTTTGCTTTGATTTATAACTATTGCCTAAAGAATATTAAAAGGATATATTTTATAGGATATATTTTATTCTTCTTTTGTATATTTTTATTGACTAAAAAGTATCCGAATTCGGGATGTTAAAAAAACTTTAAAAAATCATAACTCCTAAAATATCAACTTTTTCACAAAATGGCATAGCATCTTTTTTATTTGTATTTGAACGATAAATACAAATAATTGCGCCAACTTAAAATCATTACATACATACATACATCGATTTAAACAATACGGCACCAAATTTCCCCATAAAAATATTGATTTATAATCATCATCAGGACAACTTGAAGAAAGTCACCAAACCATTTAGGTGATAAAAAAGAATGATAATCCTAATTTTAAAGCAAAGTCACTGAGTCAACATTACTATTGCTCGTAGTGTAATAGATATAATAAATATCTGAAAAGAGGATTTCCGCCTCATTCACATTTCGTCAACTGGTTCCCTCCGTTTCACTCAAATTAGAAACTTATGTAACAGGCTTGAGTAAAGTCTTGGGGTACACAAAAATATTTTAAACAAGTAAGGATGATTAACTCCACACGTATGTTACACAGGTATTTTATTATTTTCCATGTTTCTGTATTATTTTTACCATTGAAATGTGGTTTTTGTTTATCGGTGTTTAATTTATTTATTTAAAAATTTTCTAAAAAAGAATGATAATCCTAATTTTAAAGCAAATACACTGAGTCAACATTACTAAGACTCGTAGTGATGTCGATACTTATGATATCGTAGATATCACTCACACTTCGTCAACTGGTACCCTCCGTTTCACTCAAATTAGAATCTTAAGTAACAGGCTTGAGGAAAGTTTTGGTGTACACAAAAATTATTTTAGACAGGTAAGGAAAATTAATTTACAACTGGGTTTCTTTAAAATATTTTGTTTCCATAATTTAACAAATAATCTTGCATGTGTTATACATACTATTATGGAATCCTTATTAAATGGGTTAATTTTAAAGTTACTTGCCCAACTCGTATCGTACATTTATTTTCAGTACAGTTATTTAAAACTGGGGAAAGTTTAAACATTGAATACTTGGTTGGGAAAAAATTACACTTCCTTCTGGACTGGAGTAGTTGGCTACAAATTTTAGGTAACAGTTATTAGAAGCACTATTCAAGATTATATAGTAAAAAAAATTATTTGTAGCAACAGGTGTAAAAGAACCGTCACAGGCTGAAGAATTTCTCAATTTTTTTTTATAAAATTGTATTTTTTTAAATACATAGCAGAGATTATTTCAAAATATTTTTCTGTTAACTATTATGACTTGACCTACTACTCGATTCGAGTTCAACGTCGACTTCTGGGATATCAAATATATAAACATATGAAATATTATTCTATTAAGAAAGTGTTATAAATATTTTGCAATTTCAAGTGCTAAGTAGCGCCATGTTTTTAGTTTAGTAGTTTTTTCTGCAGAACGCTGACTAACTGTGAAATTACAGCTGCTTCCTGATTTCGTTTAACTGACAGCGCTAATTGTTCAACAGTGATTGATTAGCTTTAAGCTACTGCTGTATTTTCCTTTTTAATTTACCGTGTTTGTTAAAGCTATTTATACAATATCTTTCTTGTTGTTTGAAAAAATATATTACACCATGACCCAAAATAACGTTAACTAAATGAAAGGAGCTCGGCAGCCAGGTGTTTATTGTCACAGATCTCTCGTGCTTTCTTAAACAAAGATTTACTCAGGGTAGCTACATGTGGCTAATAGTGGTGAGAATCACCGTTTAAATATCTATCTATCGCCCGCCGTGATCGCCGACAGTAACGATTTCGTTTACTCCTCGTTTTTTAAATAAAAGAAATGTATCTAGTGTTTAAACTTACTCAAAATTAATATCAATAGATGCAGTGTTTCATTGGTGTTCGAGTGGTTAAATCAGTCAGTGTTTTCATGTTAAATTGTGATAGAAATACTCCAAAGACTGTGCAAAGCACCGTAGTCATTTTTAAAAGTTGCAGTCAGTTATTTATTTTACAACGGGTGTGCAATAAATTATATGTCACATTATTCAACGAACACGTATCTCCGTAAAGTGGATCGCTTATTCAAAGAGTATATCGGCGAACAATTGGCGCTGTGGCTTACGCATTAACGCAACAGGAAAATAAGTATAAGAGGCGCTAGATCGAATCCCAACGGAAGAGGTCTTTTTTTAACTTTATTGCAAAATTTTCTTAGTTTGAAATTAATAAAACAATTAATATAAATTGCTGTGCCTGCAACAAGAAGCTACTACGCACTGTCCGCTGCTTAGAATGTAATCACTGTCATTCAACATATCATATTGAGTGCCTAAATTAAAAAAACAACAATTTACGGCTTTAACTACTGAATATAAATCAAAGTGGATGTGTCCATTTTGTAGTAATAAACTTAACGTAAACGATCGAATCTCAATACGCCTGTCCAACAAACGCTTGTACCACTCGTAGAGAAACCATTGAATTCGCCCCTTGAAAATTCAAGCTATTCGTCAACCGATTCCCAATTATTTTCCTCAAACGACGACAATCTCGTCACAATGGGTAAAATTAGTACCTTAATGGATAAAAAACTTAATAATTATCTAACGGATTTCATGGAACGTTTTAGAAAAGCATTGAAGGATGACGTCAAAAACCTAGTTTAAGCTGAGATGGACTCAGTCAGGCGGGGAGGTCGCAGTCGATTTTCGAGAGGCGTACTGCGCATTTCCACAATCGCCTCTTCCAATGTACTCCTCATATGCTATAATTCCAGTTCCTGAACGACTGTTCCATCACCGTTTGAATCAACCACATGGGGTATTCATGGCGGCATCCACGTTTTCGGGTTGCTCTGCAATTTGTGGCGCCACATCCTCAGCCGTAGTATTTTCATCCGATGAGGGAACAGCCTCACATCGTAGCCATTCGAGTTCGGCGACATCAAATATATTCGAGCGCAAAATATACCGAACTCGGTCTGCCAGGTTTTGCTTTGTGACGGTTAAAGATGGCTCCAGCTCAGTAAAAAGACGATGCATCTAAGCCCGATACGCCAAACTTCCAACTTCTCCCCATTTCGCCTTAAAATACGCCCGCAATGCGTTGGTATTCATTTCGATTTTCCATCGCATGCAGCGTACTCCACCAGTGGCGTGTGCCGATTGCTGGGCCCACGAAGACCCTGCCGACACCAAGCTAGCTGTTGAGGATGATGGATGCGAGGGGCTGATGGGTGGTCGTGCAGCACCTCACGCTCGGCTGGCGGTTCGCATGCTGTCGCGTCCAGTGCCAGCTCCAGACGCAACCTGGCGATCTCCAGGCAGCGGACTTTTGCTCGTTCTTCCGTATTCCATCATCCATATTGATGGGCGTCATTTCAATTTTTGCCGAGGCACGGCACTATAACACCTCTTGGCGAGGTGCTGACTGACTGCGCTGACATAGCGGTCTTGTCACATAACCGTTACGTCAGTCGTCGTCATTTCCCTACGCCTTTTTATGAAAAGGAATAGACATATAAATAATATTATTATTATTATTATTATTATTTATGTGTCTATTCCTTTTAATTTTGATAAGGAATATATCCAACGTTTCATTAAATGCTTTAGTCTTTTAAAATGTCAAAAAAAGGATAGCTGCGGAGTTACGTTCGCCGTTCCTGCTTTAGGCAGAGGAACCTCGTTTTGAAATAGTAGTTAATCAAAAAACATGTTTACATTTGACTAACGAAATTTTGATTTCTTAGATCGATCTAATGCTAAAGAGTTTATTTAATTTAAATCCATTTTCCACACCTTCATGTGTACTTTATGTTTGTTAGTCATTTGTATTAAGAACGATAGTCAAATAAATGTTCTAATTAAAAAAGAACGACGAAAATAAAATATTATAGTAACAAGCTCATAAATAATCTTATAATGGCCATATTGCCTGTCATGACGCATTTCACCTTTCAGCCGTGATTGAGGAACAGACATCCAAACATTTTTACAAAAATTCACACGTTCGAATAATATTGGTACCTATGGATGATTTGAACTGTTTAATGATTTTTCGGACTTTTAAGTATTATTGTCAGTTTTGTTCACGATCGTGATCAAATGATGTAGTAATAATAACAGTATTAGTGGTAGTATTAGTAGTAGTCAAAATAGTGGGCTTCATAGTTTTATCTGTGCTTGGATGTCAAAAGCTATTGTAGTTAATGGGCTAAACGCTCGCTGCAAATTACGCAGTACACGAGCAACCCTGGTTTTATTATTTAAATATCATAATTTTCATCATATTTCAATAATAAAATAAACTAAAATAACTATAATTATTATAATCTTACTGTCCGCAGTATTGTGCTGAGAAGATTGCATTTTCTCATTTAATGACTACATTTGGTCTTAAGGCGAGAAAAAACCAGTCCTTCTGTCTTAATATATAGATAGAGGATAGAGTAAGTCAGCTCAAATTCTAATTTCGTCCCCACTTGCCCGCGCGTCGTACGCTATGTACCGACATGTTTGTAATCGCTAATACTGTAAGTAGAAAGGTCGTTAGACACTTATTTCATTAGGTTTATCATATTTATGCCTGTTTCTTAACGCCAACCCAGTCACTTCTTATGTTTATTACAGTTATTTCCCATTTTAATTTTACGTCGTCCTGTTGCGTAATGTATATTCTGATCGTAAGCGACACAACCTCCCCGTTCAACCAGAGCGATACTAACGGGGCGACAGGAATCAAGCTTCCGCGCCGATAGTTTAGGTAATTCTTTTTACAGTGAAAAATAATGGTATTTAAAAAAAATAACATAAGCACTGCTTTATAGTTAGTTCAGTTAGTATGCAAAGTTTCATGATCTTATTTAAAGAATTTTATGAATAACAGCGGTTTATTGTTTATTTTGGAGGTAACTTTGGATTTTTTTTCTATCAAGAAAATTTTACTAAATCGTGTTTTCGTCTAACATAACCCTTAACATTAATCCTCAACTTTACCATATATTTATTTCAAAATTAATGCTGCAATATTTTCGGCATAACGAAGGATCTTGCTAAGCCATTTGAGATTATATTTCCCCTTAAGATACAAGCCTACCAGTAGCGGTTACAGTTCATTTGGAACGTTTTATATTTTGGAATTGTAGACCGCACGGATCGATATAAAATGACACAAATAAATCTTCATCTTTCAAAGACACATATTTGGGGCAGCTACTTAGTCCAGCCACTAATTGGTTATACTTTCTTGTTTCAAATTTTCAGGAGTACGTGACGAAAATACGGGTTAACTTTCGAAGATATGAAATCTGAACGCTGTCCAGCCGAGTTCAATCCGTCGATTGACCTCCCGCTCGAAATAGGACTAGCCAGACAGTTTGTCTGTAAACATGCTCGTTAACATTTTCGATAGTAATGTTTGAAACAACTACCAGCATAGGATTTAAACATACCTATCATATTTTAACCAAATTTCAAAATCGAGAATTATGATTATCGAGTATGAATGAATATTCGACGCATATTTTTTATTTTCTTTCATCTATTTGTCAAAAACTGTCGAGAACCAGAAAAAGTCTACAATATTGTAAGAAAAATTATACTTTTAATAAAAAGTAGTACTTATTTCTTCATGTGTAAACCTCCACATTTGAACAACTAAAACACATTTCGAGGATAAAACATTCTCAGAAATAGGAGCAATTTTCCCCTCGGTGTTACTCACTTTCCCGATAACACCGATCACGCCCCCGATGTACTAGATTTTGCGTTACTCCAAGGAGTTTCTCTCAACCTCAGAGCAATCGAGACACTAGACGATCTAGGATCCTATCACCGACAGGTCTCCCTCATTCTTGGCCATCAGCCACCTCCCCCAAAACACACGAAAACCTTCACTAATTGGAAGGGATTCAATTCGTCGGACTTAGACAGTCACGAAAAAATCGACACCGCGGTCGATTCACTCTCAACCCTTATTAAATCCTCCCTTAAGGAGAACGAAAGGTTCGTCCCGGTTGCTAACAATAGTGGGCTTTTCCTACATGTAAGCAACCTATTAAAAGCCAAAAAAGCTGCTTTCCGGAGAGCATCAAAATATTCCACCCCCGAATATAGGCGCGCGGCCAATCGTCTTCAACCAGAACTCCGTTTCCGCCTCTCTGAATTTCGAGACCTCGAAAAGAGTAAACTCATGGAGAATATCTCTCCATCTCATACAGCGTACTATCAGATGGCTAGAGCCCTCCGCATAGACGCTACCACCCACTCCCCCTCTCTCCCGTCCCGACAGCATGGTTGCCTTCGAGGACGAGGAAAAGCCTGAGTGATTTTCAGATAGCATTGCCGCACAATGCTCTCCTAGCTCTCAACCCGTCGACCCCTCACACGTACCAGGCAGTGGAGGATGAGGTCCGCCGCCGGAACTCACCCCCTACAGCCTCCGAACCTATTTCTGTGTCCAATGATGAGATTTCATCCCTCATCAAAGGACTTAAGCCTAAAAAGGCTCCGGGCGCGGATGGCATCTCCAACCAAGCCCTAAAACACTTTCCTGAGCAAGTGTTAACCTTTTTATCTATTATCTTCAACGCCTGCTTCAGCCTTAGTTACTTTCCCACTTCGTGGAAAGAGGCAACTGTGATTGGTATTCCCAAACCAGGTAAATCTCTCAACCTCCCCTCCAGTCATCGCCCCATTAATCTCCTCAAGGCAATGGGCAAGCTCTTCGAAAGAGTCATCCAAACGCGGATGAGGCGCTATCTGTTTCCCACAGATGGCGACCCTCTTATCATTCCCCATCAATTCGGTTTCCGAGCGCAACACTCACGTCCCCAACAAGTTCACCGTATTGTGGAATATATCCTCAGCGGTTTTTATCCTCGTCGTCATAAGACCATCGCGGTCTTCTTCGACATTGCTAAAGTCTTCGATAGAGTCTGGCATACAGGCCTTATCTACAAACTGTACAAAATAGGTCTCCCCAATCGTCTAGTACGTCTCGTAGCCTCTTACTTAAAGCATCGTACCTTTCGTTTTAGACACGAAGGCACGCTATCTTCACAGCGAACTATCAAAGCTGGTCCCTCAGGGTTCAGTACTTGCTCCTCTGCGGTACATCCTGTTCACCAACGACATTCCCATCCCGTCGAAAGGTGTTTAGCTCTCCCTCATCGCAGACGACACTGCTATTTACTGCAAAGGTATCTCACTACCTTTCATACGGAACAAGATACAAAAGTCGGTTGACGACCTAGGATCTTGGTTCAAAAATGGCGCATCGATGTGAACCCGGAGAAGAGCTCCGCCGTTCACTTCGATTATAAACGACACCGTCTCAAAAACACTCCACCAATACGCATGCTAGGGACCCCTGTCCCCTGGCATACGACTGCCAAATATTTAGGTGTCACTCTAGACACAGGCCTGACTTTCAGGCCCCACGGCAAAAGAGTAACCCGTCACGCACGTTTTTATCAGAGTAGGCTCAACAGTATGTTGGGCCGACACAGTAAAATGTCCCTTAGAAACAAGCGTACCATTTATAAGGTCTGTATACGACTAGTCATGTCCTACGCGGGCCCCGTTTTTGCCCACGCCGACCCTAAAATCATTAATGAACTCCAAATAGTTCAAAACCTTTTCTGTCGTCGAGCTGCGAACGCACCTTGGTACGTCCGTAATGCCGACCTTCATTAGGACCTAGAGCTCCCCACTATTCAACAATTTCTCAAAAAACTCTCTGAGAACTTCTTCAAAGCCTCAGAGTCGCACTCAAACCATTTAATTCGTGAGGCAGCTACTTATGCAGCCCCACCCCCCTCTCGCTATCGAGTCTGCAGGCCGAGAAACTCTCTCTCGGACCCGCCTAATAAACTAACAAACGACCTGAACTGCCTCCTGGCGGCTCTAGTGCGACTCTAATTAAATTAAATTATTTACTCATAATTAATTTGCCTTCGTAGGCACTCCCTCAGCGGATCGTAGCCGCCTGCGCCCTCTTTTCTCAAAAGAGAGTCGCTCACGATAAGGCACAATAAAGCTTAATCAGCGGGTTGCCTGTCCCCAAAGGCGGTTTTTAGAGGGTATCACTTAGGGTCCCCGGTAGGACAGTGAGTCCCTCATAACCACGATAGACCGGCTATCGTGGTATGCGTAATGCATTTTCCGCCTCCCTACGTATAGTGTAGCCCTTTAATTTCTTCGGGCGCAAAAAAGGAGCAATATTGTTTCCAGCGAGTTACTATACCAAGGTACTTTATTATACCGTAGTCACTTATTCAAATTATTAGAAATAAAGTTGTTAATCCTTAAAATGTATAACAATTATATTAACACAAAAGAAACAAGTATTTGACATAAAAAAATTGAAGCACATTTTCTCCGAACGAAACGTCACGAATTGGTTGGTCAGCAGACGCCAGCATCAAAGGCAAAATAATATATATAAATAATATATATAAATATAAAATAAATGCGTACGTAATTTTTCCTTGCCTCTTATTCATGAAAAAATGAAAACTCTATAGAAACTTGAATATTGCAAATTTATGCTTGCGTTGTTGTGAAATGTTTGAAATGTGAGAAATTATCTCGAATGATTTTGGCAATTCAATCTAAAAAAATGCTGAATAATTGCTAAGCGATTATTACCCTTAACAACTGCGCAACGTGGCGTGTTATTGTGTTGATTTTTGGATTTTTCTAATGTTTTATTAGTGTTTTACTATAAAATTGTTACAAAAGTTTTAGTTTGAATACAATTTATCTTTTTACGTAAATAATTTCGAGTAATATATATTTGTGAAAATTGAGCTGCTGTCCTGTGCTGGATAAATACTATTTTTACTATAAAAAATTAATTAAAATATATTTGTAATGTAGTAAAAACTCTAAAACTAGTAATACGACATAATAAATAAACAGAAACACGTATTAAATTGAAATTTATAAGAAAATAAATGTACGACAAATTAAAGTTTAGGTTATTTTTAGAGACGCCGCGTCATGCAAAGCGAGCTAGCGATGTTAATCATTTTAGCTGGGGACTGAGGGGTTAATAATCGATGACCGTATGAAATGGACTGATCACATTGATTACTCTGTATGTGATAAGCTGATAAGCTACGAGCAATCCTATCAAAATTTTACCTCATCAAGGACAAAGTACCTTGCCAGATGCTTCTGTTACTATTATCGCACTCGGCGAATCAATTGTTTCTTATGGGTTAAACAGTTATGGACACACATATAAAACCCACCATGAAAAAATAAATAATCTATAAATGTATCAATCCTCTCATAATCAAAGACAAGCGTTAAAAATCCTCATGGTCTTTTTCATCATTGCCAAATACTACCAGTATACAGCAAAGTAAAGTTACTACTTGAAACTTATAGAATTAAAGAAGAATTAAATATCAGGCGTATATATACAATGTTTACTCGACAAGCTCTTAATCTGTATATGACTATACCAAAATATAAAAATATTTATGAAAAATTTAGGTTATAATATCAAGTTCCCACTCTTTTGAATCAAATTACAAAGCCAATAAAAAATGAACTAACAAAAAAAAATTAAATATAAGCTTAAAAATATTTTATTCACAAATTGTTAACGAAACCTACTAATAATTTATACATACATACATATATAATCACTCACGCCTGTCACCCAGAGGGGTAGGCAGAGACTACGGACTTCCATTTGGCACGATCCTGACATACCTCTTTCGCCTCCTTTACATCCATATATCTACGCATACATGCTCGTCGGTTAAGGGGACTTCTAACGTGGCCCATTTTTAAAATATCGCCAATTTGGTCAATAAACTTTTTTCTAGGGCGTCCCTTACCGACTCTGCCGTTCATATCTGCCATACAAATTTGCTTTGTCACTCTTTCCTCATTCATTCTTTCTACATGAACAAACCACCGAAGCATTCCTTTCTTAATTCTGGTCACAACATCATTTTGCATACCACATTTATCTCTTATCACGCAAGTTCTCACCCTGTCATTCAGATTCAACCCTAGCATACTCCTTAAAGACCGCATTTCTACAGCATTTATTCTACTTTCGTGCTTCTTCTGCCACACCCAGCTTTCACTACCATACATTAAAGTAGGGACTAACACAGCATTATGAATTACCATACGTGCCTTTTTTGACACATTCTGGTTAATAATTTATACTAAAAATAAAACAATTTTTACTAACACACATAATATACACAAATACAAATCTACTAATAAATATATACATATTATATATACACAATTATTGTAACATTATTATCTTAATTGTTTAATTTATTTATCACACTCAAACATATTCAAAAAAAACATTTTACTATTTTGTCACAACATTTAGGTACGTCATTAGGCAAGTTGTCGCAACGCGGACCGATTGAACGACATGTTCGAAGTTACGAATCGGCGGTAGATGGAAAACTTTGTAAGTTTATTTGTAGTGTCAGATGTTATTTAATAACTATATTTTGTAAAAAATAAATAAATGAAAACAACTTATTTTATTTATAGTCATATAATCCAAGAAACGATACTTTTAGCAAAAAAAAGGGGGCTTAGATAGAAAATTGTAAAAAAAGTGAATGGCGTGAATGGCTAGCTCATTGCCTACATAATCAAAAACCTAATATCCCATTATTCGCCATTTACGAGGCTAACCAAGCTACAAAGTTCTCACATAAACCATGGACCATAAGTCCCAGATGAACATGGGATAGACTTTTAAAATAATCTTTTTAAAACGAACATAATCTCGTTTTAAAACTCTAAAAGTATTATGCAATAGCTATTAGAATCCATAGTATGGTATGGTAACATTTAAGACACCTAGGACGTATATAACGCCGAAGCGCCAATTACTCAAAGGAGGAAATATCTCATACCTAGGGCTGAAAATTACTTTGGACGGCGTACAAGGCAATGGATAACTCCAACTTTGTGTAATGAGGTAGCGGATATATATGACGAAAGCATAACAAAGGCGCAGCTCAAATCATCTTGAGGAAACATTATCTGTCGTTGTGTCCATAGTGGTTAACGTTTCTTTAATTATTTTGTGTTAATGTAAGTAGCTATAAGTACCAGATATTGTTATTAAGGAGTGTGAAACGATAAACTGTTGTGTTGCCGACAAACAGGCTTACAGTTAGGCAAAATTTAAAATATAAATAATGCACACTTTTTATAAGAATAAATTAAAAATAAAAATAAAGTTTCAACACTATATGTTGCTGGTTAGAGTTAGTTTGAACGTAACACTGAGTCAGGGAAAACGAGCTTTATCGTGAAATGACAGTTGCGCATCGTATTTTACGCTTGGACGTTTTTGACTGTTGAGAATTTTGCAAAATTTAAATGTATATTGCATTTTTCAACTGATACTTTTTTAACTTTGTAACATGTTTATAATTGTTTAAATGTTAATTTTTTTACTAAATAATATTTTAAAAATATTTTTAATGGAGCCGTGAACTGTGCCTGCTCACGTGTTTAGTGCTAGCCATAAATATCATAGTACGCGAGCAACTCGAGGTCGTTCTCCACCGACACCAATGAAATTTTTAATTGCAATTTAATTTTTTTTATTACTCAGCGATAAAGAGAAATACTTTGATGAAACCTGCATGTCTGAATGTTACTTTATTACTTAGGTTCTACTGCGGATACTAACATCAATCGGCCTTACGAAATATCTGAGTACAAATAAATGACAGTTTATCATCTCGCATATCCTCATCTCCCCTATTATAGAAGATGGGACAAATGTGAATGCGGCTCACCTGATGGTAAGTGTTGTCCACCGACCATGAACAACTTCAACACTAGGGAAATGTTTCTTTTTATAGGATAGGGTGACGAAACGAGCACACAGTCCACCTGATGGTAAGTGGTTGCTGTGGCCCATAGACATCTACATCTTTCCTCGATTACGAATCAAAATGCGGATGCGTTGTCACCCGTGATGACTAAGATGGAATGCCTCGTTTTCAGTAAAAAGGGTCTCCGGTTCTCTACACTCACCATACAAAACACAGCAGCATTAGGCTACTATATGACGCTGGTATTCTGTGAGAGCGTGGTCCTTCCCCGGTCGAGCCGACCCATTCGTGCCACAACTAAAAATTTTTTCATCCCTAAAGGACATAGGCCCTTTCCGTTGCAGGGTAGATTCAATCGTCACGCTTGACACTTTCACGATTATCCCGTTACTGGTTTGGGTATTGTTAGTCTGCTATAAAAAGAGTTTATTATTCTGCCAATTTTGGGAAGCCATTATTTTTTTCGTATATACCATAGTCGCTTCTTATGATATTTACGAGAAGAGTAGGGTGACGGATACTGTCTCCCTGCCACTACACGGTAACAATCTCATATTACTAAATGTGATGTACTGCGATCATCTATCCTCTTGCCAAGTGTACTTTTCAAGGTAAAAACATCCTATAGTGGGGAGACCTAGGTGCAGCAGTGGATTTTTATTGGCTGATGAAGATATGAGAAGTTTAAAAATGTTATTATTTTTTATAAAAGTAGGTACGAAAAGAAACCTCTTTTAGTAAATATTTATAAAACTAGCTGTTCTACTACAGTTTTCTGAAAATTAACAACTTTTAAAACATAATAACCCTTTCATATAGTTTCATTGAAATTAAATATTGCTTCAGGAAACTTAAGTAAAGATTATTGGTACACTATTTCGCAACCGAATAGTTTACCAAGCTATCTTTTCTTATTAATATAATCTTTTCTTATTAAAGTTAAATCTTAAAAATATATCAGGTTCTGCTAGTGATCACAAACTTTTTTTGATGTGTGTATAAACAATGCTTTATTGGTACGCATAGGTGGAAACATTTGTCGATATTCACTCCATAGGCCAGGCACAGCAGCATCTTTTTTTAGAATATGGGAGACAAACGAGCACAGCCCACCTGACAGTAAATGGAAGCTGTGGTTCATAGGCATCTACATTTATCCTCGAATTATAATCCAAATGCAGATGCGTTGTCACACCTAAAGACTAAGATGGAGTGGCTACTTTCCAGTAAATAGGGTTTCCGGTTCTCACCATCACTATACGAAACACAAAAAACTTAAGATACTATTTTACCCTGGTATTCTTACTTACTTACTTACTTATCGTCACGCACAATCCCTAACGGGGTAGCCAGAGAGAACAGATCACCAAGTGTCACGATCCTTACAAACCTCTTTCGCTTCTTTCAGTTTGCTTAACTTCTCCATACATGCACGTCTAGGTATCCGAGTACTCTTGACCTTCCCCTCTTCGAGCAATTTGCTCACATGATCTTCAAAAGTTAGTCTCGGTCTACCTCGACAACTTTTAATATTTACTTTCGCTCTATATATTTTCTTCACCATTCGGTCTTCACTCATTCGTACAATGTGCCCAAACCATTGGAGTACGCCCCTATCAATTTTTTGATAAGGTTATCTTTCAATCCTGCCATATTGCGAATCTCTTCGTTTCGCTTTCGGTCGGCTATGGTAATGCCACACATCTTACGAAGAGATCGCATCTCCACTGCATTCAACTTGCTTTTATGCTTCTTCCTTCTGTAAACAGCTGTCGAGATACAGTATGAACAGCCAGGAAGACATGACGCAACCCTGTTTTACGCCCACTTGGACACTAAACATGGGTGAAAGGTCATGCCCTACCCGCACACAGGCTTTACAGTCATAGTAAAGTGACTGCACAGCCCTTAACAATCGACCATCCACACCATATCCCGGCAACAGTTCCCACATTTTCTTCCTTATAACCTTATCCAATGCTTTCTCCAGATCCACAAAAGCACAGAAAATCCTCTGGTTAACACTCAGAAGCTTCTCCTTGATCATGCGGAGAGAAAACATTTGATCCGTGCATCCTCTTCCTGGTCTAAATTCGCATTGTGCCTCCCATAAGAATCTTTCAGATTTCTCTTGCATCCTACGTGTCAAAACCTTCGACTAAACTTTACTTGCTAAACAGTCAAGCCGATCGCCCGATAGCACCCGCAGTCAAAATGTGAACCTTTACCTTTATATAATAGATAGGCACAATGACCGTGGATCGCCAATCATCCGGGACATCTCCCGTCCGCCAGCACAAATTGCACAGCAGATGAAAGCTGTCCCAGACGCGAGGCCCACCGTACTTGACCATTTCAGCAGTAACTCTGTCTAGTCCCGCAGCCTTACCACATTTCAAACTTCGAATCGCACGTTCAATCTCTTTTATGCTGATGACCTCAGTGTCATCGAGGTCCGTGTCTGGCGTTCCAGTCACGGCGCCACCCCCGGATCCTTCACTAAGATCATGACACGCATACATTTCTCTATAAAATTCACTCCATCGCTGCATGACGTCCGATTTTTCTGAGAGGACGTTATTGGTTCTCGATAGCACTTTGTTCATTCTTAAGGCTGTCGCACCACTCCGGGACCTTCCAACCTCTTTCCAGAAGAGTTCGGAGTTTTCCCTAAAGTTGTGCGACAACCTCTAGTCCACTTCTATTCTACACCTTTCACGTACTTCCTCAATCAATGTTTTCGCATGAACTTTCTGCAGCTTATATCTTTCTTTCATCTTCTCTCTCATATGCTTATCGTTACTAGAGGCCAAGTAGTCTAACCATGCTTTTTTCTTCTTTTTTACAGCTTCTCTCACTTCATTATTCCACCATGCATCTGTTCTTTTACTACTGCCTCTTTTTGTCGTTCCACATACTTCTTCCGCTGCACTTAACATTCCATCCCTAAGGTTCTGCCATGTTCTCTCCACACATTCTTTCCTGCCATCGATGGTGTCAAGCTTTTCGGCTACCCTCGTGTGATATTTGTCCCTAGTATCCGCTTCCTGAAGCTTCCAGCTTCGGATGCGACAGACCGACTGTGGATCTGTTACTGCCGTCCAGTAGCGCAAACCCGCAAACAAACCCCTAAATCTAGTAATTACTAGATAATGATCCGTTCCCAGGCCAGCACCCCTGAACACTCGTGTATCCATCACCTGTTTTCGCAGTCGGTCATCCACCAGGAACAAATCAATCATACTTCTCTCATTCTTTCTTTCTCTAGTGTACATATGGATTTTCCTGTGATTAAACATAGTGTTTGTCACAAGAAGACCCTTTTCCTTGCATACAGCCAGTATAAGCTTGCCAGCATCATTAACCCTTTTATCGCCAAACTTTCCAAGCACCGACTCGTATCCTGGTCGAGCGATACCTACCCATCCATTCAAATCACCACACACAACAGTTCTTTCGTTTCCGTTAACCAAATCTAGAACTTCTCTTACATTCTCCCAAAACTCCTCCAGCTCAGCCCTGGACGACGAAGCTACCGGCGCATAAACAGCCAAAAGGAATAACTTCGTCAGTCCCATTTTGAAGCGAACCCAGAGAAGTCTTGAGTTAACAACCTTGTATTCAGTCATAAGATCGACCAACCGTGACGACAACAGCACTCCCACTCCCTGGCAGGCGTTCTCGCTTTCCGGGACTCCGGACCATATAGCTAACGTCCCGCCAGGGAGCTCTTCAGTACCACTGCCTTTCCGTTTGGTCTCCGACATACACACGACATCTAATTCTATTTCTTTCATTGTTTCGATCAACTCATTCGTCTTATCTCTCATGCCCCCTCTAACATTCCACGTGCCAACTCTGCACTCCGTCCTCCACCTTCCGCCGTGTCGGGCTGTGCGTGACGGGTGGCGGTCCCCATCGCCGCTTTGCGCGCTGCATTACACACCAACGGGGACGAGCTGGTGTGCATCGCCTTGGGGGGATGCCCTAACCCTCGTTTGCATGGGTGCGCAGCTGTGTAGAATTGCAGCCCTGAAAAGGGCTGGCAGGGGTCGCGACGAGCACACTTCTACAATGACCCCCTGGCTGGTATTCTATGAGACCATTGTCCTACCCCGGTTGAGCCGACCCATTTAGGCTACAGCTAATATAGCTGCAGCGTGGCTGTACCACGTAAACGTCTTCCTAATAACTACCAAAATCAAATAATCGCGATACGTTCAGTGCATCCAAAAATTCGGAATAGTTTTTTCATGCTTGCTTGCGTGGAAATCAAAAGAATAATGCACCCTGAAAAAAAAGGCGGGAAAGTGCATCTCCCTTACGTTGTCCCTTATTTAACCAGTTGCTACGTCATATTTTACAATATTTGCATCGTTTGCTTAGGCGAAAAGACGTAAATTAAAATAATACTAGTTTTTACGGAATTTATCGCGTATATTTAACTTATTAATACCCGACGTTTCGAGAGCTTTACAGCACCCATGATCACGGGAAGGACTGAGATGTTTAACGTCCAGATGTCATAGTTAACCGCGGTTACCATAGATTAAAATTTAACTTTTGTTCCGATCTACACAGTATGAACTTATGGTATCATGAAGTCTTGCAGTTGTATGCTTGGGTTGGGATTTAATTTTATTTATTATAGGATCCCAAGCAGATGGTAGCACCCAGCCATCTTCTCTATTGAAATTAGGATGTTTTTTGATTTCAATAGCCTCGCGAATCATCCTTGGAAGGAATCGGTGTTCTTTAGCGAGGATTTGTGGTCTATCAAATCTGTTGTAGTGACGGGGGCGATCCTGTATATGTTCACAGACTGCAGACTTCCCGGAGCGTCGATTCTTCACATCAGCTATCTACATTCCAGCCAATCTACATTTGCTACATCTTGAAGCGCGCTTCCATCAAAACATACTTCAATCCGCCGAAGAAGATTGGTCAGTTTTTACCATCAGTCAAGTGTAACGTCCCTCTGCAAGATGCAGGAGTGTAAAAGCTTGATTGTGAATGTGGTCTCTCCTACATAGGAAAAACTAAAAGATCAATTAAAACCCGCGTCAAAGAACATATAGCTGATGTGAAGAATCGACGCTCCGGGAAGTCTACAGTCTGTGAACATGTACAGGATCGCCCCCGTCACTACATCAGATTTGATAGACCACAAATCCTCGCTAAAGATCACCGATTCCTTCCAAGGATGATTCGCGAGGCTATTGAAATCAAAAAACACCCTAATTTCAATAGAGAAGATGGCTGGGTGCTACCATCTGCTTGGGATCCTATAATAAATAAAATTAAATCCCAACTCAAGCATACAACTGCAAGACTTCATGATACCATAAGTTCATACTGTGTAGATCGGAACAAAATTAAATTTTAATCTATGGTAACCGCGGTTAGCTATGACATCTGGACGTTAAACATCTCAGTCCTTCCCGTGACCATGGGTGCTGTAAAGCTCTCGAAACGTCGGGTATTAAAAAGTTAAATATACGCGATAAATTCCGTAAAAACTAGTATTATTTCAATGTGTAGTGTTCGCGTAAATATAAGAAATCAAGACGTAAATTAATATGGTTTTAAAATGTAAAGACGCTTTTAATTTTTTACGTCCAATTATCTTAGTACTCCCAGTTATAATAAAAATTGTAGGTTAGGCGCAAGAGAATGTTACTTTGTAGTTGAAAAGGCGCAAATAACATTCCGACTTTTTTCATAGGCTTGAGCTTATATTATTTACTTAACTTTTAAGTTGAAAATACACAAGTAACCACTTTCGTCTTTTCTAAGTATTCGTTTACATCGTGGCGGTTAGAGGGGTGAAGTGCAAGAATGTTTCGTCAGTTACGCCCATGCCATGAGTTGGGTCACGTCATATTATCGATACTGAGGTCGAATCTACAG
The DNA here is from genome assembly GCA_036936625.1 of Parnassius smintheus behrii. Classification (NCBI taxonomy): domain Eukaryota; kingdom Metazoa; phylum Arthropoda; class Insecta; order Lepidoptera; family Papilionidae; genus Parnassius; species Parnassius smintheus. The sequence goes on from JAUPFT010000019.1 coordinate 13,635,650, forward strand.
TTTTTAGAATATTTGTCTGTCTATCTGTTTGTTACCTTTCACGAAAAATCTGACCATTAATTTTTAATTATTTTGAATCAATTTTGTTTTCGGATTTATAAAATGAAGAAAGAGAAATCTTTAAAACTATTAAATATTATAGTTAATATATATTATACTAGTTTATATTGAGTAAGTAGTGTAATACAGGTTTCAGAATCAAATCCACTAAATTCAAGCGGAAACTGAAGTAGAAAAATCAGACTGTGAATTGATATCCAAAACAAAAATATCAGATATTCAGAATTGCTTTCACCAACTAGTAACAACATTGTACAAGATGATTAAAGTGCATTTCCAACAGTTGAAAAGACTATAAAAGTAGTATAATAATATATATCAACACTTTACCTTTACTCTGGGAGACACGCGTGAATTTTTTTTTATATCATTGGGTGACAAACGAGCACAAAGTCCACCTGATTATTTGTGGGTGTTGTGGCCCATAAACATCCACATTTATTCTCAATTAAGAATGAAAATGCAAATTCGTTGTCACCCGTGAGGACTAAGATGGAATGCCTCGATTCAAGTAAAAAGCTAAACGAAACACAATAGCATTACGCTGCTATTTTACGATGGCATTGTGTGAGAGCATATTGTGTCCTGCCCCGGTCGAGCCAACCCATTCGTGCTACAACCATAGTATAGCTTCAGCGTGGCTTTACCGCGTAAAAGAGTGTTTATGTTATGTTTAATTAATGCCTTGTTCCTAAAAATACTTTATATAATATATATAATATTTAATAATTAATATTTATATTTATTTTATAATATTTATATAATTTATATAATATTTTGTATATAAATACATGCTAATGTATAAGAATACATATAGGTACTGATCAGATTTTATGAGGTAAATATAAGGTGGCATTATACGTTAATAATTTTAACTTATCTAGAGTAAGGTAATTTGGCGATAATTACAACAGAACCCTGAACTTTTTTCGTTGCTGCTAAGTTAAACATTTTATGTCTAGCAATCGCTTTAGATGGTGAAGTACTTATATACTCAATTTTAAATGATTTTTCAAATACCTTATAGTTTCTTCTTATATTTTATTGGCTTTTGTACGTGGTGGAGCTAATCTGCAGCGTACTATGGTTGCAGCGTATTTGGGTCAGCTCGACCGGAGAAAAACAACGATCGTGCATAATACCAGCATGAAATAGAATGAATTAAAAGCTTAATACCGCTACGTTTTTATGGTGAGTGGCAGGTCCTTTTCACTGGCCATTAGACAGGCCATTTTAGACTGCAAGGGTTACATCTATTGCCTTATTACTAGCAACTGTCCTATTGTTTTCGTATATATAATTATTAGACGTCTGTATATTGCTTTTTAACAAGTACTTCATTCCTTTCTTGAACTAAGGTGAGGGTAGTCCCCCCCCCATAATCATGGGTGCTGTAAACACCCGAAACGTCGGGAATTTAAAAAATAAGTTAAAGTAGTAATTAAACGCGATAAAATCCGTAAATATAGTTTTATTCAACGTGTAGTTCTCGCGTAAATTTAAGAAATCATTATGTGAACTAGTGACCTCATAAAAAACACTTCTATTAATTAAATCTGGACGTAAATTCGATAATACCTACGTATGCCAACCACCGAAGCTCCACTACCTCCCATAGTGAGCCAAATCGATTCACCAAATTACAGATTGGCTCAACACTTCACGAAAATACTTTCACCGCTCAGGGGACAAACAAAAGCGCACACAAAGGAATAATACCATTTTTTCAGCGAGATTAAGCACCTACATCTGGCAGACAATAAAACTGGTCAGTTTTAATGTACAGTCACTGTTCACACGCTTAACTGTTTTTTTTTTACACGCACATTTCCCTAATTAATAAACATGTCTTTATTTTTCATAAAAAATACATATAACAGTTTTATTTTCCAAAAAAAGCAAATTAAGTCTCATTATAAAAACGATAAAACGTTAATATTATATAAAACATTTATAGAATACAAGACATAATATCACAATTTACAACCTATTTTGTGTGGTCACAGACCTTAAAACATCTCGTCAAGTGTACCAAAAAACTTGAAAACGATATTATACAACCAGTACGTAGTGCCAGTTATGGCTTATGAATCTGAGATGATCAGGACAGGAGAAGGACTTCACTGCTGGCCGTATGAGGAAGCTCAAAGTGGCTCAGCGCTATGGAAAGAACTATGCTCGGAGTTTATCCTAAGTAGAACTAGAGTGACCGGCATAGTTTAACGGATAAGTCATCACAAGCAACACGCACTGGTTGTATAAAATCGTTTTCAGGTTTTTTGGTATACCTGACGAGATGTGTCGTAATTTCCTGAACGCTGCCCAGCCGACTTGAGATCGTCGATTGACCTCTCGGTAAAAGTTGGATTTATCTGGAATATTCGTTCCAGGTTAATTTAAACTATTCTGTATCGTATTTTCGTATTCCGTAATATTTAAAATACATTACGTTAAATTATCAAAATTTAACATAACGGTTAAATTATTATTGATTTGTTTCAGTTATGAAATTGTATTATGTATGGAATTTTATTAATGAAAACGCCTAATGGTAAAGTATTTCCAATAATCGAGATTAATTAAATCGAATGAACTTGTGATGACGCCTTGCAGCCGTTTGACCTCAACTTGCATATTATCCCATCTCTACTTACCATTTCTTTTCATGATAAATGTCATAGTTTAGGTAGAAAGCTCTTCAATTCCTTTTATGCGCCGTACTATAATTTGAAAAATAATATTTCACATATATTTTATCTGTTAAATACAGCCATAAAAAATCACTATCGTTACATTCATAACGCGGGGCGCGATATTTATGGGAATGTTAAAGAGTAATAAACGATATTATTGGGGCTTATGTTCCGTAATTGTTCCAAACCATATTATCACCCAATTCAAACCATCAGTTGGACTAAAATAATATTCTGTTTTTGATAGACTCGGAAATTCGTTCCAACATAGTCTGCAAAGACGACATCCTGATTTAAATAACAGAACGAGAAGTTCAAAATAAAACACACGTGGTTTCTATTTATTTTTAAATTAATAAATAACGACCTATTTTCAGTCGTTTTTTCAGAGCGCCGACTAGCATCAAAATTATGGCTAACTCCTGATTTCATTGAACTGACGGCGCTAATTCTTTGCGCCGTGATTGATTAGTTTAAATCTGTTGTTCCTTTTGTGTATCTACCCTTCAAATGTTTTTTCCCTAATTCGTTTTTAACTATTATAACCATGAAAATAATTGCTATCCCACTTGATGGTTAGTAAAGATGCAGTCAAAAATGGTAAAGTAGATTATAAAATGTAGATAGGATGTAGTATATTAACAAAAAACCTACTCACTTTTGCACATTGACATCGAATGGAAAGACAGATTTTGGCAAATTATTCCACGCTTTTGCCTTTGCCTTTTATCGTATATTGTATTTATACTAAATTTTTTATTTAATTTGATTTTTAATGGAAGCATCTAAAATCTGATCCGTGACTTTTCCACGTCAGGTCTTTACGTATTTCTAGCTAGTAAAATGCATTCAGAAGCAACGTTAGACCTTTGTCTATAAGTGTACTTAGTGAGGCTCACAATAGCCATTAAATTGACTTCGGAAGAAAACAAAAGTAGCTTATACGCTCGTTCTTTGGGCAGTCTTTATGTTGATCTTGTGCAGGTTATTGAACTTCACATGTCCTTGTTATATTTTATTATCTATAACTGTAGTTTTCCATACGATATTATTTACTAGATGCTTGCACTCTTATTTGCCTAAGAGTTGGCTTCACTGTCACTCACACGGTCCACTCTTTTACCCATTTCTGCTTTTACATAGTAGTGCAAGCACAGATATGTGTGAAACTGAAGGATACAAAAATCCAGCACAATAAGACAATGTGAAGTATTCCACCTTAGTCCTCCGGGGTGAAAACGCACCTGTTAGCCTTCTTTGTTTAAAGTTGTCTACAAGTGTCTATGAACTGCAAAGGTCACATAACATCATGTGGACTGCAAGTTCATTTGTCACCTAAGTTTTATAAAAAAAATGTTTTAATTTCAACACGAGCAAACCGGGTTCGAACCCTTCCAGCAGTATTGATATTATTGATTGCAATATTCAGAGCTAGTTAACCACGTTACAAGTGTCAACTTAGCAAAAAATTGTAAGTCCTCGATTCTATTTCGTTACGAGTCCATAAAACTTCAATACTGGAGGTGGGAGCTTTCGATTGTAGGGAGGGTTTTCCATTATCGTAAAGCTTGGCAGGTTGTTGTTTTTAGTTACAGTTACTGTTCTGTCGTTATAAGGTGTTAAAATTAAAGTGTAAACAAATAAAAAACACTATGAATATTTTACATATGGTATTAACGAAACGATATATTGCAATCTATTCTATATTTCTATCTATTCTATATTTTCTGGCATTTCCCAACGTCGTCTCTTAATGACGACGGTTGATCATTGAAGGATGATTTGTTCATTACCCGTGGTTGTCGTACTTATTTCCTGTCCCAATTATGTCTCTGATTTTTAATTTTTAATTTCTATGGCTTCCAGTTTTCCTCACCACCAACCTTTTAGTAATTTATGATAGATAAAATATAATATTTCGAAGACGTGAAGTCTGCCAACACGCATTGTACACTAATTACTTCATTACCCTCTCGAAATGAGAGGAAGCCTATGCCATATACAGTTCGATATATACACTATATTAAATGTAATGTAACAGCCGCGTGAAAAGGCCACGTGAAAAAGAGTGCCTTAGCACGCCTCTTAAGGCTTACTTATTGCTGAGTCAAATCTGGCTTAAACCAATCTTACCAGTCTCGAACAAAGACACACTAACATGGAATGCCTCGTTTCTAGTAAAAAGGATCTGCGGCTCTCTACACTCATCATACGATATACAGCTGCATTAAGCTACTATCTTACGTTGTTATTCTGTGAGAGCGTGGTCTTACCCCAGTCGAGCCAACCCATTAATGCTACAACCATAACATATCTGCAGCGAAGCTCTACCACGTAAACCTCTCCCTTCCAACATCGGACAACCAGATACTCGACCAGTCTCCACCCTTTCGTTATCGACTTATCACGCATTGGAATCGAATGGTTCGCTTCATCGTTTGTCATGCGTGCATGGGAAGGAAATTAGATGCCAGCAACTGCCTTTATATCCAATTACAATGTGTCCTCAAGGTAAGAGTGAACAGGCTTTTGTTAAGTGAGTGCGCTTTTACATCTTCGGCTTTATGCCTTGACCACCATGCCACATGAAAGCTAGTGGTGAACTTTCATGTGGCATTACCATGTCAAGTACATGATTTGAATAGTTAAAAAACATACGTCAGCTGGGTACAGCAATAATACCAATATATCGTGTAATAATCTGGCGTATTTGTTGTTTTAGAGTAAACTTGATTCAACGTTGGTAGTGATTTGTTTCGCTTTAAGCGCAGTAAATGCTACGTGCTTTGACTTAAAATTTAATTTTGCATTTTTATTTAGCGCTGGAAAACAAGATTAACAACTTTGCACACGCTAGTTTTTTTTTAAATAATACTGAATTAACAAAAAACTTACAATGTCTTTTATGGTAAGTCGTTAATCGAGACCTGCAACTTCAAACAAAAGAAGGATACAAGTGCGTTGTCACCTATCAGAGGAGTGCCGAATGTGCCCAGTCGTGAAACGTACGCAAGCTGCAACTTACTTTTCTCCATCAGATATTAGTGATCCTGTTATGTCTAGTTGGAGACAAATAGTTTGGTACTTCCTCTATCTGTTGCCAAACATCAGTGTACTCTATGCTGTCCTGCGGTTTAAAGCTGTCTGTTGCCTCTGTTGTTGCCTTTGTTTGAAGTTGTTTACAGGCTTTCAAGGGTTGCACTAGTCACTGACTGTCAGATAGACTATTAAACTCGTCTTTTATTTAAATCTCACAAAATTGTTATATAGGAAACTAGCTTTTATCCGCGGCGCCGCTCTCGTTAAATCGAAATCCTTTTTTTATTGACGACGTGGATTGACGCGATATTCATTTTATAGTTTATTTTCATTTTATGATTTGACGTAGAGGAATTTACCTAATTGAAATATTTAAAGGCGAATATTATCTAAATAATGTACTGTTCATGATACAGAGATACATTTGGTGAGGAGTTTTATCATAAAATATAGTATCATAAAAGGTGCTCAAATTGCTTGCAAGACTTTGATGATAATCTATTGGAGAGAGTGAATCGCGAAATGTTTGAAATTAAAAAGTCCGATAGGAAATTTAATTGGAGAATATTTAGCATTGTGGATTAAAAAACTGTAATTTAAAAAAATATAGCGAATATCCTATTTTGGCTAGTTTTCTATTATTACTACAGCATACCTTTTTGTTATCAGTTGTTTTTTTTTTCAATAAGTCGTAGTTTTGTTTTGGTTCACCACGTTCAATTTACTAATCTATTTCAGTCCATTCATTAATAAATACGATTATAACAGTTTACTGCTAATTTTTCACTTTTGCATTCCTCTAAATATATCCCAGTTGGTATAAAGTATAATAAAAAACATTTAAACATCAGCATTAAAAAGTTGAAGAGTATTGTGTAAGTGCAATGTGCATTAGTCACGTCATTCTAATGAACGTTTTCCATGACTCAGTTTTGTGTTCAAACTTTCTTTCCAACGCGGTGCGGTTAGTGCAAACTTGAACAGTTTTAAAATGCTTGCAGCATACAACACTGTCATTATAAAATTTAATTTTCCATGATATAAAGATCTTTCAAATTAGATATAAGATTTGGATTTTGATCCTAGACTGTGACGTTAAAAAATTATATTTGCTTATTTTATAAAATAAGCGACTGTATTTCAGCTGTATTCACAATTATTGTGCATTATTATTGAAACCGTTTACAGCATGCGTCACATTCACACGGTGACATTTTGTATTGGTTTAAGAGCACATGAAGTGTTTGATGCATTATGAAACTTTGTTGAAAAGTATCAGTCCACTGAATAAGCAGGTATTGCATTACAGGTTTGCCTGGCCTATCTGGGTACACCTAGTACTGTGCATATATGAGTAGGTAATTCGCAAAAAATTCGCCCAAAAAGTGTTTGATTCAAATAATAATAATGATTATCTGTCAGCTAAGTTGATAAAGAATATGAAAAAAATGGCAGGTTCTTCTGAAGGGGTTGACATTGGGGCAGACTACCCCAAAATTTGTATTTTCGAAAGTTTTAAAAATGTGTTTGATTTAATCTGCCATTTTTACAGCGTGTTTGTCATAAATAATAAAAAAATCTCACAAAGGGCAGACATTTTCTTCGGAGGTTAGTAATTTAAAAACAATTAAATAAATCTTGGGTCGATAGAAGACAAATGTGTTAATGTGGTCATAATGAGTGTGATATTTTCATGAAAAATTAAACAAAGAAATTAGCTAGGAAAAATAATCGGTTCAGTAGTAGGTAAACTTAAATTCTCTAATTGTAACAAAAATTTAATTCTAAATTTATCCTAAATCTAGCACGACCATCCTGACCTGTATTTTGTCCTCGAAGTACAATTCAACATGGTTTATCCTTTATTTTATTTTTTAATTTAGATCGATCATATGGCATTAAAAGACATTAAAAAATATTAAACATGTTACCATTTGTAACTTTTGTTTAATGTCTGTTTATGTATAGATATGGAGATAGAAATAAAGAGAGTCAAGTTAGATCAGCATTTTTAGTCAGTCGTTGATCTTAGCAAAATTCATATATAATTGAATACAATGTACCAAACTATATAAGTAGGTACATAAATGATGTTATATGCACAAAAAATTGAATGTTTTTCCTCTGTACGTATTTACAAGTAAGGGAATGTATATAATTTTCTTAATCTAGAAATATTTTAGAAATAAATGAATTTTTATTAATTTTTTTTTATAGAAGAGGGGGCAAACGAGCATGCGACTCACCTGATGTTAAGTGACTACCGCCGCCCATGATCCACCGCAACACCGGGGGAATTGCAGGTGCGTTGCCGGCCCCTAAGAAAGGTGTAAGCTCTTTTCTTGAAGGTCCCCAGGTCGTATCGGTCGGGAAAAATCGCCGGTGGTAAACTATTCCACAGAGAGGTCGTACGCGGAAGAAAACTCCTTTTGAAACGTACAGTGGTGGACCGCCAAGCATCCAGATGGTGTGGATGGTATCGGGATGTTTTCCGCGTAGTGCGTTTACGAAATTTGGCGCCTGGGATTAATCCGAACAATTACTCGGAGCACTCCCCATGGTATATGCGAAAGAAAATGCAACATCTCTTCGCAGCGCCAGTGAATCGAGCCGATCGGAAAGCACTCAGTCGTCAACGATTCGAGCCGCTCTGCGCTGGATGCGGTCAAGTGGAAGGAGCTGGTACTGGGGAGCCCCAGCCCAGAGATGGGAACAGTATTCCATGTGCGGCCGAACCTGCGCCTTGTAAAGTTGCAGGCGGTGTCCCGTCATGAAATACTGTCCCACTCTGCTGAGCAAGCCAAGCTTTTTAGAGGCCGATTTGGCCTTCTCTTCCAAGTGACCACGAAACTGCACGTCACTCGATATGTCGACGCCGAGGATTCCGATACTGGCTGAGGCATAAAGACTTATAACGTAATATTTTCAATAAAATTTTCTGATTCAATATTTTGTTCTAACCAATCCCCTGGCCACAACCTAAGTTTTTCTTAAGTGACAGTAATTTCTCTTTTTCTGCCACACCCATTTTTCACCACCATACTTGACCACTCAGTCCCCAAGCGGTCGAATCCGACCGCGGCCCTATTCCGTCAAAATCCGAGCGGTTGGATTCGACCGCGCACACCCATAGGCACTTTAAACCATTAAAACTTTTATTTAGAGACTATTTTTCTGTAAAAAAGCTTTGCATTATAGAATCAATATGAAATTTTCTATCCTCTAGTGAAATGAAAAGTCAACTTATCTTATGGATATTTATTTGTAATCTACGTTCATTTCGTACACCATTTTCGCGGAAATGTTATTCTGTTGATTTTTGGATTTTTCTAGTGATTTATTATAGTGTTTTATTATAAAATTGTAATGAAAGTTTTTTGTGTGAATATAATTTATTTTTTTACGTAAATAATTTCGAGTAATATATATTGAAATAATTGTGATTTTTAAGCTGCCGACATTCGCTTGGTATGTTTTGTTTTTTTTTATCAAAATAAAATAGTATTTTTGTAATGAACTGCAACCTGACCTTTATTTGCCAAACTTTTGTCTGTCTGACACCTTCTTGGATTCCAAACCAATATAAGTAGACCCCGTTGATCCTGAAACAAGCACTAGAGTCACCCGATGGCATGTTAGCATGGCTACACGGTTTTCACAATTTAACCATCTGACAAATTAACTGCATTTTTAGACACCTTAACTCTTAATACAATAAAAGACAAAAAATTCATTAGTTTTTCTGGATTTTCTAGTCATTCGAAATCCACATTACATTATTGGTCACACTGTGTGCATGAAAAAGACATGTACCAACCGATATTTTAATGTCTGAGGTGAGATGAAACTCACAGTTAGCTACCCTAGGAAAATCTTTGTTTCAGAGAGCACAAGAGATCTGTGACAAAAAACCTCTGACGGTTGAGTTCAGTACTTCAAGCAAGTATTGCAAGACGATAAGCTTCGGGTCCCGCGCCTACGTCGCAAAGCCAGCTACAATCGTGAAGCCAGCTACAATCGAGCGTGTACCTGCTGTACTTCCATGCTGTCACAGACAAGATTTGCTACATCTTGAAGCGAACTTCAATTAAAACCTATTGCAAGCCGCCGAAGGATTTTCAATTTCAATTAATTAGTTAATTTTTACCACCTTTCAAGAGTAATATCCCTCTACAGGTGTATTGTGAATGTGGTCTTTCTTACATAGGACAAAGAAAAAGATCTATTAAAACCAGGGAAATAGAACATTAGCTGACTTGCACCGACGTGACTGTGAACAAGTTGAAGATCGTGTCCGCCATTACATTAAATTTGATAGACAACAAATCCTCGCAAATTAGTACCAGTTCCTACCAAGAATGATTCGCGAGGCTATTAAAAGTAAAAAAAGTCCTAATTACAATAAAGAAGATGGTGGAGTGCTTCTATCATTTTAGGATCCTATAATTAATGAAATTTTATCCAAACCCAAGCATAACCAGATGGCTAATGACATTGGGACGTCGAACACCTCGGGAACATTACGTCGATAATTAATAAAAGGTTAAAATTAAACGCGATAAAATTTGTAAACCTAGTTTCACTTAATTGTTATGTAAGTTTATCACGCTCAAAGAATTTGGACAGATGGAAGGTAAGCTAGTATCATTATATAAGTAAAAGTTATCAGTAATCTGCCAATGAAAATAAGTATAATTGAAAAAGGATAAAAAAATTGCTGACGCGCTGCATTTTCATACATACATACATACATAAACACTCACGCCTGTCACCCAGAGGGGTAGGCAGAGACTACGGACTTCCATTTGGCACGATCCTGACATACCTCTTTCGCCTCCTTTACATCCATATATCTACGCATACATGCTCGTCGGTTAAGGGTACTTCTAACGTGGCCCATTTTCAAAATATCGCCAATTTGGTCGATAAACTTTTTCCTAGGGCGTCCCTTCCCGACTCGGCCGTTCACATCTGCCATATAAATTTGCTTTGTCACTCTTTCCTAATTCATTCTTTCCACATGACCAAACCAACGAAGCATTCCTTTCTTAATCCTGGTCACAACATCATCTTGCATACCACATTTATCTCTTATCACGCAATTTCTCACGCTGTCATTCAGATTCAACCCTAGCATATTCCTTAAAGACCGCATTTCTACAGCATTTATTCTACTTTCGTGCTTCTTCTGCCACACCCAGCTTTCACTACCATACATTAAAGTAGGGACTAACACAGCATTATGAATTACCATACGTGCCTGTTTTGACACATTCTGGTTCTTCATAATAGAGTGTAGTGCCCAATTCACTCTATTCCCTGCATTTACTCGTCGTTCTATATCCTTATCATATCTACCATCCCTGCTAAATACACATCCCAAATACACAAACTCATCCACTTGCTCAATTAACTCTCCTTCTATTCTTATTTCACATACCGTTTTGCTTTCTTCTCTTTCAAAAACCATCACTTTCGTCTTACATGCGTTCACTTTCATTCCCCTTTCTTTTAATTCCCAGTTCATTAATGTAACCATCATTTGCAACTCAGCCGCCGATGACGCAAATATGACTTTATCATCGGCATACAAAAGGCATTTGACGGTTAACTCGCCCATTCTTAACCCACATTCTTCATCTTTCAAAGTTTGCAAACACTGGTCCATAAATAGATTGAACAGCCAAGGGGAAGCTACACAGCCCTGTCTGACAACTTTTTGGATGACAAACCAGTCCGAGTAGAGCCCATCGCCGGTTTTTCTCCCGGAGATTCTTCGCACCCCTGCCCCATTTAAGGGGCGCCGGGAACTCGGGGCAATTTCTTTTATTTTTTGAGTCATGGTGCGAACAAGGGGTGGTGGTAGATTTTACGCCGCTACCATATGCGAGGAGCCGAGTCTATTTTTTTTTCGGCTTTGTCGCTCGTTTAGCACCACCCGAGGGACTCATCCCCCATGTATTTTCAGAGATTGTATTAAAAATATATATTTATTTGTGAGACTACATTGCAAAGGGACTACGGGCAAAAGTTTATGTAATACTCAATTTATCAAATCGTGGCGTTTTCGTTTATATATAATAAAGTGGCGCTTAGTCTGAAACGATGTTCTTAAAGGGACAAAAATTATGAAGGTTTCCTTTCAAAGACCCCATTTGGCTGAAACGGCTTTTGCTAAAGACGGGCATGTCGTAATTGGCGAATTTATTATAGTTCGTGAGCATTGAATTAAGTTGTGAATCGATACTTTATACTTATGTATTTTAATAGTATTAACTATTATATTATAATTAATATTAACTAGTTAGAGCGATAATGTATTATTATTTAATTATTTTGTGTGAATATTCTCTTATGTTAACCGATAATCGTAAATCTAGGTCGTTTTAAAATCCCAAAAAAGTGTTGGTGGAGCCACGTGTCTAAGGCTGCCGAAGTCTAGTTCCCCGGTCGAACCTTAAACCTATTACGCGAGATATTAACTGCAGTGGACTGTATATGCGATTGCTTCTACGCTTACGTAAAAGCGACTACTATAGCATGCGGTACAATGCACTCGCTCTTCCCTAAACTAAAACTATTATTGTGCCAAATCGATGAAAAAGAATCCTGCCTGATTAGGAGAAAAACAAAATTGGAGCGGGTTAAACAATTGTATCAGGCAGGAACTAATTAAAGGAATATTGACTCACCGGGGTTTCTTCTATCCTGTTGAGCACTATAGCTGCAACTTCTGGAACTTCTTCTGGAACACTCCGGAGAGAGGCAGTGCGCGACTATATCTCACACGAGGTGAGGCGGGTCTCCTGGAGCTCGACTGCTTCCAGGCTAAAGCGATTTCTACTAGCGGTGTGGTTTCAACGACGACTGCGACGGAAAGAGAGCTGTTGTCCCAATGACTAGCGCGGCGGGAAGAGCTGTTGTTCCAATGACTGGCGCGGCGGGAAGAGCTGTTGTTCCAATGACTGGCGCGGCGGGAAGAGCTGTTGTTCCAATGACTGGCGCGGCGGGAAGAGCTTGCGCAACGGTCGCGCGTGTCTTATATATCCTCGGCTCCGATGATTACGTGACATTCTAGAATCATCTTCTTGCCCCTCCAACCCCACCACCCCGATGTGTCGATAGGAGGGTATGAATGATATCGTTTTTTCGAAAAGGAACAAGCGACTTGGCACCCCTACCGTCAAATATAATAATACGAATGGTTTTCCACGCAACCATCTCCCCCGCCCTTGAAGGATTTCCTTCAAAATTAACTAATACAACTAGAGCTAAGATCAACTAACAAAATAACTAACTAACGCTAAGATCACCTAAATTCAACCACAATTTTAATCTAGAAAGCTAATTTAAATTATGGAAGAGGCAGGGGGCACAAACGGACAACCGGACGCAAGTAAGACCCAACCGTGGTCTTAACGCAAGCTATCCTAACTACTCCGTCGGAACCGGGAAAGACCTCTTCGACAATTCCTAACGGCCAGTGGAGAGGCGGTGTATTCTCTTTGGTGAGCACAACTACAGTTCCTACAGCTAAAGGCTCAGTTGCTGTGTTCCATTTTTGCCGAGACTGCAAAGTATGCAAGTATTCCATCCTCCATCGTTTCCAAAACGATTGCACTAACCGATCTAATAATTTGTGGCGTGCGGAAATGCTAAGTCTGTTCTCATCCATATCTGCGGCTGGCAAATACTTTAAAGGCGTTAAATTCAAAAAATGTGCTGGAGTTAGAGCCAGCGGTTCCGAGGGGTCACTAGACAACGTACGACAAAGTGGGCGACTATTCATTACGCATTCAATTTGAGCGAGCACCGTACTTAGCTCTTCGAAGGACAAAATTTGATCTCCTATTACTCGGTATAAATGACTCTTTAGACTCTTGATATTAGTCTCCCAATTGCCCCCAAAATGACTCGCGGCTGGGACGTTCAGAGACCACTCAATGCGGTTCTCGGCTAGAATGTGAGCGAACTCCGAATTATAATACTTGCTAGCTAAGAGCTCATGTAGTTCCGATAGAATACGTTTTGCACCGACGTAGTTCGTACCGTTATCCGAATACAATCTACTTACAGGGCCACGGCGGGAAAGAAATCTTTTAAATGCACCCATAAAGCCTGCTGTGCTTAGATCACCAACGAGTTCTATATGCACCGCTCGAGTAGTTAGACATACGAAAATGCAGACGTAAGCCTTTGTGGATCTTATACCACGCCCGCGAGTGAGCGTGACCTTAAACGGGCCAGCGAAATCAGACCCGGTGTGCGTGAAGGGCTTTACTGATTGTATTACTCTACAAGATCTAAGTTCCGCCATTTCCGGAAATGACGGCTTGGGCCGTGCCCGAAAGCAAGCTATACATCTGTGCACCCGATTGCGTATTAAACTACGTGCAGAAAGAATCCAATAATTCTGACGCAAAATCGACATCAACAAGTCGGGGCCAGCGTGCGAGTTCAATTTATGATGGTAATCGACTAATAAGTTCATGATATGGTCTTTACGCGGTAAAACAATAGGGTGCCGTTGGTCGAAACTCAATTGCGAGTTGGACAAGCGTCCACCTACCCTTACAATCCCATCCTGTAAAAATGGCTTAAGGCGTTGAAAGGCGCGACTACAAGCTCTATTCGATTGTAATCTTCTAATTTCTTCAGAGAAGTGCGCACGTTGAAGTTCACGTAATACTAGCGACTCGGCATAGTTGTAATCGGATGCTAAGACATACGACCGTCGCGGTAACAGCTTCGCGAATCGACAAACGTAAATTACGCTACGCAATAATTTCGACCAAGAGGACAAGCGGTTCGCCAAAGCAATGATTGGAGAAACCTCGCTCGAAACGTTCGCCACTAGAGCGTGACTCTTCTCTTGCGGCGGTTGTGACACTGACGAAAGTTCGAAGTCGGTTATTGGCCATTGCGAGGGATCCAAGTGAACCCAAGCAGGTCCGTGGAACCAAAGCGGGTGGTCCATTATTTGCATCGGGGTGAGTCCACGGGATAGACAATCGGCGGGGTTTTCCGTGCCGGACACGTTATAAAAGTTCCGCGTTTCTAACTCGTCTTGTATCTTGGCCACTCGGTTCGCGACAAACGTATCCCAACGGTGGGGTGAAGAATGAACCCAGCACAAGGCGACGGTGGAGTCGGAAAAGGCAAATATCCTTTCTATGTGAACTCTATCCCTACATGCGCTGATAACTGCGGTAATAAGCTTGGTGAGTACTAATATTGCGCAAAGCTCTAAGCGCGCCAGAGAGACAACCTTACGGGAGGAGACTCTCGACTTAGAACTAATGAGGCTAATCGAATTTCTACCATTATTCTGGACGTGGAAATATACAACGCCCCCGTAAGCCTTCTCGCCGGCGTCTGCAAACCCAACGACCGTTATGGCGCTATTCCTATCTACGTTTATATGACGCGGTATTTTAATTTCTCTTAATAAAGGAAGTTCCTCTCTAAAGCGCTGCCACAACCGAACAATGCTGTCAGGCGGCGAGTCATCCCAGTCGCATTCCAATAACCAAAGTTGTTTAATCAAAAGCTTAGCGTATAATACCACCGGAGCTACGAAACCCATGACGTCCCATAATCTAGCAACGCATGACAGTATTGTGCGCTTTGTGCATTTCTCTACGGGCGGATTTACCTTAAGGCTAAACACGTCGGACTCTGGTGACCAACACAGACCGAGCACCTTGTGTGTATCAGAATCGTCGAATTCCTTTATCGCCAAAAGACGGTGTGATAGTGGGATTGTATCCAAAACCGGACGCGAATTACTAGTCCACTTCACAAGATCGAATTAACCCGATTTCATGAGCCTTATAACCTCGGCGGTGGTTAGGGTTGCCTCCTCCACGCTATCGACCGAGTACACAAAATCATCCATATATAATCCGCTCTCAATTGCCCTCTTAGCTTTAGGATACGAGGGACCTTCATCGTGAGCGAGCTGTCTCACCGTGCGTAACGCATGAAATGGGCTCGACTTTAAACCAAAATAAACGCGGTTAAATTCAAACACCATTAGAGGTTCCTTTGTGTTGAAACGATATAAAATGCGTTGGAATCTACGGTCGCATTCACGGACCCCTATGCAAAGAAACATTTGGCGAATATCGGTGGATAGTGCTATACTAAACAAACGAAAATTGACTATTATATTAAATAAACTGCCCTGTAAATTTTGCCCACTATAGAGGATATCGTTAAGCGACAGGTGAGTGCTAGTTTTAGTACTAGCGTCGAGCACTACACGTAACTTAGATGTAAGTTTGTCCTCTCTAATGACTCCGTGGTGTGGTATGAAATACGACGGTGTGTCTTCGTAGTTATATAATTTCGAAGCCACAAGTGATATGTAACCTTCTCTTATATATTCGTTAATGACGCCGTCGTAAGCTTCCTTTAACTGGGGTGAAGCGAGCATCCTACGCTCCAAGCTGTAGAAACGTTTTTCCGCCATTTGACGCGATTCGCCGAGAGATAAAACATCTCCTTTAAAGGGTAGCGCTAAACTATATCTACCGTCGCGATCACGAACGGTCGTGCGGACGTAAATTTCCTCGCATAACCTGTCATCTGAGCTAGCTATGGGTGGGACGTTCACCTCCTCCATCTCCCAAAATTTGCGGACTAACGACTCGAGCGGTTCGACAGCCATACCACAATAAGAGGTTGCCGAAATACTATCTATGATGGGGGCGGAGCCAAGGATCACATAGCCCAATACGGTTTCCAGTGCGTAAGGCGCGGTATGCGAGGAGTTGCCCCTGACCTTATTGTTTAACAAAAGATGAGGGAAAAGCGATGCTCCAATGAGCATGTCTATGTTTCCAGAAACGGCGTAGGTGTCGTCCGCCAGAGTCAAATTCTTAAATTCAATCATTGCCGAGGTGTCAACCGAAACGGTTGGCAACCGTTCAGTGACCCTATCTACTACTAGTGCATTTATATCAAAGTTAACATTACGATCTATCCGAGAATAAAATTTTAAATTTATATATCCCTGTGTCGCTTTACTAGTACCTCCGATGCCTTTAACTACAGGACATGAAAGTGACCTATTTATTATTAAGCCTAAGCGCTGACAACATTGTCGCGTTATAAAGCTATTTTGGGCTCCGCTGTCCAGCAGTGCACGGACGCTTTGTTCGTTTCCACGCGATTCCCTAACCAAAATACGTGCCGTACCCAGTAACACGGTTGAAGGAGGTTGTGTTCCCATATTTGCCAATGAGCACAGAGCGACATCACCAGGTCGACCGCTAGAATCGTTGACCTTAGTAGGGGCGAATTCCTTGTCCGCTTTACTTGACGCCGCTATGTTGCTATTTTCAAAATGTAATAGCGTGTGATGTTTCCTGGCGCACTTGCTACATACGGAACTCGAATTGCACTTTGCAACTAAATGCTTATCGCTTAAGCAGTTCAAACATAGGTTGTTTGTCTTTACTAATTTATAACGCTCGCTTGGTGAATATTTACGAAAAATCGCACAATTATATAAATTACCGTGTTTATCTTTACATACTATACAAGTATGCTGGAGTGATGTTGGCGTAGCGGTTACGTAAGTTAACGACCCTGCTATTTTAGATGGTTGAGTCTGTCTACGGTCGACGCACCTTTTAATCTCCTGTTTAACGTTCGGAGAGCGCTGCATCACCTTTATTTGATCTCGCACGAACGATGCTAATGAATGAAAGGAAGGCATCTCCGAGCTACGATGCTCCATTTCAAACGCACGCACGGTGTCGGGGTCTAATTTCTTTAATGCAATATGGAGAAACCACGTCCATAAGATCATTAAATTTCAAATTCTTAAGTGCAGCCACCGATGCCACAAATTTATCTAGAAACTGCTCTAAGCCGTTGATGTTCGCGGATGATATAGGTTTAAGATCGAATATCTGGTTCAAATATTCGGAAGCTAACATTCTCCTATCTTCATATTTAGTTTTAAGCGTTTCGAATATTAATAAGTAATTGTTTGCTGTAGGTGTAAAACCAGAGCAGACCGACTGTGCCCTGCCACTAAGTTTACTAATTAAGTAATATAATTTTTCGGCGTCCGATAACGATGGGTTATTGTGTATATTGTTTTGAAAACTACTGAAGAAGAAGGGCCACATCTTAGTATCACCATTGAATACCGGAATATCTATTGGTGGCAACCTAATCGAGTCACTTGGACGTACCTGTGTTTCTGGCTTTGCTTCGTTTTGAGATTGTAGGGATCTCGCAGTTCTTTTCACGCGACACAACATATCTTCGAATGCCAGCAGCGGTTGGTAGTTCACTATGTATTTCGGGTCGATTTGTCATTCCAAATGATTAATTTGGTCTAATATTCTTTCGTAATCTATCCGCAAAGAATCTATCGTTTCGATTTCATTCAAAAAGGTTTCCCGCACTGCTTCTATATTAATGTTCCTTATATAATCACTTATATTCTGCATACGCGAATAGAGTATGTCCCTCTTGGCATAAAGCGTTTTAATTTTGATTTCACTTCCACTAACTGCCATGTTAAATTATTATAATAAAGTTATATTAATCACAATTAATCTCACAACTCACAAACAATGAAGGATGGACACTCGGTATGCCGTATTACGTAATTAAATCAAACACCTGCGCAGCGAGTCGAGGTGACGCGTCATTTGCTAAACTCAATAATTTTATCAAGATTGTGGGTAAGCGTATCAAACGGTTCCTATTACACTGTTTCAATTATTTAATAGGCTTTAAATTTAATCAAATACGAGCGCTATAAAACAAATAATTCTGTTTGCGAGTACCTAATCAAATTTTAAATTTAAACGAACACTATTTAAGTCTATTCCATAAATTAGAGTGCATTATCTAATTAATTAATTCAACAATTCGACCAAATCCTGCCAAAGTGACCATAAAATGGTGGAGCCACGTGTCTAAGGCTGCCGAAGTCTAGTTCCCCGGTTGAACCTTAAACCTATTACGCGAGATATTAACTGCAGTGGACTGTATATGCGATTTCTTCTTCGCTTACGTAAAAGCGACTACTATAGCATGCGGTACAATGCACTCGCTCTTCCCTAAACTAAAACTATTATTGTGCCAAATCGATGAAAAAGAATCCTGCCTGATTAGGAGAAAAACAAAATTGGAGCGGGTTAAACAATTGTATCAGGCAGGAACTAATTAAAGGAATATTGACTCACCGGGGTTTCTTCTATCCTGTTGAGCACTATAGATGCAATTCTGGAACTTCTTCTGGAACACTCCGGAGAGAGGTGGTGCGCGACTATATCTCACACGAGGTGAGGCGGGTCTCCTGGAGCTCGACTGCTTCCAGGCTAAAGCGGTTTCTACTAGCGGTGTGGTTTCAACGACGACTGCGACGGAAAGAGAGCTGTTGTTCCAATGACTGGCGCGGCGGGAAGAGCTGTTGTTCCAATGACTGGCGCCGCGGGAAGAGCTCGCGCAACGGTCGCGCGTGTCTTATATATCCTCGGCTCCGATGATTACGTGACATTCTAGAATCATCTTCTTGCCCCTCCCACCCCACCACCCCGATGTGTCGATAGGAGGGTATGAATGATATCGTTTTTTCGAAAAGGAACAAGCGACTTGGCACCTACCGTCCAATATAAAATAAACACGAATGGGTTTTCCGCGCAACCAAGTGTTTTTTAATGTTTAGTATTTGCATAAACACAAAAAGTCACTTCGTTAATTGGGTTGATTGGTCAAGCAATAATATTATAGGCACAGGATTCCGATATTATACAAGTTTAGTCTACCAAGACTGCACTGTGAGCCATATTGTCGCAGTTTACCTAACCAACATATCCTTACTGCAGGATCCGGCAGTAATTAAAAATATAACTCCGCAATGGCTTAAATTTTTACAAAAAATAAATTTATAGAATTGTGGTTATATACCTACTCGTAAAAGTACCATTTCAAATAAATGTAAGAAAATAGCTTACTTCTCTTACTATATCAGTGAATTGATTCTAAGTGTGTGAAATAAAATTTTCGTATCATCTTCTTAAACGGAAAATATATTCTTCTTGGATCCCGACTATTCTGTGAATATGGCAACTGGCATAATTTCTTGGAATATGCCCAATGGTTCGGTTTGGTTTAATTTGAGGATATGTACACTACGTCAACACGGACACTGAGACAGTACGATGGACTTATTTCACCACAAAATTTGACTGCCTTCTTCGATCAAAAGTTGTTTTGAATGTGACTGATAATATTCTAAATATTTTTTTATAAAATTGATAACAACTTTCTTAATCAACCAATTTTGTTGATTGGAATTACTTAAAATTAGTGATTTATTTAACTGCAATATAACAAAAAAATCTCAGTATTTACTTTTATCGGTCGTATAGGCGGGAAAATTGGTTGAAGTTACTATAGCAGTGAGATTTGTCCCACCAAGAAATGATTAGAAGTCAAAGGTGGATTATAAAATTATGCAGTCTATTTTTCCCCATCAATGCCGTAGCTTGTCGGGAAAAAAAGGTTAAATAGGTTATTCGAAACAATTAAACAATGTTAAAAATTTATGAAGTTAACTCATGCCATGTTTATTTCATTTAAGGCCGATTTTCCTATCCCTATAAATAAAAAGTTTAATAGACTTAAACGGTAAAAGTATGAAAACTTTAATGATGGTAAACAACTGCAACAAATACTGACCTCAACTATCAGCATCATATGGCGCTAACGAAGGTACGAATGTTATTATTTGTAAAATTAGGCAGATCATTGGGAGATGATACCCAGGGATATGCGGCACTCACAGCCTCGTTGGCCGAGTGGTCGTAAGCGCGATTGCAGATCATTCAATCCTCGGTTCGATTCCAGGGATGGGTCGGTCAAAATCATTTATTGTGTTTCTTTACTACGCGTAAAATTGCTGCGGATTAGCATTAAAATAACCTATTCTACAATATTGTCTAAATACTTCTTACCTCTAATGTAATGCTCCCGAAATTTTGGTATTAAAGAGAAAAGAAAATGCGTAATTTTTTTTATTTAAAGTATATTATTTGCTTTGATAAAAAAAACATTTGATGATATGGACATTAATTTGGGAAATTCGATTTAACACATTCAAGATATTTTAACGTAGGGGAATTTTTAACATCTTTAATATTCAGGTAAAAAATATTAAATTTTCTATCCCGTGTTTTCAGACAAAATTAGTACTCCACTGTTGTGATAACGTCAATGGTTATGTACGATGCAGGGAAAAGATGCAACATGTGTTAAAAACTTTCGGATTTTCATGCTCTTACATTTTGTTCAACGTTGTCGTCCTCATCCTGTTGGAAATTTCAAAAATAGATTTTAAACTCGTATAAAACACATTTTATGTTACTGCAATCATGAATCGATAAGGCTTCTTCTACATCATCAGCCCATAGAAGTACACCGCTGGACATGGGCCTCTTCATTTGTAAAATGCCTATCTCTAGAGAGATCTGTAGAGATATTTGCCGTAAAAGAAACGCTTG
Organism: Parnassius smintheus behrii; assembly: GCA_036936625.1. NCBI lineage: Eukaryota > Metazoa > Arthropoda > Insecta > Lepidoptera > Papilionidae > Parnassius > Parnassius smintheus. The sequence continues at coordinate 13,656,975 of JAUPFT010000019.1, forward strand.
GATGGCGGATTGATTTTCGCCATACCGACATTCCACATTTTTCACGCTGCTGCCCCTCGCCGGTCTGGATAAGATAGTATAACGTCATTTATCGCAATTTATAAGAATTTTTACGAGGTTAAGTCGCTGCAGCTATATTGTGGATAGTTGTTGTACGAATGTGCAGGTTTGAATAAGTATGGATCACGCTCTCACAGAATTCCTGCGTAAATTAGCAGATTAATGCTGCTGTGGTTCGTATGGTGAGTATAGAGAACCAGATACTTTATTGGATTTGAGGCATTCTGTCTTACTTTAGAAGTTACTTAAATAAAGGCAGAAGTAGATGACAATGTGAAGAAGAAATACTACTAGTAACACTATTCACATTACTGATAGCCCGTTACCACTCCAAGTAAGCTTAAAATGCTTATCGAACCCTCAGGGAAGAAAAGCATAAGTAGTATTACTTTGAATTTAAGTTGTTAATATGATTGAAAAGAGCGACTAAAGTTACATATGCTCATTTTTTTTTCATACATATTTTTATCATTAATTCTGGCGATTTTATGCTAAAAACATAATTTATATCGTCTGACAGTTCAGATTTTTTAATTGCTAAATAACGGAATAAATGCATATACGCAAAAATGTTTATGTTTGTTTAAAGGCTATAACACTTATGATATTCATATGTACCATAAGTTATATAGACAAATAAAATGAATATGATAATGGTCTTTATCCGCTTTTTCTTTTTCTTCGCTACTTAATTACACGCGATTATGATGTTTATCTACAAATTCATAAATAGTTGAACATCATTATGTCCACTTACTTCTTTTAACTACGAAAATTTTATTAAATAAGCACGATTACTGCATTATTTCGTTCGAAAAAAAACACATGCTAATCAAGTAAGTAACAATACGCCTAAACATCATCATCATCATTCTCTAAACCATTTCCCATTATCTGGGGTCGGCGCAGTAAACCTTCTTGTTCCATTCCTCTCTATCAGCCGTCATTTCCATACTTACTCCTTTCATTCTCATATCACTCTTCACACAATCGATCCATCTTTTATTCGGCCTTCCTCTGCCCGTGTGTCCCTCCACATTCATATTCAACACTCGTTTTGTGACATGACTTTCATTCCTCCGCATCACATGCCCAAACCATGCCAATCTGCTTCCTCTCACCTTTTCTACTACTGGCGCTACTTTCAGGCTTCCTCTTATATACTCATTCCTTATCTTATCCATCCTTGTCACACCACACATCCATCGTAACATTCTCATTTCATTCGCATGCAGTCTATTTTCATCCTTCTTCTTGACGGCCCAGCATTCACTTCCATACATGACGACAGGTCGGATGATCGATTTGTAAATTTTCCCCTTCAGCCTTATTGGCATTCGGGGATCGCACGTTGTGGCTGTGACCTGTCGCCATTTCATCCACCCTGCGTTAATCCTATGCTGCACAGCTCTATCTATTCCGCCGTCGCCTTGAATGAGGGAACCGAGGTACTTGAAATCTGAGCAGGTAGGCAGTATAGCGCCATCCAACGACATGGGTACAGGACTGGAAAGACCGCCGAAATCACAGCACAGATATTCGGTTTTGGATCTGCTGATCTTCAAGCCAACACTTTCCAGCCTCTGTTGCCACCCCGTCAGTCTGCTCTGTACCTCGATGCCTTCTTCCCCGACAAGCACGATGTCATCGGCAAAGAGCATGCACCAGGGTGCCTCATCCTGCAGGTCCGACGTCAAAGCGTCCATAATCAGTAGGAAGAGGTAAGGGCTCAATGCCGACCCTTGGTGCAGCCCTACCGCCACATCGATACTGCCCGTAGTTCCCGCGGCAGATCGTACACATGTACGGGATGCTCTGTACATAGCACGGACTAACCTCACATACTTCCCAGGCATACCTTTCATCTTTAACGCCCACCACAAAACCTCACGGGGAACCCGATCGTACGCCTTTTCAAGGTCGACAAAAACCATGTGCAGATTTTTATGCACGCGCTTGTACTTTTCGCACAATTGGCGTAATGCGAAAATGGCATCTGTCGTACCTCGACCGGGCATGAATCCGAACTGGTTTTGTGTTATCTCACACTCTTCTCTCATTCTTCTCTCTATTATTCTTTCCCAGACTTTCATAGTATGTGACATGAGTTTTATTCCCCGGTAACTGCTGCAGTTTTGAACGTCTCCTTTGTTTTTAAAAATGGGGACCAGTATACTACTGCACCATTCCTCAGGTATTTGTTCTTCCTGCAACAATTTACCGAAAAATAAACTCAACCACTTCCATCCATCCGCACTCAGCAACTTCCACACTTCTACTGGTATTCCATCTGAGCCGACTGCCTTCCCATTCTTCATATTCCTAACAGCCATTTTTACTTCTTCCACACTAATTTCTCTCACTAAGCCCATATTCACTGGTGGGTTTTCAAGCATACCATTCCATTCATTCTCCTCATTCATCAATTTCTCAAAATACTCCTTCCATCGCTTCTTTATACTTTCATCGTCAGTCAAAATTTTTCCAGAATCATCTTTTATACATTTTACATGTGAAACATCTCTTCCATTCCTTTCTCTCGCTCTTGCAATTTGAAAAAGTCGTTTTTGACCTTCGGGGCTTTCAAGGGACCGATATAATTTATCTTGCGCCTCTGCCCTACAAATAGCAACTTCCTTCTTCGCTCTCTTCTTACATTCTTTATACGCCTCTCTCTTACTTTCTTTTATTGACTCATTCTGGTCTTCTACGCCCTGCCATTCTTTAAAGGCATTTTTCTTTTCTCTCAAAACTTCTCTAATACTTTCACTCCACCACCACCCATCCTTATCTATCATACGCTTCCCTTTTGTTTCTCCTAACACCTTCCTTGCCACACTTCGGATACAATCAGCCATTTCCTTCCAGCACTCATTCACACTCATTCCTTCCATATCACCCATCTCTATCATCTTGTTTACAAGTAGCTCTCTAAATTCACTTGCATACTCCTCCTTATGCAACAAATGCCACTTTATTTTGGGTGGGGGACGATCCTTATGTTTGTTGAGGCGAACAGTTAAGCAGATGTCAGCCAGCAGAATTCGGTGCTGGGATACTAAGTCTTCACCTGGAAGCACTTTGCAGTTTTTTACACGCTTGATTTGGTTCCGTCTTAACAGAAGATAGTCGATCTGTGTCGCGTGGTGGCCACTTTTATAAGTAATAAGATGCTGATCTCGTTTTTGGAACCACGTGTTTACTACAGCCAGGTCGAAAGCACATGCTGCTTGCAGAAGAACTTCCCCCTCACGGTTGCGCACTCCGTACCCCCATCCACCGTGTACTCTTTCATACCCGTCATTCACTCTCCCTACATGTCCATTAAAATCTCCTCCCATATAAACATCCTCACTCTCAGGTATTCCCATCATCATACAATCAAATTCCTCCCAAAACTTCTCTTTCACACTCTCTTCACAGCCTGTTTGCGGAGCATACACACTTACAACATTCACTACTTTGTTTTCAATCATTAATTTAACAACTATCATTCTGTCATTTACTCTTTTCACATCTGTCACTCGTTCTTTCATTCCACTATCTAACACAACTCCTACTCCATTTCGCTTCCCGTCACTTCCACAGTAATAAAACTTGTATCCTTCCCCAATCTCTCTTGCTTTATTTCCCTTCCATTTTGTTTCCTGCAAACAGGCAACATTCACTCTTCGTCGTTTCAAAACATCTGCTAACTCTCTTGCTCTTCCAGTCATCGTACCTATATTCCAGCTTGCAAACCTCACTCTGACATTCTTCTCTCTACGGGCTCGCCTCTTACGTCGCACCCGCTCCGTAAGGTGCGACAACCCTTGCCCACTTCCCACAGGAGCCGGGTGCTGCTCCTGCGCGTCGCCTGCGGGGTACGCCCTAGCCCTGTCATATATCCCACAACTCGTAATATTCATAAGTTTACTGCATGGGATTTGGCAAAAGTTTTACAGTCGGCCGCCTGCCTGACACCAACCCTCTTTGGGTATGCTATTGTTGGTAGAGGAAGCTACCATTTTGAGAAAAGGGAAAAGACGGTTGGGGGTAGGAGCGTAGGTGTAAGGATACTGTTATCTCGGCAGGAAAGGTATGAGAATAACAGTAGCTCGGGGAGCCGGGGTCGCGTACCCGTATTCCATAACAGGATCACCGGAAAGGTAGACCAGCATGAAAACCCCCTGACTGAACAATACGCCTAAACAATTCTATAATATTGCGAGTAAACGTGAATACGTCGTGCGGGACAAAGAGGCAGAGTGATATTCGTAACATTTTTTTAGATTGTAATGAGCAAAATCAATTAACTACCAACAACTCAGTGACACGTGATAACTTTTACAATGAATTTTCTACGAGTCGCAATTGTAGACGATTATCTATAAGTTATAGACTGAGTGTGTCATCAATTGGAGAGCCAGTTTCGCCAGCAGTCTTCGAATATTTACCACATTTAGATGCAAGCCTTAGTTCTAGTCCAGTTCGAGATTTTAACGATCCTATGACGTCATAATTGTTGAAGGATCTAACTTAGAGTTTAAACGAAGATGCTTTTTTATCAAGCCCATTTACAACCAACAACCAGAACGATTATAATATTTTAATAGCTTCACCGACAGTTCTTTTTTTACCAAGTCCTCAAAAGTCAATACCTACCACCAATACCATAACCACTAGACCAGAAATAGATAACAAGTCCTGTAAAAGGCTAAACCAAGATGAAAACATTAACCAATATATATGTAATTTAGAAGATATATATATATATATATATATATATATATATATATATATATATATATACATATATATATACATATATATATATATATATATATATATATATATATATATATATATAATTTAGAAGAGCTTTACATTGACGGTATTGCACCTTTGCCAAATGAAATTGTTCTAAAGTCGATATCGAATAACAACCACGAGAAAACAATTACTGCTCCAATTCTTCTATGTAGCTCTATATCTGTCGCTTCAGCTAATGTAATTAACCTTCCAACGCCTCCCATCACATCAGAAAATAATATAATCGCAGCTCCGGAAATAGAAGCAACTGTGTCTCAGCCATTATTAGTGACTGAGGGTAACCACAAGCCTAGAAAAAGACAAAGAAACAGACACGTGGACAAAAGTAAAAACAAAGAAACTTCGAAATATAGGCGCACAGCCACAAAAATGTATGAGAGATCCTTGCGCCTGTAAGCTGAAGTGTTTTGAAACTATTCAACATGAATATATACCGAACTTATTTGAATATTCTTGGGCTACAGGCTGCCATGAGACTCAGTGGCATTTTATTTTGAATAGCACAGAAATTAAGGAACCTAAAGTTATTAAAAATCAAACTTTGATATATTATTTGCCAACTAAAAATAATGTAGGACACGTAACAAAAATCAAATTTGTAATGTTCTTAAACATGCTTGGTATTAAAGAAAGAACTGTTTACACGGTAATTGATAAGTATAATAATGGTAAACAAATAACAGGCCTACGGGGTAAGCACGCAAACCGACCCCATAGAACAACAAATGCTACCGAGCAAAGTGTTATACAACATATAAAATCATTCCCGTGTATTGAGTTTCACTATTTACGGCAAAAACAACCCGACAATATTTATCATAGGACTCGAATATTTCAAAAATGCACCGGTTATAAAATCTGGGTTTCAGAAAATAAAACATTCAAAATATAAAGGTTGCAAGTGAATACCAATATAGTCAAATATTTAATCCGTATTTAACCTTTCTTTTTTCAGGCCAAAAAAAGATATTTGTAAAATATGCAGTGAATATGAAAATACAACGGAAGAGGCTAAACTCCAGCTCCAGCAACTGTACGAAAGTCATATTAAAAATAAGAATCCTCATCATCATCATCATTACAGCCCTTCACAAGTCCATTGCTGGACATAGGCCTCCCCCAAGTAATGCCACAAAGCACGGTCCTGAGTCGCCTGCATGCATCGACTTCCTGCATATCTTACCAGGTCTTCATTCCATCTAGTGGGGGTCGCCCTACACTACGCCCACCGATACGAAGCTGCCACTCGAGAACCTTTCTTCCCCATCGGTTATCGGTTCTTCGAGCTATATGGCCGGCAAATTGCCACTTCAGCTTACTAATCCGTTGGGCTATGTCAGTCCCTCTGGTTTTACTGCGGATATCCTCATTTCTGAGTCTATCACGCAGAGAAACTCCGAGCATAGCCCTCTCCATAGCTCGATGAGCGATCTTGAGCGTCCTCATACGGCCGGCAGTGAAGGACCTCGTCTCAGATCCATAAGTCATCAATGGCAACACGCACTGGTTGTACAATCTAGTTTTTAGAGATTGAGGTATACCTGACGAGAAGATATGTCGTAATTTCCCGAACGATGCCCAGCCGAGTTGAATCCGTCAATTGACCTCTCGGCCGAAGTTAGACTTACCTAGTCGGACTATTTGTCCCAGGTAAACGTCATCATCATCATTACAGCCCTTCACAAGTCCACTGCTGAACATAGGCCTCCCCCAAGTAATGCCACAAAGCTTCGAGCTATATGGGCCGGCCATATAGCTCGAAGAACCGATAACCGATGGGGAAGAAAGGTTCTCGAGTGGCAGCCTCGTACCGGTAGGCGTAGTGTAGGGCGACCCCCCACTAGATGGAGTGACGACCTGGTAAGATATGCAGGAAGTCGATGGATGCAGGTGGCTCAGGACCGTGCTTTGTGGCATTACTTGGAGGTAAACGTACTCGTCAACAAATTCGAGCATAGTGCTCCCAACAACTACCGGCATAGGTAGGACATGGACGTTAAACATGATCTTTGTTTTGTCCATGTTCGTCTTAAGACCTATCCGTTGGGAGGCACTATTGAGGTCATTGAGCATAGTCCTTAGTCCTCCAGCTATTCTGCTATAAGGACATATCGACGGCAAATCGAAGGTGAGTGATGTACTCGCCATTGATGTTAATACCGTATCCTTTCCAGTCCAGTAGCTTGAAAACGTCTTCCAATGTAGCGGTGAAGAGTTTCGGGGATATAACGTCACCCTGTCTTACACCTCACTGCAGTTGGATAGGTTTCGAGCTCTGGTTCTGTACTCGGATAGCCATCGTAGCCCTACTGTACAAACACTTCAGCACTTCGATATACCGACAGTCAACTTGGCACCGCTGAAGGAACTGTAGCACCGCCCAAATTTCGACGGAATCAAAGGCTTTCTCGTAGTCCACATACGCCACGCAAAGTGGCAGATTGTACACTTCTACCTAGATTGTACACTATCTCGCTCTGCTGAGCACGCTAAGCTTTTTAAAGGCCAATTTTGTCTTTCCCTCCAAGTGACCTCATAATTGCATACTATTCGATATGTTGACGCCGAGGATTCCGATTCTAACTGAAGCAGCAAGGGGAGTGCCTTGAAACTGAGGAAATACGACAAAAGAGTCTTTTGAGCGGTAAACGCGCAAACTTTGGTTTTTTAAGGATTGAACTGGACTTGATTTAGTCACCCCCAATCCGAGACTTTGTTCAGCAAAGACTCGACTTGAGACACAAGTTTGTCCCGGGATTAGGTGACGTTTTCCCGAGAAATATTGGCACGGCCAATGTGTAAGGTATCACCAGTGATGTCATATGCATAGCAATGAATGTTACCAGTTTGAGTTTGAAGTTTGAACATATCGTTGATATGCAGAAGAAACAGCGAAGATGATAGCATGCAGGCTTGTGGAACACCAGCGTTAATAGGGTTATAATCGGAGCATGCACCGTCTACTACGATATTGGTACTCCAATCAGCAAGAAAACTGATGATCTAATTGCACAATTTCTCAGGAAGCCCATAGAAAGGGGGCCTCGAAAGAAGTGTTTATGCCAGACCTGATTGGAGGCCTTAGCTATGTCCAAACTAACGGTCAATGCCTGCCCCTTAGACTGTTCTAACTACGTCCATCTATGAGTCAGGTAGACCAAAAGATCACCCGCTGATCTACCACAACGAATGCCGTATTTTCGGTCACTAATCAGCTGGTGATCCTCAAGGTCCTTTATGAGCTGGCAGTTTATAATGGACTCCACAATTTTGGACGGGTCTGAGCGGTCATCTTTTTTAGGGATCAAGTGGACCAAAGCTATTTTCATAAATTCCGGACAACGCCTTTAGAGTAAGAGAACTGGAAAAGACATGTTAAAACCGATGTCTACTCCGGAGCAGACGTCTTCAGTACAATGAGAGTGTCTCCATCAGGTTTACTCAACTTTACTCTTTTAAAGTTACCCTGAAGGTGTCGTTGTAGATAATACGATACTTCTAGTATATATTAACTGTCCTTTATAGAAATTTGTGTTTTTGTCCCGAAAAAATTCTTAACCAAACAAGATTTGAGAACACAATTTGTGCCATTAAAAATTAAATTTGACGTCAAAAAAGCTCACGGTTAATGGGAAATAAAGTCCAGGCTGCTTACTGCAGACTATAATATATTTCATCACTGAACGGATTGAACACAATTGAAAAATAGACTTTGAATATAACACTGAAATTGTTTTGCATTTTCCATTCCCGTACTTTGTATGAGTATTCAGTATTAGCTTGCTTTTGTACCTTCATCTTGCATAAAAATATTGAAAATTTTTTAAAATATTTCATACAAGCTTTTACTGAATCATAATTGGAGTATACAGATGTTCAATATGGAGATGGCTTCAATTTTACAATTTAAAAGTAAATTGAGCTTGAGCCTTAATAAAGTTACAACTCTATAGGCTTTTACAAAAACAAAACGTTTTGTTAATTCATTATTAGAACATGTTATACCCCTAGGCAAAACATAGGCTTCCACCAAAGATTGCCTTATAGGGACGATGAAACTATTTTTCAGGAAGATGCTGCTACCCATGAACCCGCAGCACCTGTGATATAGGAAAAGGTGTCAATGAAGGAGACGTGTGGTTGGTAATAAAACTTTAATTAGACTGCCCCATTATTCTACCTTAACATTAAAGTATATTAACGTGGGAGCACTACACTACATTTCCCACCGACAAAAGAATAAAAAAAATATGCTATCTATATTTTGTTTATCAATTCTTAAAATAGATCCTTAAGATTATTCTATAAAAATTTAATGTCATTATGAAAACTATAATCCAAGACATATCTAGAACGCAAAAATGCGTAGTCACAGTAGTATAATTGACATAATCAGGCGTTATTACGTATAACATAAAATTATGTTTTGATTTTCACGAAAATTTACAGTATTATTTATTCGTATCTTTCATCATTTTGTTATTATGCCTACCATTTATCTAGCCAGGACAATAATGATAATATATATAAATTACGTGTCACGTAGTTTGTCCGCGACGGGCTCCTAAACTACTCAACCGATTTTAATAAAATTCGCACACCGTGCGCAGTTTGGTCCAACTTGAGAGATAGGATAGTTTTTTTGACCATGAGTGACTTACATATTTTTTACAAATTTAATGATTTTAATAGGCTATGACAAAGGGTCGTCGAAAAGAGCAGAACAATGTCTGCATGGCTAGTAGCTAGTATTATATATAATATTCTCTTAATCTTCATAATATTTTACATTTCAATATTCTATTTTATTCTTTTTTTTTTCATAAATTTACTTCATTCTTAGTTAACCATTACTTATTTATTTTCCTATTATATCCGTAACTAGTACTTTAGCTATTCATTACACAATCATGTATGTCATTTCTTTCACGTACACGGCTCGCGTATATACATGATCAAGAAAATTACCAATATCATTTAATTCACTTCTTTACATTTCAGCTCATGTAATTCATTATTTAATTGTACCATAACTTTCACGTACACGGCTCGCGTACATACATGATCAAGATAGTGGACAATATTCCTATACAATTCATAATAAATTATCATTTCCCTCATTAAAATACATTTAATCGTGTCCGAACAAACTTAAAAAATTAATCGGCTATTAGGTTTTCCGAACTCTCAGCTGATCAGGCTGATTGTATGTGGATATACTAACCTCAGTGTCAGTCAGGGATTGAGGTTCACAATATGCGAACAACAAACTTTAAATCAATTAGTTGTGTAAAACATTATATATGTAATGAGTTTCAAAATTGTATTATCCGAAGAAAATACTTTCATAATCTACTCAAATTAGTACTGTTTTCCAAGAAAATAATTAATATTAATAGTTAAAAGCTTATGATTTAAATATTCAAACAATATAAAACCGAAAACAAATTATTACATTTCACATAAAGATAAACAGAACAGAAAAGAAAAGAAGTCAATGTTAAGCAACGTAATCATTATATTTAATATAGCAACACACAGATCAAAATACAAATTGTAATCCTAACACCGCAAGTATTTGGATACAAGTTTGTTTTAAATTCCAAAGTACGTATAAGGCATCGTTTGTAATTACATCTGACTAGGATGACACGGTGTGATTCACGTCTAATTTTAAGATAACTTTTACAATATCTTATAATATGAATGCAAGTAAAATGTACCTTAAAAGGAGAGTTTTAAACATTTCCTTAATTTACACAGAAGTTTAGAAATAGTTACATTGTTTATATTTATGTTACTTTTACATACATCACAACATGCATTAGCTTTTTTAAAAAAAATACTTTTGCTATAAAAAATTGCTTATTAAAAAAATCACTATAACAACTGTAAACTTCACACAACGATAGATTAATTTATTTAAACATTATAAATGATGAATGATGATGATAGGTAGGTTATTGTATAAATTAATGATTTAATGCCTTTAGAAAAGAAAAAGATTCTAAAATTTATAATGACTTATAACTTATAAATATTTTCAAAATTTAAATTCAATGGAAGAAAACAACGAAATGTATATATGATATTAACTATAAACTGTGGAGAAATCAAGTACGTAAAAATGTAAGTTAATATTTTGTATTAATGTAATTAAATATTATTATTTCGTTCTTTTTTGTCAGGATAAAGTAATAAAATAATATAAAACTATAAATGAATAAAATTAAATATAAAATTGTCAAGCCACATAAGTGCTTAAAATGTAACTTAATTTTTAATACTGTATTATGATTGTATATTTTAAATAATAAAACAAATGTTGAATAATCATTTATATCACAATTATCCGGTAAATAATTTCTACTTAGTCATATGTTAAATACAGAATATTTTATATTTAACTTTAAATAAACATAATAGCAAAAAGAATACATAAATAAATAATCTCAAATTGATAAATAAACTTTTAAATGGAATTAAAAATCATGCAAATGCGAAGTTACCTCTCAAATCTGCATTCTTTTCAATACAATTTTTACATCCTTTTGGGTGATGCTCTTTAGATTACAACTGCTGCTTTCCCTTTACAAATGTGCCAGTTAAATTTTCAGTTTTAATTTTCAGTCAACTTTCAAAAAAATTATTATTGTGGCCTCTTTTTATATTCATATTTATTTGTTATCGACACATCCGGTACTGCGCCCATTCCGTTATTTTTTTTGTCTTCATTATTTAATTAAGTTTTTTTCTTCCCACCTTTTAACTAGGCCCGACGTTGCGCAAACATTGTTGCAGGGCACTGCCTGGTAGGGTCGCCATGTGATATAGGAAAAGGTGTCAATGAAGGAGACGTGTGGTTGGTACTAAAACTTTAATTATACTGCCCCATTATTCTACCTTCAGGGTTGCCGTTCTACAAATTTTAAAGTCCCTAGACTAACAGAAAAAATCCGCCAGAAACAGGATTTTTCTTTTTCTTAAAATCCGCTAGACGTCCCTAGGTAGTTATATTTTCGTGGTACCGTTGGGCTAATTAAAAAATCTTGCCAAATGGTCAATGAATACCGAAAATATATATCTATAAATTCAGTAAAACGTTAAAAGGAGCGGAATCTGTTTCATATGAATCAGTTATTTATATTGTAGGTTAATGATATGACAACTAAAACAAAAATTATTCATGTACAAAATAAAAAATATTGTAAAAAAATAAATCTTAAATCTTTAAACTACGTTTAAACATTATTCATCTTATTAAAAATAAAACAATTAGCTCAGTACGTTCTCGTACCTAAATTTCAAAATTAATAGCGAAATATGGATCCAGATCTTCAGAAAGAACTTAAACGGAAGTTGAAGCTTCGCCAATGTCTCCAGTTATCATCTTTTTTTTGTTTTTGCCTTTATCGACTTGGTTGACAACATCCTCGGGAATATCATTCGTTGCACAATTCTATTTTTCAATCCTTAACTGATTTCTAATTAGAAGAATGGAATTGAAAGTTTTTTCCGATAGTTTGTTTCGCAGTTTGCTTTTAACTACATTCATAGCACCAAATACGCGTTCAAATTCTGCATTTGAGTGCGGTGGTGATAATATTACTATTGCAAAATTACATAAATCTTCGAATATGTTTACTCCTGCTGCATTTTTGTGTGTCGAAACCTTAGACCATGGTCTAAGGTCGAAACAGATGAAAGTGAATTAATGACATTGAATTGTTAGTTTATGTTCGGGAATTCTCGTGAAATTATATTATATATACAGTGTTACCAACGGTAGATTACAAAATTGGACATATGATAAATGACTTATTTGAAATGAATTACTTTATAAAAAAAAGGCGCCATCTCAAAAGTCCAAATGTCGCTAGAAGTCGCTAAATAATTATTTCTCGCTAAAACGATTTATCCGCTAAACATTCTTAAAATCCGCTAGATCTAGCGAGAAAGTCGCTTGAACGGCAACACTGTCTACCTTAACACTAAAGTATATTAACTTGGGAGCACTACACTACAACCATACCAGCGTAAAATATTACCTTAATGGTGCTGTGTTTCGTATGGTGACTGTAGAAAACCGGAGAAGCATTTTAATGATAACGAGGCATTTCTGTTTTAGTCCCAAGAGTTGACAATGAAATTTTCAATCAAGGATAGAAATGTTGCTGCCTGTGGACCACATAATCCACTTACTACAAAGTGCAAAAAAAATATTTATCTGTTGTAATCAATTTATTTCTGACCGTAATCGTACCGTAAATCTGTATGGGGTTTAGGCTTTCTTTTAAATTTATTCATAATACATAAGGCAATTTTTTCGTGACCAATATTTTTGTAAAAGAATTGGAGATTATAATATTTATGTCTTTCAGTTTTATTTATGTTTTGTCATTTTGAAGAAAACACATGAAAATTGTGATCCACTTTATTGGTAACAACAAAAATACAGTATCGGTACATAATAACAATATGCCATGTTAGCATCAGCTGTGAGACTCGTTCACTTGGTACAAAATGTCACTTAAAATTTAATTTGTCCGAGAATGATATTTTTAGTCGTTGTTTTACTTGAATTAGATGTATTTTTAAAGTACCACTAAAGTGATTTAAATAAACTATTTTTATTTAAATTTGTAGCGTTCGCGTGAATATAAGAAATATTTACAGAAATAATTTACTTTACAAAAGCATATTTAATGTAATTATAACACGTAGAAGTAATGTAACCCTTTATCATTTATTACACAGTTAAGTCTACACCAGGTGTCAGTACCTAAAAATTAGTGCGCAGCTTAGTGTCTAGCAAACACTGAGCGTGCGTGACTGCGTGCATGTATGACCGAGTGCGTGCGTGCATCCGCGAGTGCACGCGTGCGGGTGTGCGTGCGTTTACGTAAGTATGCATGCGTGCGTACGCAAGCGTGCGCGTGCGAGTGCGTACACGTGTGTAACTATACTACTAATATAACTGCAGCATGGCTCTACCACGTATGAAAAAAGTATAGTGAAAGTAGTCTATCACCACGTACATCTGAGAGTAGTCTTAGGAAATGGGTTATTTATACGAGTACTGTAATAGGCTATCCCGTGTAAAATATCATCCTGTTATAAGGATAAAAGTTGAGAAGTATTTAATGTACCTCCGTGGGGTATTATTTGTAACTCAAGAAACACTTACCATACTAAAATGCAGAAAGCGAAATGCAACACGTAGTTCGGGGTCGTGTAAAATTTTGAATATGCGAGTTGACCAAAACTCATGAAATAAATATAAATGTCTAAAGATTACAGATTAGCTTAGTGTTAAAATAAAATGAGTTTATGGAACATAGTCCCCACAACGTTCCGGAAAGAACACATGACGTATTATTAAATTAAAACAGTACATCAAACATCATATCTAATTTAATTGTAATCTGTACATGTACTGTATTATTTATAGGCCATATAAAGATTCCACCATGTTGAAAACAAAAACCACGACTATAGGGTTTATGCCCTATAAACACTATAGTCGTGGTTAACTTAACTGGTAGTAGGGTTTTTTTAAGAAGTTGTTATAAAATAGTTAACATTTTTCTTTCGTTTACTTTTACTTGCAAGACTCAGCTTAGTAAAAAATTTGATAAATAATATGGCACTCTGGTCCTTTATTATTTAAGTACAAGAGACATTTATCAGCTTGAATCAGTTTGAAGATATTGGTATGTTTTGCGTGGTTGAGCCATGCTGCAGCTATATTTTGTAGCAGAAATGTGTCGGATTGACCGGGGAAGGAAAACGTCTTTACAGAACACTTGCGTGTGATATCAGCTTAAAGCTGCTGTTGTGTATGGCGAGGAAAGAGAACCAGAGACCAATTTTTACTAGAAAAAGGCATCCCATCGTAGTTACCAAGGGTGACACCGTATCTGCATTTTAATTCTTAATCGAGGATAGATGTAAATAGATATAGGCCACAGCATCCGCTTACCATTAAGTGGACACTCAGTGCTAGTAAATCACTCTTATTTTATAAAATAACGCTTGAAGATGTTTGCAAATTATTTATTCGATATTAAATTTGTTGAACTCAAACAAACTTCTCTAATTTATTGTTTTAAAACAAATCTATCAGAATTCAGCACAAAAAACTAAAACGCAATTATTTTTAAAATTCAGCTGCTTTATTGTTTCATAGTGAAATGCTTATATTACTTAATATGATTTGCTATTTGTTATACTTGTAAAATAGTACCTTAAAATATCTCCATCTATTATGCATAAATGGATATCATATATATCCATATATGATGGATATATATGATATGGCCGTGGTAGGAGAAGGGGAGATCTCCCGCCGGGCAAGGTGTTGTGCCCGGGGAGCGGCCGACACTCCATGTGATAGTTCGGAGATGTTCTATATATGCTGTTTATGATTCGGAATGTTGATAGCGTGAATTAAGCTTCGCTATGTTTTGCTTGTGGTGCGACGACATGACCCTTGCTCAGACCGGAGGTCTGATAGTGCAGTCTCGTTGTCGACGAATGTGCAAGTGCCAGGAGATTGCCTTGTAGTCTGCGGTGAGTCGAGAAGAAGGCAAGTAATCTGCGAGAGTGCCGTGAAGCAGAGGCGAGCAGTAATGCTCAGAGCCGTGCCTATCACTGTATAGCGCAGAGAGTAGCTTGAAGGAGCAGGAAGCATTATTATTCCAGTGCTGCGATGAACCTTGTGAAGCTATATGGCTTGCGGGATATGAAGACTGCAGACGATATCTGCTCGGGAGCGAATGGGTAGGGTATTCTACGACGATGATGAAGCTTGAAGTTTCCGAAGTTAGTTAGTTGCGTGTTCAGATCACGTCGGATGGTCACCAGTGTAGTGATGTATGTAAATAAAAATCACCACTTAAAACACACAAAACGTTTATTGTCCACAAGCACAAGAGAGTTTAGAAGGGCGGATAGCATACACAGTGACAGCAAAAGAAAGGAAGAGTTAGCATAGAACAAAATATAAACAGAACTTGAAATACACAATCAGACTGCAATTTAAGCGAGCGAAAGCGTTAGGCCGGATCTGCGCAAGAGTGGCGTGCGTTCTGCGTTGGATGCAGCTACGGACTGAAGGGCGTAACCCGCTCGCGCGCCAACTGATCGAGGCGTGGCCGCTTGACCTAGATATGGTCGCGCCATAGGTTCAGTGAGTAGTGCTCTCTCGTTGCGGCGCGTTGAAGATACCAGGGTTCGGTATGCCTCCACATCACCCCCTCCAGAGATCGTGTTACGGGCGATAATAATCAGGGAATCTTACTGCCCTTCCTGATTTTGTACGTTGTATTACTTCATCTGGTGGTGTTTTGTCCGGGGGTGAATTTTCACATTTCCGCGTTAATAACAATGTCGGCCCTGTTTGCCTTGTAACTGTCATTTCTTTGAGTAGATAAGCCGGCTTTAACCTATCTATGGTAACAGTTACCTTCTTGCCCTTTATCAAAACTGTGTATGTCTTATTACCTCTCTCTAAGACTTTATACGGGCCTCTGTAAGCTGGTTGCAAGGCTTTACGAGAGGCATCCTCCCTAAGGAATATGTGTGTCGCTGTAAGGAGGTCTTTAAAAATGAATATTTTTTCATCACAGTGTCGTGAGGCTGGCTGAGGTTGTAATTTTATTGCAAATTCTCTAAGACGCGCTGTGAAGTCAGATACATCGGTAGTTATGTTCGTATTTGCACTGAATATTTCTCCGGGTAGTCTGAACGTTTCGCCGTATAATAATTCGGCGGATGTTGCCTCGAGGGCTTCTTTGTGGGCGCATCGTATACCCAACAAGACTAGCGGGAGTGACTCAGTCCAGCTTTCATTTCCGTGGCATATAATGGCTGCTTTCAACTGTCGGTGAAATCTCTCTATCATGCCATTACATGCCGGGTGGTAGTCTGATGTGCGCTTGTGTTGGAAACCAGATATTTCTGCCAGATATTTCTATATTTTATATATAGATAATTTGAATGAATATCTACATAAAAAGAACGACATAGTGAATGGCGTCGAAATTTTGAATTGAATTTAAGATTATGGTAAAATTTGTCAAGTGCAAGTCAAAAAAACAAACGTATCAGTGATTTCTTCTTGGAACCATTCCAATTTGGCATTGAAGTTGCATGATTTATCCATTAGGGAAATATCGGTATAATAAAGTTGTGAATATTATGGTGCTCCAACCAACTCAGCTAAAGTAAGCTGCAAAACTACATTTCGATAGGTTTAATCAAATATCAAAGTTATTTCTCTTCAATTTTATACAAACAAAATACGTATAAAATTTTTTCCCAATATATTATGTATTCTAGTTTCTGTGTTGTTTTTTTTTTCATTGATATCAGGGCTAAAAATTGGGTTAAAGTTACATGGGCTTCATCACCACTTACCACTAGATGGATTGACGTCAAGCAATGGCTTATAATAAGTAAATATTTTAGTACGAAGTATGAGTATGTATCGTTACATTGAAACAAATAATCTTAATTTTTTTATGATTTTTATTAATGGTAACTGAAATCGGAAAGTTATCCATTCTCTATCAGAATGTTCGAGGACCACGGACGAAAACAAATGAATTATTCTTAGTCAATTCATAAGTTCTGTCAAAAACTTTTTGTAAAATTAATGATACAATTTTTGATAATTATATATAAATTTATATATGAAATGAAAGGTAATTTTATTTATATTATTCAAAATGCCCTCTCCTATTTTGAATACATGCCCTTAATAATCGACGCGGCCAATCATCAATCGTAACACGCACCACACTTATATCTATTTCCGCTGCTGCTTAAGCCAAAGGTGCTCGGAGAGATTTCAAATTCCCATGAGGTTTAGCGCAGCCATTCTCCTTTAAATGTTGCCATATCTTATAATGCAGTAGAATTAAATATGGACTAGAAGAGGGCGAGTCTTCACGTCCGATAAAGTCAATTCCATAGGCGGTCAACCAGTTGTGCGTGCTTCTCGCCATATGAGCTGGTGCATAGCCCTATTAGAATATCCAATGTCTGTTTTTGAACATTATTTGAGAAAGAAGTTCCACTATGTTTGTTAGGACGGTATTTTTCTACACCTACGCACTGGTTTTTATACCTTTTTCACAGAAAAACACCTCAGTTAAGCCTGAATATGAGATTCACAGCCAAACCATGAGCGACGAAGGATAATGTGCTCGTTGAACCCTCGGAATACGCGTGCTGGCTTCTCCACTGCTGTGGACATATACTTTATCATTTTGTTTATTAAAACTTTCTTCAATATTTAAAAAAAAATTCATCCGAAAACAAAATTTCGCGCTATTTTTTTTCTCGCGTACCGCCGTAATAAAGCGCGGGATCTATCCAGCCTATTTTTTTTTTAAATGCTCGTTAAAAATGTCCGGTCAACTTACGAAAAGCTCGTAGTCACAGGTCTTCATTGATCACTCTTTTGACCGTGATTCTGCTCAGGCCCATCTGAAGAGCTAAGATTTTTTTGTTTATGAACAGGATTTCGTTGGATTCGCGCCTTCACTGCTTTGATGATCGCGGGTGTCCTGACTGTAGAAGGTCGACCGGTCCTCTTACGATCTTCGAAGATTGAATCTTCAGTGAATTTTTTGATACTGCGATAAACAAATAATGGGGTTGTTTTCAATTTTTGTAGAATATTAAAAATCTCTATAATCGCGTAACCACAGCGGTGGAGTGCGATAACCGCTAATCTATCTTCTTTTTTCGATCACTCCATATTTGAAAAGAAATGAAAATGAATGTCTTTTTTATTTCCGGCAAGTGAAAACGATATATTTTTAATATTGGTGAAGTTCATCTAGCCAGTATTCAAAAATTTAAAATAATAAGGTTTTACAGAACATATGACCCGACTAAGTATAATAATTTATTACATGTTGAGCAAGATATTGTATTAGTTACAGAGACATGGTTATGGAATTTTGGATACAGAAATTACTAATAACAAATATAACATATTTCGGAAGGATCGAGTTTCCATGAGTGGAGGTGTCATGATCTTATACAGTGCTCAATTGCACGCTTTGGTAAGACTTAACAGTGGTAGAGCCATGCGGCAGCTTTGCTGTTGCACGTATGGGCCGGCTCAAACCGGGGTGGTACCACGACCTCACAGAATACCGGCGTGAAGTGGAAGTTCTGCTTCCGCGTTTCGTCGGTGAGTGCAGGTGGCCGGAGGCCCAAATCCCCCCCCCCCCCATCAACATGGTAGCGGAATTAAATAAAGATAGACTACCCCAGGAGGGTACCAGCACCCCTGGAGAATCCCTCGCTGAGCATCCACGACCATGTTTCTCCACTTCTGAGCGTGGGTGCTCAGGCTGCCCCGCGTATTCTGGGGGGGGGGCGAAATTCCGCTCAAGACTACAACTGCTCGGGGCAAACGGAGCAACAAGACCAAGGCGACCCCTGCCACGCTGTCCGTGAATTTCTGCAATATCAGGGGACTTCACTCTAACCTAAACGCCGTCCACTACCATCTCGAGACGGCGAGGCCGGCTCTGCTCTTTCTGACCGAGACGCAGGTGTCCTCTCCGGCTGATGTTTCGTATCTCTCCTACCCGGGGTACAAACTGGAACACTCCTTTGTGCCTCGGGCTGGAGTTTGCGTTTACGTCAGAGAGGACATCTGTTCTCGACGCCTCGGCAGACTTGAAGGTTCGGACCTGTCCATCCTTTGGCTACGCGTAGACAGCGACGACCATCCGCGCGTCTACGGGTGCCTCTATAGGTCCCACAGCGGTAATGCCGAAACAGACCGACTCTTCGACCACGTCCAAATGGCTGCAGATTCGTTGCTACAGCAGATCCCCTCTGCAGAGATCGTGATCCTCGGCGACTTTAACGCCCATCACGCCGAATGGCTCGGTTCACGTTTAACCGATCATGCGGGGAGATCTGTTCATGATTTTGCCTTGGCATATGGTCTGACACAACTGGTTACTTCGCCTACGCGGATTCCAGATGTGGAGGATCATGCACCTTCCCTGTTGGACCTTCTGCTGACCTCTCACCCGGACGGATATCAGATTTCCGTCGACGCCCCTTTAGGCTCCTCGGACCGTTGTCTGGTCCGGAGTGTTGTGCCACTCACGCTGAAATCGCGGTTGCATTCTGCAGGCTGCCGCCGTGTTTGGCACTATAGGTCAGCCGATTGGGATGGGATGCGGTCTTTCTTTGCATCCTACCCTTGGGGGCGGGTTTGCTTCTCGCCGGATGATCCCAACGTTGTTGCGGATTCTGTTACTGATGTGGTACTTCAGGGTATGGAACTTTTTATTCCTTCCTCTGTGGTGCCCATTGGAGGCAAATCTCAGCCATGGTTTGGTCGCTCCTGTAAAATAGCATCATGCTATAAGCAGGAGTGCTACCAAGCCTGGGTTGATGCATCAGCGTCCCGGGATGTAAACACCAGCGCTCTAAAAAAGAAGTATAATTCCGCCTCTAGGTCCTTCAAAAGAGTCATTGCCAAGGCAAAGTCAGAGCACATAGGCAGAATTGGCGAGAGACTAGTTCGCCTTCCTTCCGGAACCCGTGCATTCTGGTCTCTCGCCAAGGCTGTCCAGGGGAATTTCTGTCAGCCATCTCTTCCATCTCTGCACAGGGAGGACGACTCACTGGCCCATACTGCAAAGGAGAAAGCCGATCTTCTAGGCTCCTTCTTTGCGTCTAACTCGACTCTCGATGACGGGGGGAGTACGCCGCCGACCATCCCGCGGTGTGAGTGCTCCATGCCGGAAGTGCAGTTCACACAGCGCTCGGTTCGCAAAGCACTCCTCTCCCTGGACATCCACAAGTCGAGTGGGCCTGACGGAATCCCCCCAATTGTGCTGAGGACGTGTGCTCCAGAGTTGGCACCGGTTTTAACGCGTCTTTTCCGGTACTCCTACTCCCTAGGCGTAGTCCCAAAATCATGGAAGACTGCTTTCGTCCACCCGATCCCTAAAAAAGGCGACCGCTCAGACCCGTCCAACTACCGGCCAATCGCCATCACCTCCTTGTTCTCCAAAACAATGGAGTCCATTGTAAACTGCCAGCTCATGAGGTACCTTGAGGATCACCAGCTGATTAGTGACCGCCAATACGGTTTTCGCCGTGGTCGGTCAGCTGGTGATCTTCTGGTCTACCTCACTCACAGATGGGCGGAGGCAGTAGAGTTCAAGGGGGA